>JAJTJO010000683.1:0-489508 GCA_024550625.1 Dendroctonus valens
CCACACACCCTTTTTTTTTTTTTTTTTTTTTTTTTTTTTTGGAGGATTAGGAATCCTGTAATCGCATCCGGCCTACTACGCGATGTCGGGTGCCCGGCGTGTGTCGGTTAGGCGTAGGACCTCTACAGACTACCCTTCCCTCCTTTACCTGGCAGCCTCCGGTTAGGCCTTACATACAACAACATCAGACGGGGTGGATCTATCCTTTCCCTGTCCCTCCCGTTGATGCTTCTGGCTTCTTTTTCTCTCCGGCTGTCTTCTTGTACTCTTGATTTGCATTATTTCTCTTAGTTAGCATGTCGTGATCCTTTCCATTCCGGCCTTCCGCCTTGGAGGATGATATCCCCGATGTTTGCTTTTATACCTGTGATCATATCCTAGTCCAAAACTTTAGCCGGCTGTTTCGGAAGAATGCCTTTGGCATTGAAACATTGTGTGTTTCCGGGTGGTCTTGTTTGCTCGCAACCACACAATCGTCATTTTTCCTGTTTTTTGCTTCTGATCGTCTTTAGGTAGGTTCAAGACTCCGTGTCCTTGAGCCGCTTGGGTTTACGAAGTAATCTGTTTCCCCTAGACTCTATCCGCCCATGCCGATCGACGTTTCTTATGAACCTTGTCCATCCGTCATTTCATCCATCCTGCTGCCATTGGTTCAGCGTCTATAGCCTGGCTTCGTTTTAAAAGGCTGGACCTTTCTGCTCGATGTTCCGTACCTTTCCTTTTTCCAGTAGGTCGCTTCGGGGATCATGCCATCATCACTCGATTGCTTTGGGGGTGCCGTGCTGTATGCGCTGACGTGATGAGGAGAGACAAGCTTTCTGTTTGATTCCCTGTTATGCAGTCAGCAATAGTGTCGTTACTCAGGGCTCCGTACAGACCGATGCGGGCCGTAATAGCGGGCCGATATTACCAGCTGATGCGATTGTTCGTCCTCTGTTTGGGCTTAGGCCGCCATCTAGGCATTAATCTGTATAGAAGGGTCGCCATTCTGCTTGCTTCGCTTCAGACGTGCTTGACGTGCGTGGTCCTTTTGAGGTTCATTTCGGCGGGATACCGAGATATTTTTCCGGATCTGACGACTTGAATCATCTGTCCATCGATGTTTACTTGTTACGTCCTTGACTTCTGGGGCAGCCAATAACTGTCCTCCGTCTTAGCGGCCTGCGATCTGTATTCCCATTTCCCTTAGGTATGGATAATTGTCCGAACTGCAGATTCCGATTTCACATCAAGGCGACGTCTTCTTTATGTTTGGGCTTTGACCAAATCTCAAGGTCGTCCGGCATATATGCTATTATCTCGTATTGTGCTCCCGCCTTGTCTTTAGGATCTTGTTTGTGTAAACAGGTCCCATCGTTGGCACAGTTGTGAGCCTGTGGACTCCGCAGGTCTGGGAAAAGTTTTCATTGGTTCGGACTCATGAATATTTCTGTTGGACAGGGTATGATTTCAGGATCTGATTAAAGGTACCCCCCTAAATTCCACCTCCCCCTCCCCTCCCCCCACCATAGACTGAATATCCTTCCCATTGGGGGGGTCCTAGTTGAACGCATATTTTCTATGTCCAGAAGAAATCAAGGAGTCAAAACTCCGGGTGTGGTAGCTTTTGCTCTTCACAGGCTTTCGACTATAGTTTATCCTGACCCTCTTAAATCGCGCTGATTGTCGATTTTCCCTTTGTTGAATCCGTACTGGTTTTACCAGTTCTCGAGTCCTTTATTCCCCGCACTCTGCTTGAACGGTCTGTTTTTATAAGTTGACTTTCCAGGACCTTGCCCTGTGTCGTCCTATGAGACACAAAGCCCTGTACATTTTCCTTCTCGCCGTTTGCGTTCTTTTTTGTGGTTGGGGCTTTTTCGATTGCACCAGCCTTGCCTTCTTCCAGATCTTGGGAAATTCTGGCGAGCTCGCGATCCAATCATTTTGTTGAAGCATTTTAGGAAAATATTTGTTCTGTCGTCAGCGATGCACCTGCCAGGCCCTCTGAGTAAATGCCGTTCCGGTCCAGATCTTTATTTTCCTTTTCCTGCTGCTGAGGTCGACCTGAAGTTCCGCCCGGTTGAAGGTTGGAAATCACGTCCCGTCTATCCCTGTCAGTTTCTTGCCAGACAACTTGTGTCCGCCGTGGGAACATCTTTTGGATTTGATTTTTGGCCGTTTTTTTTCGTCCAGGCTGATCTTTGTTTTTAGGTTCGCACTCTTAGTTATATCTGGTAAGCTTTTCCCCGGCGTCGTTATCCAGGTCTTCACCAAGTGTATTTCCACCTTTCTCTCTTACATCGCTTTTATGAGTCCTCTTCGTTCGTGCTATTTTGCTGATATGCCGCAGAGTTGGGGCTAATTCATCTTTGTGGAGTGGCGTCCTCTTTGCCCGTTGATTCCGCCTCGCATGTGAACATTTGTTTCTCTGTTGCGGCATCTCCTGTTTCCACCAGTAATGTTGGGTGGGTCCCCCTGCTACCTCTCTTCCTGAGTGTTGTCCCCTCACATTGAATTTGCCCATTAGGTGCTCCGGTGATGGGGCTGGCTTTAGGTTTTCCGAACGTTTGCGTTGGAAACCCCATACGAGGAAGTTGTATGTTCGAGGGGTTTCTATACCATCCTCCTTGGTTGGCGTGGATTTTTAATGCCTTTTGCACTCTTTTCGTAAATGTGATGTTTTATGGTCGCTCAAGGGTTCTCAGTATCTGAGTCGACCTTTCCATTCGCACTCTAGTGCGGATGTTTTCGGTTGCAACAGTGAAATCAATCACCCGAATTCCGTTTTGCGTTACCTAACTGTTTGGTTTCACTCCCACATTTATGAGCACTCGACAGTTCGCTCTATCGCCCGTCCTCTAGTTTCTTCCCCTTTGGTTTCACGCGGTTTTAGAGCCTATCATGCTGGATTTCGCGTTCCGGTCTCCCCCCAGGATTCCTCCTTAGTGGTGCCTTTGATTAGGTTTTCCATTGCGCAGTAGCACTTCAAAGTCCCGCGATATCCCCATTTGGGGCGAAGTAGCAGGAGATCTAACGAGATGTTCCAGCTCGACTAACACAAACCCTCCCCTGCTTTTCCACTAGCTTTTGCACGCGGTGGCGGTTTTTGGATAGTGATGAAGCTGTTGCAGGTCTTGGGTCCGCTAAGTCTGCTCGTTGGCTCGTTTGGTTCCTGTCCCATGACTATTCAATCTCTCCTCCGTCGCCATGGTTCCTCGTCATTAGTTCGTTGATGCCATCCTGCATCTGTTTAGATTATTTGCAGAACTGACACCGTTTCCCGGCTGATGGCCACTCATTCTACTTGCCTTGTTCATCATCCTGTGTAGTTGCGCCGCGAAGACTAGGCGGGATGTCCGGATGTCCTGTTTTCTTCTTTTGCTGTGACAGGGCGCTCCGGAAGGATTTTGCATCTAGCCGTGCCCGCCTCTCTCTGTCGCACACCCATCCTTGTGGGTGTTGTTTGCCTTGCACTCTTTGGCGATTGGTCTCCCTCCCGGCATTTGAAGCAAGTTATCCTCTATCTGGGCTTTCACCCGTTCTTCAGATGGCTGTGTCCAGCACCTTCTCATCTTGAGACTCTGATCGCTGCGCCCGTTCCATCCTGCGCTGGATAGGCCGACGCGCAGGTATGGTTTTTTCCACATTTTTTCCGCCTTTGTTTTTCAAGGGTGATGGTTGCTGCCTCGTGGTTTCCCTTGTTTGGGCCCTTAGGTCCTTATCCCCGCTGATCCCTCCAGTCAGCATCTCTTCCAATTTGCCAGCACGCCTTCTCACATTTTCTGCACCACCCTCCTTCCCGGGTTACCGTTTTCCTCAGGCCTCCTCACGGATGGTTTTCGTCTTCCTGCTGGTGGTCCCTTATGGACATTTGTAGCTCATGTCCTCCATGCCTCTTTAGGGCTGTCCAGCTGCGCTTTTAGTTGTGATCCGTTTGTGATTATCAACCCCTGGTCCTTTTTTTGTTTTTCCTCACGGTTTTTGATAATCTTTGCCCGTCATTCTTACTTGGCGGCTTTAAGGTCTTTGAAGGAGCGCATCTCCAGACGAGCTCCACCCGCGTGTGAGATTTAGTTGCGGGTGCTTTTTTCTTCGCGCGCGTTGTGCTTCTGCTTGCATTGCGGTGTCTCTCGTTGGTATATGAACCACTCTGTTGTTTCGCCCCATGGAAGATGGCCTCAACCATTCTCTTAGTCTGGCGTGGCGCATCGCTTTATACTGTGGAGGCCACACTCTCTCGCCGTCCTTTGCTCCTTCTGAGCAGCTTCTAGTCCTGTCCCACAGTCCGCTTTTCCGTATCGCCTGTACTATTCGCATAGGGGGGGACGGGGAGCGATCTTTTGACTGGCCACCTGGAGTCTCGTGTTTTCCGCCATCTGGATTTTTGCTCCGCACCCGCGAAGACGCCTTCTGCTTTCCTTGGCTCCGGGTAGCGCTGCTTATAGAGCAGTTGGATTCCTCGCTCCATGTTCGCGTCGTGGCTCAGTGAGGACTGTCTTCACCATGGAATACTTTGTTTGGAGCGGTTGCCTTGTATCACCTCCGCTCCTTGTTGGTGAAAGGCCAGCTTCCATTTGCCTTTGGGAACCTCCTCCCATTTTCGGTAGCTGTCAAGTTCTCATGGACTCCAAAGACCTGCTAATGGAGTTTCTTCCATCGCGTTAAGTCGGGTGTCTGTTTCAGCCTTTGCTGGCTGGTCTCTTTTACAGGTGGGGCAGTTTTGCCCCGGTGATATTCAGGTTGGGTTTACTCTCCTCTCCCTGGTCTCGAGTTGGGATCTTTTCTCCTCCCCCCAGTACGGTCTGCCCGTTCCAGTTTCTCCGTTTCTCTCCACTCCTGCCCGTTTCATCTTCCTGGTCGATCTCCCTTACTCCCTTTTCGTGTTTGTGGCCTATTCCTTTTTCTAAAAGGTGGGTCCCGGTTTAATGAATAACGCCAGAGCCTCCCTGCCGGTGGAAGTTCAGGGCTTTTCTTGTCCCGTTGTAACCCTCGTCCTCATGGCTTGTGTGGGCCCCCGTTTCGCGTCCCGCACTCGACCTGAGCTTCGTCCGGTCCAGAGATCCCTGGCCGGCGACCCCTCCTTACTCCCTCGTTCCGGGAGAGAGTTCGCCGATCCTCGTGAAGGGGGGCTTGTCCCTTTCAGTCCGCCCTCACTCTGTGCATTGTTTGTTTTTGTGTCTATGGCCGCCTAGTCCAAAACCGTTTTTTTTAATTTTAAGATAAAAACGTCACTACGCAACCCGCCCTCTGCGTCCGAGTTTTCCAAAACTCACAGCGGCAAACGCCGCCGTCTTCGCGCTGGCCACCCGACCCGCTGGGATGGTTCGAAAGTCTCCTGTCCCGGCCCTTCGCCAGTTACAATAGAGCAAACTCCGCGTTTACTCGAACTCATGCTATTTAAATGCATGCAATTATTTGTCAATTACAGTCTATTATCTCACTCCCTATCCGCTGGACGGGCTGAATGTTTTGCTATGTACTTGCGCTGTTTGTCGCTTCAAACTGTCGTCTCAAATTGTTCAAATTTTTCCAGCGCTGGAACGTTTATCCAGCTGTTTAGTCCTGATTTCCCGAAACCTCACTCTTTTCGCCCCGATTTTCCACCAACCTCGCAACGATTTTTTCCAGAGTGCCTGGTATGGCCTTCCCAACCACCTGGGCTTTTCACTTATCGTTTTTTCGATTTCCTAACAACTTCGTTTTGGCTTTCACACCGGCTGCTGATCGCTCGAAATGCGAGCGAAAACCCTCGTCTCGGATGCTCAACACCAACTAACCCAAACTAACCCAAACTACCCAACCAACTACCCAAACTAACCGCAAACTCCAACTTTTTTTTTTTTTTTTTTTTTTTTTTTTTCAGGTTTGAGAAATCTGTTGGACAGACTGCCCGGCTGGGTGTCGTGCTCCTGGGGGTGTGCCGGATGACGTTCCGTTCCAGGAAACATCGACCGGCTAAAACTCTTCTCCTTCTAACCCCCTTCTCCTCCGAACCGGGTTAACATTACTCAGGGAGAGGGGTTGCTGCCGGACGTCGGCGTGTCCGGTCTATTGCCGTGGGGATGGCCTTTTCCTTTCCATGTCGCATTTGGTCGTCATTATGTCCTGGATCATTGGACGTATGACGTCCCATCTTCTTCGGTCTTTAGAATGGTCCCCATTGCATCTTTGGTGATGCGTTGCCGCATCTATCTGCGCTTCCGCTCTCTGATGCTTCAAATTGGCGACATATGAATATGGTGTGCCCGGTGTGTCCGCATCTTCCAGAACCAGCATTGGTCGGATTCTTGCTTCCTGATCGTTTTTTAAATAGCTGCCGAAGGCTCCGGGCCGCTTTTGCCTGCGTGACGATGATTCACGTCCTTGAATCTGTTCCTCCATGCAGCCATACGTTCAGGTCTGTGATAACACCTTTGCCCATCCTTCGTATTCGCCCCCATCTGTCGGTCCATTTCCGGGTTAGGGGGTGGACCTGTGTCTTCTGAAGCCTTCCGTCCTCCTGGATACTGATCCCTCTTCCACCATCAGATCCGTGGAGGCCCCGCCAGCACTGCGCCACCTGTGTATTTAAGTCCGGTACGCTCCCGTATGCATATGGCCAGCCTTCTGTTTGACTCTGTCGAGAAGGCTTTTGTACCCTTTGTACCTTAATGTCTTCTGCCAGCCTTTGCTCCGTACACACACCGACTGCACCGTGCTGGCCATAGCCTTTTCTTGCGCCGCTCCATCCGCCTATTTTCGGTGTGAGCTCATCTGGCGTTGATTATTCCGTGCCTTGTTTGCAGTTTTTTGGACGCGCTAGTCATCCGCATGTTTCCGGTCCATGTAAACGCCCAGGTTTTTGCAGCCTCTGGGTCGCTATGATTTCGCCTCCTATCGCACCTCCGCAGTCCTAATCTTCCTTCTGCCAGCTACAAGTACGATTTTGGTTTTCTCGGGAGCGATCCTAATTCCCATCTCGTTAAGCTTGTTCTTTTAGCCCTGTTGTAACTGGCCTTGTCTTGGAGTCCCTCCAATCCTTTGCCTGACCACTAGCGCTATGTCGTCTGCGTAGCCGGTTATCGTCACCCCGTCCTCCAGCTTCTCCCTCAGGATGTCGTCGTAGAAGATATCCGAGTGTGGGGCCCAGCGTGGATCCTTGCGGATTCCACACGTCATGTCAAAGGCGGTTCCTTCAAGGGTCAATTATTTTGCGGTCTTTGAAGTATAGCCTAGGATGTTGATGAGGTACCGGTCACCTCCTCTTACTTTCCATGGCCATCCCTTATCTTGCTCCACTGTGCCGGTTGAAGCGTTCCTACGCTACAGGAGTGGAGACAAAGTCTCGATGTTGGGTGCTTTTGCTTCGGTCTCCCTGACATTTCCTGTACTCGGCCGATCGCGTCCAATGCTCCTCTTCCTCTCCTGAAGCCTACGGGGTCCTGGATATAGGCCTTGTGTCTGTATCCTCGAGTCTCCTTTTATCAGTTTCTCGACGAGTTTCCCCATTGTGTGATCAGGCACAGGGTCTGAAGGACCTTTCCTCTATCGTCCTTTGGCTGGTTTTTCATGAGGACCATCCTAGCCTCCCTCCAGATTTTTGGGAAGTTGCCGTCGACCAGCATTTGTTGAACACCTGCATATATCAGTTCCCCTTGAGCTTTGACACTTCAAATGACGACCTCGGGGGTACGCTGTCCGGCGGGGCTTTCTTTTTGCTTCATTCTGAACAGCCCATGTTTCAATTCCTCCAGGCTGAATGTTGGAATCTTTCCCTTATCAATATCGTGCGTTGCCACGAGATGACCGGGAAAGACGGGAAGATTTTTTTTTCCCTGGGTTTTTACGTCCAATGTCGACGGGCTTGAACATTCCAAATTTTTTCCTCACAATCTGTGCGCGCCCCCAGATTTTTCTCGTGGGTCTGCAATCAGCTCTCTCCATTCGCCTGCTTACTCTGCTGGATCGAGTCCTGAGCGCTTTCCTCTCCGTGGCGTGGTGTCCTTTAGGGCTCTGATGTCATGGGGCTCCGCTTGGTGTTTTCTTTCTTCTTTGGCCCTTGTGAGCATTCTCCTTACTCACGCACACCTACGCTTACAAGCGATTTCTTCGTTCCACCATTACACCCCTTTCTTGCCTGTGGGCGACCCTTTGGCAATGTGCTTTCGCACACCGAGTTATTGTTTCTCATTCACTCTTCCGGGGTGTCGATGTTGGCGAGCTGCTGGACGCGTATGCGAGGGCTTTGAGAAATTCTCCGCTGTACTCGGATTCCCAGTCATCTCACGACGTTTTGTGGCTGGATTTGGCTGCTCCGGGGTCGCTGTCCTCTGCAAACTGTAGGTGTGCTATGGTGGTTGCTCAGTTTTCGTCTTTCCTCCTCCGTAAGCACTGCCAGCTACTGACCTTTCCGCTACCGTTCGTACGATGGTAACGTCAATAGAGATTTCCCCTCTCGATCCGGAGAATGTTGGGGTTTTCCCCTATTGACGGCCACCAGGTCGTTTGCTGCATCCAGGTCCTCCATAGCGTCCCCTTCTGTTTGTCCTGCTTCCGCCGATATTGCACTTTTAAGCGTTTAAATCGCCCCTATCACACGTCATGCCCGAAGCCTTGAGATTGTCTCCATGTCGTTGAGCACTTCTCAAGTCCTCATTGTCGCCGTTTGGTGAGAAGTAAACAGAAATACTGATAGGTCCTCCACTCGACACCTACGTAGCCAGTTCCCTTGTACTCTCTCTCTTACTCTCGGCCTCTGTGACGTTATGAAAACTTCCCTGGCATCGCAGCATAGTGTAGTGTTGTGGCTGAGTGGCTTATTCGGTCCCCTGCCCTAGTGTCACGTTTTTGTTTTCCTCGATCGTTTTCCTGTACATGAGGTCATGCGCTTTGCGGCATCTGTTGAGATTTTACCTGCAGAAAGCGCTTGGCCGTTTCGCGTTGGCATCCGTGTGTTTGAGGGGCTCGCGGTTGCCTTCTTGAACCTGTTCATATTGGTTGTCTCGAGGCATGCCTGTCCACCGCTTCTTGCGCAACTGGCCCCTGTAGTCCTCTCTCCCTGCTTTAAGCGCCTCTGTGGTTCTGCGCTCCCTTCTTGTGAGCCTCTGGGCCTCCTTCTTAGCTCCTTCTTCTTCCGTCAGAGCAGCCTTGAAGCGTCCACTTGCCGCTTCCGGCTCTGTGCCCCTTCTTTTGGCATGGGACAGCTCGCGCCTGGGTGCACTCCTAGTTTCGTGCCCTGCTTCCCCACAGCGAGCAAGCATTTGGACGGTCCGTCCCTGTGCATTTCTGCCGCTGGTGCCGTAGTTCCAGCATCTGCTGCATCTTTGCATATTGATCCGGGCCTCCATACTGCACATGACCAGTCCTATTTTCATCCGTTTTTCGGATAGCAACTCCTTTGCCATCCCCTATCGTCATGAGGTGACGCCTGTGTTTGTTATGATGTTTGGCCTTTAAGTCGCTTAGCTGTAAGTCCTCTCTTTTAATTTGCTCAGAACTTCCGGCGCAGAGCGCCATACGTCCGTCTTTATAGGCCAGTGATTCCAGTCCTCTAATGTGAGAGATCCCGGCCTTCGATTGCCCACGACTTTGATGCTTTCCGCGCCATCGTTGTTGCGTTGAAGCGCGCTGCTTATCTTCTCCCCAATGCCTGCTTGTCCTCTCCGTGGTAATTACCAGCCGGCGTCTTTGGTGCTGCGCAACGTCTTTACCCCCCCCCAAGCTGTTGTAGTGAGGGTCTTCCTATTACGCCTCTCAGGTTGTCCTCGTAGGTTTTCCCCTTGTTACTCACCACTATGGCGAATGTTTTCGTTTTATTGCCTTTGCCTGTGTGTGGCTTGCGATGGCGTGGGGCTGGCTTGGCCCATTTGATGCTGGTGTAGATAACCACTTTGCTTGCGGCATTGTGGAATATTCCTCCAGCATTTTCCTCAGCGTTCCGGTTTTGTACCCCTGGTTTGGGTGCGTTCGCTATCTCAGGTTCCCCGTCGCTCTTTCCCTCAGGCGCGTGAGTTGTTTAAAGAGGTCTTCCTCGCTGCTGTGCGATTCTGACGGTACTTCTTATTGATCCTAATGGCTGGCACTTGTTTTTAATTTGCACCTGTTGTTCCAGAGCCCCAAGTCCTCTCCTCCATAGCTTCATTTCCGGAATTTTTCCTGGAACAGCTTTCGATGAGGCCTCCCCCTTTCCTGTCCGTCGTTGGTATCAGCAAGCACTTTGGTGATGCTGTCCTCCGTGTCCAGGGTTGCCCCCTTGATTTTCTTGTTTGTGTACACCGCCGCGTCCCATTTTTTGTTGAGGATTTCCCTCGAGCGCTGTAGCTGTCGTGGCTATCCAGATTTGCATTGTATACGTTGTGTCCCGTCTGCGTTGCCTGCGTTCGCCTTGCCTTTTGGTGGTGGAGCCGTGTGATTCCTATTGTTTAGCCATTTGAGATATCCGTTTGGATTCTGATCTGTCCTTTTCAGCTTGACACAGATTTCCTTAATTTCCCGCTTGGTGTTGTTTTCAATGAATTTTTCCAGCTCCTTTGCCGAGTTTGAGCATATTTTCCAGGGCCGCACTCAATGCTAGTGCTTCCCGTTCACTCTTTCCCTTCGTGTAGGTGTCGCTCTTCCGCTGGTTCGTTCCTGGTTGTGTGAGAGCCTGGATCTGAGTTCGGCTGTTTGCTTGTGGTGGACGTTCTCTCTCTCTTTCTCGGGAGGTTCCCTTTGTTTTGTGGCCCTCGTCGTCACGCGGCGCCCCCGAGCCACTTCCCCTCCCGCCTCGGTCCCCATTCGGATCGGGCTGCCCTATCTGCGACCTCTCATTTTGTCGCTTCGGGAAAAGATTCCAAAAACACCCGTGCTGGTCGTCGGGGCTTTGTCCCCCTTCCGGTCCCCCTTCCCGCTTACTCATGTGATGTGTTTGTTTTTGTGTTTTGCGTTTTCTATTGTCCACAATGCTCATACTAACTAACACTATTATATAGCCTAATTAAATGGTTACTAATTATATGCCTAATTAAATGTTGTGAAAACCTCAAATGTTCGTGGCCAGAATGTTCACACCGGCATGCCGCAACCCCAGCGGGCCGTCTAGATGCCTATGCAGGTAGCCACCCGTGCGAAGTAAGGTACGCTTGGCTGCTATTCTGATATTTAATCAACTGTTTTTTTCCACTTACGATTTGCCGTATGCCTGGTCCCTACTCCTAGGAGCACTCACAAAAACCACTGCACTCCTCGGATTTTTTCCTATCCGCTCATACACTTTCCACTTGTCTGTTTAGTACTTAGTCTCTATGGTCGTTGGGGTTCCCCCTTTGCGGACGCGCACTAGAATCGACTGTTCACGATGGCTGCCGGCGCGAAGTCAACCCAAACTAACCCAACTACCCAAACTAACCCAAACTAAAACCCAAACTAACCCAACAACCCAACTACCCAAACTAACCAAACTAGTTTTCCACGCTTCGACACAGTCCCAAAAACCGATTGCAGTCATTTTTCTTTCTTTTTAGCAAAATATTCATGAAGTGGAGGTCGATGTTTTCGAAAAAAATCAAATAAGTACTACCCAAACAGTTAACTAACCGGCCAACTAATACGTTTTTTTTGATGCTGAGAAAATGGATCCTGGCCGGTTTTGCGTTAGTGAGAAAAAAGAAAAATTTTTTCGACTCCATGACACCCATTTTATTTCCGAAACGAAGGAAGCTGCGGGCTGCACCCAAATGCCCTCAAAAACATATTCAAAATCGGGCGAACTAATACGTTTTTGATGCTCAGGTATGATCTGCCGCTTTCCGTTAGGGAGGAAACAAGGAAAATTGTCGACTAATGAACCCATGTTATTTCCTAAACGAAATTAAGCTGCGATCTGCAAATGCTCAAAAACAGGTCAAATCGGCCAACTAATACGTTTTTGATGCTTAGAAATGATCTGCCGGTTTGGGTTAGGGAGAAAAAGAAAATGTTCGACTCATGAACCCATGTTATTTCCTAAACGAAATTAAGCTGCGGTCTGCAAATGCTCAAAAACATGTCAAATCGGCGAACTAATACGTTTTTGATGCTTAGGTATGATCTGCCGCTTTCCGTTAGGGAGAAAAAGGAAAATGTCGACTCATGAACCCATGTTATTTCCTAAACGAAAGGAAGCTGCGGGCTGCAAATGCTCAAAAACATATGAAATCGGCGAACTAATACGTTTTTGATGCTTAGGTATGATCTGCCGCTTTCCGTTAGGGAGAAAAAGGAAAATGTCGACTAATGAACCCACGTTATTTCCTAAACGAAAATAAGCTGCGATCTGCAAATGCTCAAAAACATGTCAAATCGGCCAACTAATACGTTTTTGATGCTTAGAAATGATCTGCCGGTTTGGGTTAGGGAGGAAAAAGAAAATGTTCGACTCATGAACCCATGTTATTTCCTAAACGAAATTAAGCTGCGATCTGCAAATGCTCAAAAACATGTCAAATCGGCCAACTAATACGTTTTTGATGCTTAAAAATGATCTGCCGGTTTGCGGTTAGTGAGAAAAAGAAAAAATTTTCGACTCATGACCCATTTTATTTCCTAAACGAAAGGAAGCTGCGGGCTGCAAATGCTCAAAAACATATCAAATCGGCGAACTAATACGTTTTTGATGCTTAGGTATGATCTGCCGCTTTCCGTTAGGGAGAAAAAGGAAAATTGTCGACTAATGAACCATGTTATTTCCTAAACGAAATTAAGCTGCGATCTGCCAAATGCTCAAAAACATATCAAATCGGCCAACTAATACGTTTTTGATGCTTAGAAATGATCTGCCGGTTGCGTTAGTGAGAAAAAGAAAAATTTTCGACTCATGAACCCATTTTATTTCCTAAACGAAAGGAAGCTGCGGGCTGCAAATGCTCAAAAACATATCAAATCGGCGAACTCATACGTTTTTTGATGCTTAGGTTGATCTGCGGCTTTCCGTTAGGGAGAAAAAGGAAAATGTCGACTAATGAACCCATGTTATTTCCTAAACGAAATTAAGCTGCGATCTGCAAATGCTCAAAAACAGGTCAAATCGGCCAACTAATACGTTTTTGATGCTTAGAAATGATCTGCCGTTTTGGGTTAGGGAGAAAAAAGAAAATTGTCGGACTCATGAACCCATGTTTATTTCCTAAACGAAATTAAGCTGGCGGTCTGCAAATGCTCAAAAACATGTCAAATCGGCGAACTAACACGTTTTTGATGCTGGTGCTCAATGGAGCACCGTTCAAACGCAGGTGGATAGCAACCCACTCGTCCTCCACCGTTTCCTTCCTAAGGAGGCCAAGCCTGTCCCATAGATCCTCCTCTTCCTTGCCCTGTATAATGCGTACCACCTTCTGGTTCGCTGCACAGTCGCTTCTTGCCGGCGCCATCTCGAGCTCTGTTCGAGGACCGCGAAGTCTTCAGTGGCATCTCCCAGTTCAGGGTATCTCAGCTATAACTAAGCTGGATACCCCTCTCCATTTTTTGGTCCGTGGGCTCGATCAGGACCACTTTTACTGTGATGGCCTTTGTATGCAGCGGGTTACCCTGCACCACCTCGCTGTTCTATTATAGCGCCTCGTCCCACCCCATTTTTGCTATCTCCGCCCAGTCTTTATAGTTGTCCACTCCCTCTACAGAGCATATCGTCCCTTTATCGTTTGACCACGCCTTGGTCTGGGTGCTACCTTCCACTTGCGCAAAAGCCCTCTTGCATGTGGGGCACGCCTTTTGTCCCGATTCTGTCGCCGGTCGTCTCCCATACACGCCCAGGTGTTTTTCTTTCGGGCTTGTCTGTGTGTCCATGTCCAGCATCAGCGGTCCGTCGTCCTGCTCATACCGGAACCGGGCAAGCCATTTCAGGATGTCCGACTTCTCTAGTGTGTTCACCTGCCTCCTTAATTTCCTTGCAATCTCCTTTATCTCTCGTTTTGTGTTCTGTTCGATGCCCTTCTCTAGGTCCTTACCTAGTTGGACAACCATGTCTAATGTCTCTCTGAGCATAAAATACTCTGGACTCTCCCTCTTCTTCCGTCCTTCTTTTTCGATTCGCAACGACGTATCGTGCGCCTTCCGCTTACGCGCCGGTGTCTCCTTCTGAAATACATCGTGCGACGCTGCCTCAACCGACCTGTTCCTGGTTTCATCCCAAGCCAGGTCTATCGTAGTCATAGACGCTCTTCTTACACGATCTTCTTTCCTTGACGAATGGTTGCCCCCCCCAGAATCCGTGGGGCAGCCTACCGTAGTAGGGAGGGATTCCCGGCGTAACGCCGTACCCTCCTGGGGTATTATATTTTTGCTATTCGTACTCATCATTTTTGTTGTTTTTGGGGGATCGCCCCAGTCCTATCCATAGCCATGTCGTCAGAGCCCCTTCCGCGTCAGCCCAGGTACCTGGTTTGCCGGTGCTCACCTGCTTGGAGGTGCGGATAGGAGTTGGGTGGCAGAGGCTATAAGACTCCGAAGAGCTCTAAGTTGCGCTTGCTCACCCCGTTTGAGCACCAAACTAACCCAAACCCAAACTAACCCAAACTAACCCAAACTAACCCAAACTAACCCAAACTAACCCAAACTAACCCTTTTTTTTTTTTTTTTTTTTTTTTTTTACCGAGGTTTGAGAAATCTGTTGGACAGACTGCCCAGGCTGGTGTTCTGGCGCCTGGGGGTGTGCCGGGATGACGTTCCGTTCCAGGAATCATCGACCGGCTAAAACTCTTTCCTCCTTCTAATCCCCCTTCTCCTCCCGGAACCGTGTTAACATTACTTCAGGGGAGAGGGTTGCGTGCCGGACGTCGGCGTGTCCTGTCTATTGCCGTGGGGATTGCCTTTTCCTTTCCAGGTCGCATTTGGTCGTCATTATGTCCTGGATCATTGGACGTATGACGTCCCATCCTTCTCTGGTCTTTAGAATGGTCCCCATTGCATCTTTGGTGATGCGTTCGCCGCATCTATCTGCGGCTACCGCTCTGATGCCTTCAAATTGGCGGCATACGAATATGGTGTGCTCCGGTGTGTCCGCATCTTCGCAGAACCAGCATTGGTCGGATTCTTGCTTCCTGATCGTTTTTAGATAGCTGCCGAAGGTTCCGTGGCCGCTTATTGCCTGCGTGACGAAATGATTCACGTCCTTGAATCGTTCCTCCTGCAGCCATACGTTCAGGTCTGTGATGAACACCTTTGCCCATCCTTCGTAGTCGCCCCATCTTTCGGTCCATTTCCGGGTTAGGGTGGACCTGTGTAGCTTTCTGGAAGCCTTTCCGTCCTCCTGGATACTGATCCTCTCTTCCACCATCAGATCCAGTGGGGGCAGCCCGGCCAGCACTTGCGCCACCTGTGTATTTATAGTCCGGTACGCTGCCGTGATGCATATAGCCAGCCTTCTGTTGACTCTGTCGAGAAGCGTTTTGTACCCTTTGTACCTTAATGTCTTCTGCCAGGCCTTTGCTCCGTACAGCACCACCGACTGCACCGTGCTGGCCAGTAGCCTTTTCTTCGCCGCTCCAGGTCCGCCTATTTTCGGTGTGAGGCTCATCATGGCGTTGATTATTCCGTGGGCCTTGTTTGCAGTTTTTTGGACATGCGCAGTCATCCGCATGTTCCGGTCCATGTAAACGCCCAGGTATTTTGCGGCCTCTTGGGTCGCTACGATCTCGCCTCCTATGCTCACCTCCGCGGTCCTAATTTTCCTTCTGCCAGCTACAAGTACGATTTGGGTTTTCTCGGGAGCGATCCTAATTCCCATATCGTTAAGCTTCTTGCTTATTAAGCCCATGTTGTAACTGGCCTTGTCTTGGAGTCTCTCCAGATCCTTTGCCTTAACCACTAGCGCTATGTCGTCTGCGTAGCCGGTTATCGCCACCCCGTCCTCCAGCTCCTCCCTCAGGATATCGTCATAAAGATATTCCAGAGTGTGGGGCCCAGCGTGGATCCTTGCGGGATTCCACACGTCATGTCAAATGAGGATCCTTCAGGGTCAATTATCCTGCGGTCTTCTAAATATGAGCATAGGATGTTGATGAGGTACCGGTCAACTCCTCTTACTTCCATGGCCTCCCTTATCTTGCTCCACTGTGCCGAGTTGAACGCGTTCCGTACGTCTACCAGGATTAGGAGGGCAAAGTCTCGATGTTGGGGGGCTTTGCTTTCGGTCTCCCTGACGATTTCCTGTACTCGACAGATCGCGTCCAGCGTGCTCCTTCCTCTCCTGAAGCCATACTGGGTGTCCTGGATGATAGGCCTTGTGTCTGTAATCTCTTCGAGTCTCCTTTTTATCAGTTTCTCGAAGAGTTTCCCCATTGTGTTGATCAGGCACAGGGGCCTGAAGGACCTTTCAGCTCTATCGTCCTTGCCTGGTTTTTCGATGAGGACCAGCCTAGCCTCCTTCCAGATTTTTGGGAAGTTGCCGTCGACCAGGCATTTGTTGAACACCCGCAATATCAGCTCCCCTTGTGCTTTGACACTTTCAATGACGACCTCGGGGGGTACGCTGTCCGGGCCAGGGGCTTTCTTCTTCTTCATCTCTGCAGCAGCCCTGTTCAATTCCTCCAGGCTGAATGTTGGAATCTTTCCCTTATCAATATCGTGGCGTTGCCACTGAATGACCGGGAAAGTCGGGAAGAGTTTTTCCACCTGGGTTTTTACGTCCAATGTCGACGGGGGCTTGAACATTCCAAATTTTTTCCTCACAATCTGGTAAGCGCGCCCCCAGATGTTGTTCTCGAGGTCGTCAATCAGCTCTCTCCATTTCGCCTGCTTACTCTGCTGGATCAGAGTCCTGAGCGCTTTCCTCTCCGTTGCGTGCATGTCCTTTAGGGCTCTGATGTCATGGGCTCCGCTTGGTGTTTTCTTCTTTGCCCTTGTGAGCATTCTCCTTAATCTCACGCACACCCTACGCTTACCAGCGATTTCTTCGTTCCACCAGTACACCCCTTTCTTGCCTGTGGGCGACCTCTTTGGCAATGTGCTTTCGCACACCGAAGTTATTGTTTTCATCAGCTCTTCCGGGGTGTCGATGTTGGCGAGCTGCTGGACGCGTAGTGCGAGGGCTTTGGAGAACTTCTCCGCTGTACTCGGATTCCCAGTCCATCTCCACGAGTTTTGTGGCTGGATTTGGCTGCTCCGGGGTCCTGGTCCTCTGCAATAACTGTAGGTGATGCTATGGTGGTCGCTCAGGTTTTCCTCCTCCGTAAGCACCTGCCAGCTACTGACCTTTCCCGCTACCGGTATCGTAGCGATGGTAACGTCAATTAGAGATTCCCCTCTCGATCCTGAGAAGGTTGGGGTGTTCCCTCTATTGACGGCCACCAGGTCGTTTGCTGACATCCAGTCCTCCAGTAGCGTCCCTCTTCTGTTTGTCCTGCATTCGCCGAATATTGCACTTTTAGCGTTTAAATCGCCGCCTATCAACACGTCCATGCCCGAAGCCTTGATGATTGTCTCCAAGTCGTTGAGCAGCTTCTCAAAGTCCTCATTGTCGCCGTTTGGTGAGAAGTAAACAGAGAATACTGATAGGTCCTCCAGCTCGACACCTACGTAGCCAGTTCCCTTGTACTCTCTCTTTACTCTGAGGCCTCTGCTGACGTTGATGAAAACGTCCCTGGCATCGTCGCATAGTGTAGTGTTGTGGCTGAGTGCTTTATTCGGTTCCTGCCCTAGTGTCACGTTTGTGTTGTCCTCGATCGTTTTCCTGTACATGAGGTCATGCGCTTTGCGGCATCTGTTGAGATTTACCTGCAGAAAGCGCATGGCCGTTTCGCGTTGGTCAGCCGTGGTGTGGAGGGGCTGCGCGGTTGCCTTCTTGAACCTGTTCATATTGGTTGGTCGGAGGCATGCCTGTCCACCGCTTCTTGCGCACTGGCCCGCTGTAGCCCTGCTCCCTTGCTATTAAGCGCCTCTGTGGTTCTGCGCTCCCTTCTTGTGAGCCTCTGGGCCTCCTTCCTTAGCTCCTTCTTTGCTTCCGTCAGAGCAGCCTTGAAGGCGTCACATTTGCCGCTTCCGGCTCTGTGCCCCTTCTTTTGGCATATGGGACAGCTCGGCTCCTTGGTGCACTCCCTAGTTTCGTGCCCTGCTTCCCCACAGGCGAAGCACAGTTTGGATCGGTCCGTCCCTGTGCATTTCTGCCGCTGGTGCCCGTAGTTCCAGCATCTGCTGCATCTTTGCAGATTGATCCGGGCCTCCATACTGCACATGACCAGTCCTATTTTCATCCGTTTTTCGGATAGCAACTCCTTTGCCATACCCCTATCGATCATTAGGGTGACGGCCTGTGTGTTATTGAGGTTTGGCCTTAAGTCGCTTAGGCTGTAGTCCTCCTCTTTAATTTGCTCGAACTTCCGGCGCAGAGCGGCAACTACGTCCTCTTTAGAGGCCAGTGATTCCAGTCCTCTAATGTGGATAGGATCCCTGGCCTTCTGATTGCCCACGACTTTGATGCTTTCCGCGCCATCGTTGTTGCGTTGAAGCGCGCTGCTTATCTTCTCCACAATGCCTGCTTGTCTCTCCGTGGTAATTACCAGCCGGCCGTCTTTGGTGCTGCGCAACGTCTTTACCCCCTCCCCAAGCTTGTTGGTAGTGAGGGTCTCCTTTACGCCTCTCAGGGTTTCCTCGTAGGTTTTCCCCTTGTTACTCACCACTATGGCGAATGTTTTCGGTGTATTCCTTTGCCTGTGTGTGGCTTGCGATGGCGTGGGCTGGCTTGGCCCATTTGGCCTGGTGTAGATAACCACTTTGCTTGCGGCATTGTGGAATATTCCTTCCAGCATTTTCCTCAGCGTTCCGGTTTTTGTACCCCTGGTTTGGTGCGTCGCTATCTCAGGTTCCCCCGTCGTCTCTTCCCTCAGGCGCGTGAGTTTGTCGAAGAGGTCTTCCTCGCTGCTGTATGCGATTCTGACGGTCTTCTTATTGATCCTAATGGCTGGCGACTTTGTTTTAATTTGCACCTGTTGTTCCAGGATGCCAAAGTCCTCCTCCATAGCCTTCATTTCCGGGAATTTTTCCTGGAACAGCTTTTCGATGAGGCTCCCCTTTCCCTGTCCGTCGTTGGGTATCAGCAGCACTTTGGTGATGCTGTCCTCCGTGTCCAGGGGGTTGCCCACCTTGATTTCGGTGTTTGTGTACACCGCCGCGTCCCATTTTTTGTTGAGGATTTCCCTCAGAGCGCTGTAGCTGTCGTGGCTATCCAGATTTGCAATTGTATACGTGTTGCCCGTCTGCGTGCCTGCGTTCGCCGTGCCCTTTTCGGTGGTGGAGCCGTGTGATTTCCTATTGTTTAGCCAGTTTGAGATATCTGTGCCGCTTGTGATTCTGATCTGTCTTTTCAGCTTGACACAGATTTCCTTAATTTCCCGCTTGGTGTTGTTTTCAATGAATTTTTCCAGCTCCTTGCCGAGTTTAGCAATATTTTCCAGGGCCCGCACTCAATGCTAGTGCTTCCGTGCACTCTTTCCCTTCGTGTAGGTGTCGCTCTTCCGCTGGTTCGTTCCTGGTTGGTGTGAGAACTCTGGATCTGAGTTCGGCTGTTTGCTTGTGGTGGACGTTCTCTCTCTCTTTCTCGGAGGTTCCCTTTGTTTTGTGGCCCTCGTCGTCACGCGGCGCCCCCGAGCCTACTTCCGCTCCCGCCTCGGTCCTCATTCGGATCGCGGCTGCCCTATCTGGCGACCTCTTCATTTTGTCGCTTCGGGAAAATATTCCAAAAACACCCGTGCTGGTCGTCGGGGCTTTGTCCCCTTCCGGTCCCCCTTCCCGCTTACTCATGTGATGTTTTTGTTTTTGTGTTTTGCGTTGTCTATTGTCTATTGCACTAAATACTAACTAACACTATTATAATAGCCTAATTAAATGGTTACTAATATTTCGCAGAATGTCTGTGGTAAAACCTCAAATGTTCGTTGCCAGAATGTTCACAGCGGCTAATGCCGCAACCCAGCGGGCCGTCTAGATGGGCTCTATGCAGGTAGCCACCGTGCGAAATAAGGGTACTCTTGGCTGCTATGTTTGCTATCTAATCTACTGTTTTTTTCCACGTACGATTGCCGTAATGCCCTATCCCTGGCTCCTAGGAACACCTCACAAAACCACTGCAATCCCAGGATTTGTCCTATCCTAATAGCACTTCACGATTGTCTGTTAGTACTTTAGTCTCTATGGTCGTTGGGATGGTTCCCTTGCGGACCGACCCGCACTAGAAATCGCAACCCAAAACTAACCAAACTACCCAAACTAACCCAACTAACCCAAACTAACCCAAACTAACCAAACTTTTTTTTTTTTTTTTTTTTTTTTTTTTTTTTCCCTGGCGGGGGTAAAAAATCTTCAATAAGGACTACCCGGCCTGGTGTCCTGTCGGCCGGCTCGTGTCGGATTCGATCGAGACCGCCTACCGACTAAAAAACTTCCCCCCCTAAGGAGCACCAGGGGACTATCCCGCGGGATTTGCATCGCTGGTGCCCCAGCCTGTCACTTTTCTAGCGCGGGTTCCCCATCGTCCGTTCTTCTGTCTCCTTAGACTTCATGACATAGACCAAGAAATTTTCTATCCTGTCCCAGGCGCTCTTACCGGATATCATGGTCGAAATGATGTTCTCTGGGCTCAAGGTATCGATTTCCAGGTCCGCCTCCATGGCCAATTATACGCCGCGAACCGCCCGCAGCGAAACAAGGCATGCTCCGGGGTATCCCTGGCATCCGGGCAATGTGCGCAGTCACCATCCGTCTTGCCCAGCCTCTCCGTGTATGTACGGAACGAGCCGTGCCCCGTTAGGGCCTGCGCCGTATAGAAGCTGATCCGTCTGTGTTTACAGTCCAGCCACGGTCGCAGGTCCCCAATCAGCCTCCTAGTCCACTGGGCCTTTTCCACGAGGGCATCCCACCTTGCCTGCCACAGCGCCACTGTGGCATCCCGCTCGGCCTTCCTGACAGCGCCCAAGTGTCCGCCACCGCCGTCGTAAAGCCGCTTTCTCTCCTTCACCAGTAGATCCATTGGTGGCACCCCCGTAATCACTTGGGCTGCCTCTCCCGACATGGTTCTGTATCCCGAGGCTACCCTGAGGAGAGCTCTCCGTTGTACCCCATTGATCATGTTTCGATACTTTGCATAGGTTGCCCAATCATGCCACACGGGAGCCGCATACAGCACCATCGACTCCACTATTGTGTAAAGGGCCTTCCTCTTGGCGGAGTCCGGGCCGCCGATGTTTGGCATCAGCCTGGACAGGTCCCCGATCCTCTTTGACGCCCTTTGTGTGGCTCCCTCAATGTGCCGCCCCAGTCTGCGGTCCTGGCTGATGGACACTCCCAGATACCTCACCGTGTGCTGAGGCCTTATTAGTGTCCCGCCGACAATAAAACAAATGTCGTCCCTCCTTCTCTTCCCCGACAGGATGACAGCCTCCGTCTTCTCCGGCGCAATAGTGAGGCAGTTGTCCCGCAGCCATGATGTGATTTTTCCCAGCGCGCTGTCTGTCCTGTCCATCAATTCTTGCCTGCTGCCTGCCGATACCACTAGCCCTATGTCGTCAGCGAACCCTATGGTTTGGGCCCCCGGTGGCAGTTTCAGCCGCAAAACTGGGTCATATAAAATTAACCACAGGAGGGGACCGAGCACAGAACCCTGGGGGATGCCGGCAGTCAGCCTCAGCGCCCTCAAACATCCGGAGTCCAGGAAAATCTCTCGATCCTTGAGGTAGTCCCTGATTATGTTCGTTAGGTATCCCGACACCTCCCAACGCCCCAAAGCCCCGATCAGGGCCGCCCATGAGGCGCAATTGAACGCGTTCCGGACATCCAGGGTGACGAATACGCACCATCTGTCCCCCCCAACCCCGTCGCGTCCAAGGTTTGTAGCCCGGGCCATCTCGATGACCCGTTCCACAGCCTGCACCGTACTCCTTCCCTTTCTGAAGCCGTACTGGTTATCGGCCAGGTCTCCCCTTTCCACCAGCTCTTCCTCCAGACGGGCCCTGACCAGGTGCTCGTACATCTTCGCGATGGTGTCGATCAGGCACAATGGCCTATAAGACGTAGCCTCGAGCAGTGGTTTCCCCTGCTTGGGAATCAACACCAGCCTTCCCGTTTTCCAGCTCTTTGGGAAACTCTGCGATTTTAGCAGATCGTTGAAGATTTCCATCAGCAGCCCCGGGAAGGATTTCGTCAGGATGCCGACCGCCTCCGCAGGGATGCCATCGGGCCCAGGCGCCCTTCCGAGCTTCAACCTCCCAGCGGCCCTCTCCAGCTCCCCGTGCGTGAAGAGGACGATGCCATCCCTCACCGCCGAGCGGACCGGGATATTTTCCGTTCGCTGCGGGAACAGCGCCGCCACCACCAGGTCCCTCTGGTCATCCGCCAATCTGAAGGGGGGGGAGGAGCCCCTGACACTCCTCATTAGAATTCTATATCCGTCGCCCCAAACATCATTGTTTAGCTCCGCGCAGAGCCTACTCCACTGCGCACGCTTTTCCCCCCCGATTTCTCTCCGCAAAGCTGTGCGCGCACTCTTGTAGGACTGCCATTTGGCCGCCAGCAACTCCTCTGGGGCGTGTCGTCTTCGGAGTCTTGCGACCTCCCTGCGCGCCCTCAGACATATGTTCCTCTTGGCCTCCACCACCCTCGCTCCACCAGTAAGGGATGCTCCTTCGGTTTGGTCACCCACCCGATGCATAGAGCGCTTTACTACTCGCCCAAGCTTCCCCATTATTGTATCCAATCCTTCAGACGGGGTTAGTTCCTCCCTCAAGACTAGCTCCTTAAACTTTTCCCCGTCTAGCACCATCTTGGGTTTTAGCCAGCTGCGCGGAGGCGTCCTAGGCTCTATGACAACCTCAATGTGTTTGTGTGGCGATAGTGGCTCGTTCTCCAGCACCCGCCATGAAGCAATCTTTCGCAGCGTCGGCCCTGTAGCGAAGGTGATGTCTATAAAGGACGCAGCCTGCCTCCTGACGAAGGTTGGCCGGGAACCCCGGTTGGCCGGTACGAGCCCCATACTCGCAGTGGCGCATGCTAGCAAGGCTCCTCTATGATCCTCAATGGGTGATCCCCATTCCGGCGACTTGGCATTGAAGTCCCCAGCCACCAACGCCTCGGTGCGCCGCATTTGTCTGAGGAGCGCCCCCAGTCGGTCCAGGTGGTCTACGAACATGTCCTCTCCAATATTAGGCGAGATGTACACACCCACCAACAACATCTTGCCCAAACTGACCGCCACTATGCCGTCCCCCCGGTGGACCCCGCTCACCCGGACAGAAGGGTTAGAAAATAGGATGGCCACGTCCAGCCTGCTACACGACACCCATCTTCGGTCCCTCTGGACCAGTTTTCTATTTGGCTCACTCGCCACTATTACATCGATCCCTCTTTGCATGGCCGTATGTTGAGCCATATCGTGGGCTCTCGGGGAACGGTCAGCGTTGATCTGGAGGATTCTCATCAGTTGGACTCGCTAGCTGCTATGGACTCTGCAGATCGAGCCTCTTCTGCTTGTGTCCCTCTGGTCGGTGTAGCATCGCTACCGCCCACCGTCCTAGCAGGGGGTGCGAGGGTCGGTGGCAGGAAAGGCCCCCTGGGCGCTGCACTCGGGGTGCGTGCGCCCGTCAGAGACTGTTCCCTCCTCAGTTGGGAGAGTGCTCTCCGGAAAGAGACGCAGCTTGACGTGCCCAGCAGGTGCTCGGAATTACAGACAAGACACACTGTCTTGTCCTTGCATCCCTTAGCGGCATGTCCCTCCTTTCCGCACCGGAAGCAGAGCTTTCTCCTATCCGGTCCCGCACAGTTTGCCTCCGTGTGGTTGTACTCCCAGCACCTCCAGCACCTGGGCACGTCAACCCTCCTCTCCATTCGGGCACGGGAGAGCCCCACCCGTAGGTAAGGCCTCTGAAGGAGTTGCTCCGCTTTTGCCTTCTCGAGCCTGATCGTCAGAGCTTGGGTGCTGCCCGCGTTTGGCCTTAGTTCGCTGATTTTTACGTCCACATCGTCAAAACTACCCAGCACCGTTCGCAGCTCGGCGGTTACCTCCTCTCGAGTGGCCGTGATGTCCAGCCCTCTGATGTGCACCGCTTCCATGATGTTTGTCGTATCCCTGACTCTCAGTTTTGAATCATCCCCTTCTATTACTTTCTTCAGTGCCTGGATGCGTGTTTTGCTCCTCTCCGTTATAATCATCAGATTGTCATTTTTTGTCTTCTTAATGGTCTTGATTATTCCCGCCGCTTCTTTGTCTTTCAGCTTGACCTTCAGTTCTCCCAGCACGTCGCTGTATGACCGGCCCTCGGTGTTCACAATGAGTGCCGGGGCCCTCTCTCTCGTCGTCTGCTGTGTCGCCGCGCGTTTCTGGCTGATATAAATGGCAATTTTTGTATTGCCACCGTGGAAAATGGCTTCTACCATCTTCCTAAGCCGCTCAATGGAGCACCGTTCAACGCAGTGGATAGCAACCCACTCGTCCTCCACCGTTTCCTTCCTAAGGAGGCCAAGCCTGTCCCATAGATCCTCCTCTTCCTTGCCCTGTATAATGCGTACCACCTTCTGGTTCGCTGCAGTCGCTTCTTGTCGGCGCCATCTCGAGCTCTGTTCGAGGACAGCGAAGTCTTCAGTGGCATCTCCCAGTTCAGGGTATCTCAGCCTATAACTAAGCTGGATACCCCTCTCCATTTTTGGTCCGTGGGCTCGATCAGGACCACTTTTACTGTGGTGGCCTTTGTATGCAGCGGGTTACCCTGCACCACCTCGCTGTTCTTATATAGCGCCTCGTCCCACCCCATTTTTGCTATCTCCGCCCAGTCTTTATAGTTGTCCACTCCCTCTACAGAGCATATCGTCCCTTTATCGTTTGACCACGCCTTGGTCTGGGTGCTACCATCCACTTGCGCAAAAGCCCTCTTGCATGTGGGGCACGCCTTTTGTCCCGATTCTGTCGCCGGTCGTCTCCCATACACGCCCAGGTGTTTTTCTTTCGGGCTTGTCTGTGTGTCCATGTCCAGCATCAGCGGTCCGTCGTCCTGCTCATACCGGAACCGGGCAAGCCATTTCAGGATGTCCGACTTCTCTAGTGTGTTCACCTGCCTCCTTAATTTCCTTGCAATCTCCTTTATCTCTCGTTTTGTGTTCTGTTCGATGCCCTTCTCTAGGTCCTTACCTAGTTGGACAACCATGTCTAATGTCTCTTTGAGCATAAAATACTCTGGACTCTCCCTCTTCTTCCGTCCTTCTTTTTCGATTCGCACGACGTATCGTGCGCCTTCCGCTTACGCGCCGGTGTCTCCTTCTGAAATACATCGTGCGACGCTGCCTCAACCGACCTGTTCCTGGTTTCATCCCAGCCAGGTCTATCGTAGTCATAGACGCTCTTCTTACACGACCTTCTTTCCTTGACGAATGGTTGCCCCCCCCAGAATCCGTGGGGCAGCCTACCGTAGTAGGGAGGGATTCCCGGCGTAACGCCGTACCCTCCTGGGGTATTATATTTTCGCTATTCGTACTCATCATTTTGTTGTTTTTGGGGGATCGCCCCAGTCCTATCCATAGCCATGTCGTCAGAGCCCCTTCCGCGTCAGCCCAGGTACCTGGTTTGCCGGTGCTCACCTGCTTGGAGGTGAAACTAACCCAAACTAACCCAAACTAACCCAAACTAACCCAAACTAACCCGAAAACTAACCCAAACTAACCCAAACTAACCCAAACTAACCCAAACTAACCCAAACTAACCCAAACTAACCCAAACTAGTTACAACTTCGAACACAGTCAAAAAACCAGATTGCAGCATTTTTCTTTCTTTTTAGCAAAAATTTCATGAAAGTGGAGGTCGATGTTTTCGAAAAAAAAAAAAAATCAAATATACTAACCCAAACTAGTTAAAACTAACCGGCCAACTAATACGTTTTTGATGCTTAGAAATGATCTGCCGGTTTGCGTTAGTGAGAAAAAGAAAAATTTTCGACTCATGAACCCATTTTATTTCCTAAACGAAAGGAAGCTGCGGGCTGCAAATGCTCAAAAACATATCAAATCGGCGAACTAATACGTTTTTGATGCTTAGGTATGATCTGCCGCTTTCCGTTAGGGAGAAAAAGGAAAATGTCGACTAATGAACCCATGTTATTTCCTAAACGAAATTAAGCTGCGATCTGCAAATGCTCAAAAACAGGTCAAATCGGCCAACTAATACGTTTTTGATGCTTAGAAATGATCTGCCGGTTTGGGTTAGGGAGAAAAAGAAAAATGTTCGACTCATGAACCCATGTTATTTCCTAAACGAAATTAAGCTGCGGTCTGCAAATGCTCAAAAACATGTCAAATCGGCGAACTAATACGTTTTTGATGCTTAGGTATGATCTGCCGCTTTCCGTTAGGGAGAAAAAGGAAAATGTCGACTCATGAACCCATGTTATTTCCTAAACGAAAGGAAGCTGCGGGCTGCAAATGCTCAAAAACATATCAAATCGGCGAACTAATACGTTTTTGATGCTTAGGTATGATCTGCCGCTTTCCGTTAGGGAGAAAAAGGAAAATGTCGACTAATGAACCCATGTTATTTCCTAAACGAAATTAAGCTGCGATCTGCAAATGCTCAAAAACATGTCAAATCGGCCAACTAATACGTTTTTGATGCTTAGAAATGATCTGCCGGTTTGGGTTAGGGAGAAAAGAAAATGTTCGACTCATGAACCCATGTTATTTCCTAAACGAAATTAAGCTGCGGATCTGCAAATGCTCAAAAACATGTCAAATCGGCCGAACTAATACGTTTTTGATGCTTAGGATGATCTGCCGCTTTCCGTTAGGGAGAAAAAGGAAAATGTCGACTCATGAACCCATTTTATTTCCTAAACGAAAGGAAGCTGCGGGCTGCAAATGCTCAAAAACATATCAAATCGGCGAACTAATACGTTTTTGATGCTTAGGTATGATCTGCCGCTTTCCGTTAGGGAGAAAAAGGAAAATGTCGACTAATGAACCCACTGTTATTTCCTAAACGAAATAAGCTGCGATCTGCAAATGCTCAAAAACATGTCAAATCGGCCAACTAATACGTTTTTGATGCTTAGAAATGATCTGCCGGTTTGGGTTAGGGAGAAAAAGAAAATGTTCGACTCATGAACCCATGTTATTTCCTAAACGAAATTAAGCTGCGATCTGCAAATGCTCAAAAACATGTCAAATCGGCCAACTAATACGTTTTTGATGCTTAGAAATGATCTGCCGGTTTGCGTTAGTGAGAAAAAGAAAAATTTTCGACTCATGAACCCATTTTATTTCCTAAACGAAAGGAAGCTGCGGGCTGCAAATGCTCAAAAACATATCAAATCGGCGAACTAATACGTTTTTGATGCTTAGGTATGATCTGCCGCTTTCCGTTAGGGAGAAAAAGGAAATGTCGACTAATGAACCCATGTTATTTCCTAAACGAAATTAAGCTGCGATCTGCAAATGCTCAAAAACATGTCAAATCGGCCAACTAATACGTTTTTGATGCTTAGAAATGATCTGCCGGTTTGCGTTAGTGAGAAAAAGAAAAATTTTCGACTCATGAACCCATTTTATTTCCTAAACGAAAGGAAGCTGCGGGCTGCAAATGCTCAAAAACATATCAAATCGGCGAACTAATACGTTTTTGATGCTTAGGTATGATCTGCCGCTTTCCGTTAGGGAGAAAAAGGAAAATGTCGACTAATGAACCCATGTTATTTCCTAAACGAAATTAAGCTGCGATCTGCAAATGCTCAAAAACATGTCAAATCGGCCAACTAATACGTTTTTGATGCTTAGAAATGATCTGCCGGTTTGGGTTAGGGAGAAAAAGAAAATGTTCGACTCATGAACCCATGTTATTTCCTAAACGAAATTAAGCTGCGATCTGCAAATGCTCAAAAACATGTCAAATCGGCGAATTAATACGTTTTTGATGCTTAGGTATGATCTGCCGCTTTCCGTTAGGGAGAAAAAGGAAATGTCGACTCATGAACCCATGTTATTTCCTAAACGAAAGGAAGCTGCGGGCTGCAAATGCTCAAAAACATATGAAATCGGCGAACTAATACGTTTTTGATGCTTAGGTATGATCTGCCGCTTTCCGTTAGGGAGAAAAAGGAAAATGTCGACTAATGAACCCACGTTATTTCCTAAACGAAATAAGCTGCGATCTGCAAATGCTCAAAAACATGTCAAATCGGCCAACTAATACGTTTTTGATGCTTAGAAATGATCTGCCGGTTTGCGTTAGTGAGAAAAAGAAAAATTTTGCCGATTTCCGTTAGGGAGAAAAAGAAAAATTTCGACTCATGAACCCATGTTATTTCCTAAACGAAAGGAAGCTGCGGGCTGCAAATGCTCAAAAACATATCAAATCGGCGAATTAATACGTTTTTGATGCTTAGGTATGATCTGCCGCTTTCCGTTAGGGAGAAAAAGGAAAATGTCGACTAATGAACCCATGTTATTTCCTAAACGAAATTAAGCTGCGATCTGCAAATGCTCAAAAACATGTCAAATCGGCCAACTAATACGTTTTTGATGCTTAGAAATGATCTGCCGGTTTGCGTTAGTGAGAAAAAGAAAAATTTTGCCGATTTCCGTTAGGGAGAAAAAGAAAAATTTCGACTCATGAACCCATGTTATTTCCTAAACGAAAGGAAGCTGCGGGCTGCAAATGCTCAAAAACATATCAAATCGGCGAATTAATACGTTTTTGATGCTTAGGTATGATCTGCCGCTTTCCGTTAGGGAGAAAAAGGAAAATGTCGACTAATGAACCCATGTTATTTCCTAAACGAAATTAAGCTGCGATCTGCAAATGCTCAAAAACATGTCAAATCGGCCAACTAATACGTTTTTGATGCTTAGAAATGATCTGCCGGTTTGCGTTAGTGAGAAAAAGAAAAATTTTGCCGATTTCCGTTAGGGAGAAAAAGAAAAATTTCGACTCATGAACCCATGTTATTTCCTAAACGAAAGGAAGCTGCGGGCTGCAAATGCTCAAAAACATGTCAAATCGGCCAACTAATACGTTTTTGATGCTTAGGTATGATCTGCCGCTTTACGTTAGGGAGAAAAAGGAAAATGTCGACTAATGAACCCACGTTATTTCCTAAACGAAATTAAGCTGCGATCTGCAAATGCTCAAAAACATGTCAAATCGGCCAACTAATACGTTTTTGATGCTTAGAAATGATCTGCCGGTTTGGGTTAGGGAGAAAAAAAAAATGTTCGACTCATGAACCCATGTTATTTCCTAAACGAAATTAAGCTGCCATCTGCAAATGCTCAAAAACATGTCAAATCGGCCAACTAATACGTTTTTGATGCTTAAAAATGATCTGCCGGTTTGCGTTAGTGAGAAAAAGAAAAATTTTCGACTCATGAACCCATTTTATTTCCTAAACGAAAGGAAGCTGCGGGCTGCAAATGCTCAAAAACATATCAAATCGGCGAACTAATACGTTTTTGATGCTTAGGTATGATCTGCCGCTTTCCGTTAGGGAGAAAAAGGAAAATGTCGACTAATGAACCCATGTTATTTCCTAAACGAAATTAAGCTGCGATCTGCAAATGCTCAAAAACATGTCAAATCGGCCAACTAATACGTTTTTGATGCTTAGAAATGATCTGCCGGTTTGCGTTAGTGAGAAAAAGAAAAATTTTCGACTCATGAACCCATTTTATTTCCTAAACGAAAGGAAGCTGCGTGCTGCAAATGCTCAAAAACTTGTCAAATCGGCCAACTAATACGTTTTTGATGCTTAGAAATGATCTGCCGGTTTGGGTTAGGGAGAAAAAGAAAATGTTCGACTCATGAACCCATGTTATTTCCTAAACGAAATTAAGCTGCGATCTGCAAATGCTCAAAAACATGTCAAATCGGCCAACTAATACGTTTTTGATGCTTAGGTATGATCTGCCGATTTCCGTTAGGGAGAAAAAGAAAATGTCGACTCATGAACCCATGTTATTTCCTAAACGAAATTAAGCTGCGATCTGCAAATGCTCAAAAACATGTCAAATCGGCCAACTAATACGTTTTTGATGCTTAGAAATGATCTGCCGGTTTGCGTTAGTGAGAAAAAGAAAAATTTTCGACTCATGAACCCATTTTATTTCCTAAACGAAAGGAAGCTGCGGGCTGCAAATGCTCAAAAACATATCAAATCGGCGAACTAATACGTTTTTGATGCTTAGGTATGATCTGCCGCTTTCCGTTAGGGAGAAAAAGGAAAATGTCGACTAATGAACCCATGTTATTTCCTAAACGAAATTAAGCTGCGATCTGCAAATGCTCAAAAACATATCAAATCGGCCAACTAATACGTTTTTGATGCTTAGAAATGATCTGCCGGTTTGCGTTAGTGAGAAAAAGAAAAATTTTCGACTCATGAACCCATTTTATTTCCTAAACGAAAGGAAGCTGCGTGCTGCAAATGCTCAAAAACTTGTCAAATCGGCCAACTAATACGTTTTTGATGCTAGAAATGATCTGCCGGTTTGGGTTAGGGAGAAAAAGAAAATGTTCGACTCATGAACCCATGTTATTTCCTAAACGAAATTAAGCTGCGATCTGCAAATGCTCAAAAACATGTCAAATCGGCCAACTAATACGTTTTTGATGCTTAGAAATGATCTGCCGGTTTGGGTTAGGGAGAAAAAGAAAATGTTCGACTCATGAACCCATGTTATTTCCTAAACGAAATTAAGCTGCGATCTGCAAATGCTCAAAAACATGTCAAATCGGCCAACTAATACGTTTTTGATGCTTAGAAATGATCTGCCGGTTTGGGTTAGGGAGAAAAAGAAAATGTTCGGACTCATGAACCCATGTTATTTCCTAAACGAAATTAAGCTGCGATCTGCAAATGCTCAAAAACATGTCAAATCGGCGAACTAATACGTTTTTGATGCTTAGGTATGATCTGCCGCTTTCCGTTAGGGAGAAAAAGGAAAATGTCGACTCATGAACCCATGTTATTTCCTAAACGAAAGGAAGCTGCGGGCTGCAAATGCTCAAAAACATATCAAATCGGCGAACTAATACGTTTTTGATGCTTAGGTAATGATCTGCCGCTTTCCGTTAGGGAGAAAAAGGAAAATGTCGACTAATGAACCCATGTTATTTCCTAAACGAAATTAAGCTGCGATCTGCAAATGCTCAAAAACATGTCAAATCGGCCAACTAATACGTTTTTGATGCTTAGAAATGATCTGCCGGTTTGCGGTTAGTGAGAAAAAGAAAAATTTTGCCGATTTCCGTTAGGGGAGAAAAAGAAAAATTTCGACTCATGAACCCATGTTATTTCCTAAACGAAAGGAAGCTGCGGGCTGCAAATGCTCAAAAACATATCAAATCGGCGAATTAATACGTTTTTGATGCTTAGGTATGATCTGCCGCTTTCCGTTAGGGAGATAAAGGAAAATGTCGACTAATGAACCCATGTTATTTCCTAAACGAAATTAAGCTGCGATCTGCAAATGCTCAAAAACATGTCAAATCGGCCAACTAATACGTTTTTGATGCTTAGAAATGATCTGCCGGTTTGCGTTAGTGAGAAAAAGAAAAATTTTGCCGATTTCCGTTAGGGAGAAAAAGAAAAATTTCGACTCATGAACCCATGTTATTTCCTAAACGAAAGGAAGCTGCGGGCTGCAAATGCTCAAAAACATATCAAATCGGCGAATTAATACGTTTTTGATGCTTAGGTATGATCTGCCGCTTTCCGTTAGGGAGAAAAAGGAAAATGTCGACTAATGAACCCATGTTATTTCCTAAACGAAATTAAGCTGCGATCTGCAAATGCTCAAAAACATGTCAAATCGGCCAACTAATACGTTTTTGATGCTTAGAAATGATCTGCCGGTTTGCGTTAGTGAGAAAAAGAAAAATTTTGCCGATTTCCGTTAGGGAGAAAAAGAAAAATTTCGACTCATGAACCCATGTTATTTCCTAAACGAAAGGAAGCTGCGGGCTGCAAATGCTCAAAAACATATCAAATCGGCGAATTAATACGTTTTTGATGCTTAGGTATGATCTGCCGCTTTCCGTTAGGGAGAAAAAGGAAAATGTCGACTAATGAACCCATGTTATTTCCTAAACGAAATTAAGCTGCGATCTGCAAATGCTCAAAAACATGTCAAATCGGCCAACTAATACGTTTTTGATGCTTAGAAATGATCTGCCGGTTTGCGTTAGTGAGAAAAAGAAAAATTTTGCCGATTTCCGTTAGGGAGAAAAATAAAAATTTCGACTCATGAACCCATGTTATTTCCTAAACGAAAGGAAGCTGCGGGCTGCAAATGCTCAAAAACATATCAAATCGGCGAATTAATACGTTTTTGATGCTTAGGTATGATCTGCCGCTTTCCGTTAGGGAGAAAAAGGAAAATGTCGACTAATGAACCCATGTTATTTCCTAAACGAAATTAAGCTGCGATCTGCAAATGCTCAAAAACATGTCAAATCGGCCAACTAATACGTTTTTGATGCTTAGAAATGATCTGCCGGTTTGCGTTAGTGAGAAAAAGAAAAATTTTGCCGATTTCCGTTAGGGAGAAAAAGAAAAATTTCGACTCATGAACCCATGTTATTTCCTAAACGAAAGGAAGCTGCGGGCTGCAAATGCTCAAAAACATATCAAATCGGCGAATTAATACGTTTTTGATGCTTAGGTATGATCTGCCGCTTTCCGTTAGGGAGAAAAAGGAAAATGTCGACTAATGAACCCATGTTATTTCCTAAACGAAATTAAGCTGCGATCTGCAAATGCTCAAAAACATGTCAAATCGGCCAACTAATACGTTTTTGATGCTTAGAAATGATCTGCCGGTTTGCGTTAGTGAGAAAAAGAAAAATTTTGCCGATTTCCGTTAGGGAGAAAAAGAAAAATTTCGACTCATGAACCCATGTTATTTCCTAAACGAAAGGAAGCTGCGGGCTGCAAATGCTCAAAAACATATCAAATCGGCGAATTAATACGTTTTTGATGCTTAGGTATGATCTGCCGCTTTCCGTTAGGGAGAAAAAGGAAAATGTCGACTAATGAACCCATGTTATTTCCTAAACGAAATTAAGCTGTGATCTGCAAATGCTCAAAAACATGTCAAATCGGCCAACTAATACGTTTTTGATGCTTAGAAATGATCTGCCGGTTTGCGTTAGTGAGAAAAAGAAAAATTTTGCCGATTTCCGTTAGGGAGAAAAAGAAAATGTTCGACTCATGAACCCATGTTATTTCCTAAACGAAATTAAGCTGCGATCTGCAAATGCTCAAAAACATGTCAAATCGGCCAACTAATACGTTTTGATGCTTAAAAATGATCTGCCGGTTTGCGTTAGTGAGAAAAAGAAAAATTTTCGACTCATGAACCCATTTTATTTCCTAAACGAAAGGAAGCTGCGGGCTGCAAATGCTCAAAAACATATCAAATCGGCGAACTAATACGTTTTTGATGCTTAGGTATGATCTGCCGCTTTCCGTTAGGGAGAAAAAGGAAATTGTCGACTAATGAACCCATGTTATTTCCTAAACGAAATTAAGCTGCGATCTGCAAATGCTCAAAAACATATCAAATCGGCCAACTAATACGTTTTTGATGCTTAGAAATGATCTGCCGGTTTGCGTTAGTGAGAAAAAGAAAAATTTTCGACTCATGAACCCATTTTATTTCCTAAACGAAAGGAAGCTGCGGGCTGCAAATGCTCAAAAACATATCAAATCGGCGAACTCATACGTTTTTGATGCTTAGGTATGATCTGCGGCTTTCCGTTAGGGAGAAAAAGGAAAATGTCGACTAATGAACCCATGTTATTTCCTAAACGAAATTAAGCTGCGATCTGCAAATGCTCAAAAACAGGTCAAATCGGCCAACTAATACGTTTTTGATGCTTAGAAATGATCTGCCGGTTTGGGTTAGGGAGAAAAAGAAAATGTTCGACTCATGAACCCATGTTATTTCCTAAACGAAATTAAGCTGCGGTCTGCAAATGCTCAAAAACATGTCAAATCGGCGAACTAATACGTTTTTGATGCTGGTGCTCAATGGAGCACCGTTCAACGCAGTGGATAGCAACCCACTCGTCCTCCACCGTTTCCTTCCTAAGGAGGCCAAGCCTGTCCCATAGATCCTCCTCTTCCTTGCCCTGTATAATGCGTACCACCTTCTGGTTCGCTGCAGTCGCTTCTTGCCGGCGCCATCTCGAGCTCTGTTCGAGGACCGCGAAGTCTTCAGTGGCATCTCCCAGTTCAGGGTATCTCAGCCTATAACTAAGCTGGATACCCCTCTCCATTTTTTGGTCCGTGGGCTCGATCAGGACCACTTTTACTGTGATGGCCTTTGTATGCAGCGGGTTACCCTGCACCACCTCGCTGTTCTTATATAGCGCCTCGTCCCACCCCATTTTTGCTATCTCCGCCCAGTCTTTATAGTTGTCCACCCCCTCTACAGAGCATATCGTCCCTTTATCGTTTGACCACGCCTTGGTCTGGGTGCTACCTTCCACTTGCGCAAAAGCCCTCTTGCATGTGGGGCACGCCTTTTGTCCCGATTCTGTCGCCGGTCGTCTCCCATACACGCCCAGGTGTTTTTCTTTCGGGCTTGTCTGTGTGTCCATGTCCAGCATCAGCGGTCCGTCGTCCTGCTCATACCGGAACCGGGCAAGCCATTTCAGGATGTCCGACTTCTCTAGTGTGTTCACCTGCCTCCTTAATTTCCTTGCAATCTCCTTTATCTCTCGTTTTGTGTTCTGTTCGATGCCCTTCTCTAGGTCCTTACCTAGTTGGACAACCATGTCTAATGTCTCTCTGAGCATAAAATACTCTGGACTCTCCCTCTTCTTCCGTCCTTCTTTTTCGATTCGCAACGACGTATCGTGCGCCTTCCGCTTACGCGCCGGTGTCTCCTTCTGAAATACATCGTGCGACGCTGCCTCAACCGACCTGTTCCTGGTTTCATCCCAAGCCAGGTCTATCGTAGTCATAGACGCTCTTCTTACACGATCTTCTTTCCTTGACGAATGGTTGCCCCCCCCAGAATCCGTGGGGCAGCCTACCGTAGTAGGGAGGGATTCCCGGCGTAACGCCGTACCCTCCTGGGGTATTATATTTTTGCTATTCGTACTCATCATTTTTGTTGTTTTTGGGGGATCGCCCAGTCCTATCCATAGCCATGTCGTCAGAGCCCCTTCCGCGTCAGCCCAGGTACCTGGTTTGCCGGTGCTCACCTGCTTGGAGGTGCGGATAGGAGTTGGGTGGCAGAGGCTATAAGACTCCGAAGAGCTCTAAGTTGCGCTTGCTCACCCCGTTTGAGCACCAAACTAACCCAAACCCAAACTAACCCAAACTAACCCAAAACTAACCCAAACTAACCCTTTTTTTTTTTTTTTTTTTTTTTTTTTTTTTACCGAGGTTTGAGAAATCTGTTGGGCAGACTGCCCAGGCTGGTGTTCTGGCGCCTGGGGGTGTGCCGGGATGACGTTCCGTTCCAGGAAACATCGACCGGCTAAAACTCTTTCCTCCTTCTAACCCCCCTTCTCCTCCCGGAACCGTGTTAACATTACTTCAGGGGAGAGGGTTGCGTGCCGGACGTCGGCGTGTCCTGTCTATTGCCGTGGGGATTGCCTTTTCCTTTCCAGGTCGCATTTGGTCGTCATTATGTCCTGGATCATTGGACGTATGACGTCCCATCCTTCTCTGGTCTTTAGAATGGTCCCCATTGCATCTTTGGTGATGCGTTCGCCGCATCTATCTGCGGCTACCGCTCTGATGCCTTCAAATTGGCGGCATACGAATATGGTGTGCTCCGGTGTGTCCGCATCTTCGCAGAACCAGCATTGGTCGGATTCTTGCTTCCTGATCGTTTTAGATAGCTGCCGAAGGTTCCGTGGCCGCTTATTGCCTGCGTGACGAAATGATTCACGTCCTTGAATCGTTCCTCCTGCAGCCATACGTTCAGGTCTGTGATGAACACCTTTGCCCATCCTTCGTAGTCGCCCCATCTTTCGGTCCATTTCCGGGTTAGGGTGGACCTGTGTAGCTTTCTGGAAGCCTTTCCGTCCTCCTGGATACTGATCCTCTCTTCCACCATCAGATCCAGTGGGGGCAGCCCGGCCAGCACTTGCGCCACCTGTGTATTTATAGTCCGGTACGCTGCCGTGATGCATATAGCCAGCCTTCTGTTGACTCGGTCGAGAAGCGTTTTGTACCCTTTGTACCTTAATGTCTTCTGCCAGGCCTTTGCTCCGTACAGCACCACCGACTGCACCGTGCTGGCCAGTAGCCTTTTCTTCGCCGCTCCAGGTCCGCCTATTTTCGGTGTGAGGCTCATCATGGCGTTGATTATTCCGTGGGCCTTGTTTGCAGTCTTTTGGACATGCGCAGTCATCCGCATGTTCCGGTCCATGTAAACGCCCAGGTATTTTGCGGCCTCTTGGGTCGCTACGATCTCGCCTCCTATGCTCACCTCCGCGGTCCTAATTTTCCTTCTGCCAGCTACAAGTACGATTTGGGTTTTCTCGGGAGCGATCCTAATTCCCATATCGTTAAGCTTCTTGCTTATTAAGCCCATGTTGTAACTGGCCTTGTCTTGGAGTCTCTCCAGATCCTTTGCCTTAACCACTAGCGCTATGTCGTCTGCGTAGCCGGTTATCGCCACCCCGTCCTCCAGCTCCTCCCTCAGGATATCGTCATAAAAGATATTCCAGAGTGTGGGGCCCAGCGTGGATCCTTGCGGGATTCCACACGTCATGTCAAATGCGGATCCTTCAGGGTCAATTATCCTGCGGTCTTCTAAATATGAGCATAGGATGTTGATGAGGTACCGGTCAACTCCTCTTACTTCCATGGCCTCCCTTATCTTGCTCCACTGTGCCGAGTTGAACGCGTTCCGTACGTCTACCAGGATTAGGAGGGCAAAGTCTCGATGTTGGGGGGCTTTGCTTTCGGTCTCCCTGACGATTTCCTGTACTCGACAGATCGCGTCCAGCGTGCTCCTTCCTCTCCTGAAGCCATACTGGGTGTCCTGGATGATAGGCCTTGTGTCTGTAATCTCTTCGAGTCTCCTTTTTATCAGTTTCTCGAAGAGTTTCCCCATTGTGTTGATCAGGCACAGGGGCCTGAAGGACCTTTCAGCTCTATCGTCCTTGCCTGGTTTTTCGATAAGGACCAGCCTAGCCTCCTTCCAGATTTTTGGGAAGTTACCGTCGACCAGGCATTTGTTGAACACTCGCAATATCAGCTCCCCTTGTGCTTTGACACTTTCAATGACGACCTCGGGGGGTACGCTGTCCGGGCCAGGGGCTTTCTTCTTCTTCATCTCTGCAGCAGCCCTGTTCAATTCCTCCAGGCTGAATGTTGGAATCTTTCCCTTATCAATATCGTGGCGTTGCCACTGAATGACCGGGAAAGTCGGGAAGAGTTTTTCCACTTGGGTTTTTACATCCAGTGTCGACGGAGGCTTGATCATTCCGAATTTCTTCTTCACGATCTGATAAGCGCGCCCCCAGATGTTGTTCTCCAGGTCGTCGATCAGCTCTCTCCATTTCGCCTGCTTACTCTGCTGGATCAGGCTCCTGAGCGCTTTCCTCTCCGTTGCGTGAAGGTCCTTTAGAGCCCTGATGTCATGGGCTTCGCTTCTTGCTTTCTTCTTTGCCCTTGTGAGCATTCTTCTTAATCTCACGCACTCCTTACGCTTGCCAGCGATTTCTGCGTTCCACCAGTACACCCCTTTCTTGCCTATGGGCGACCTCTTTGGCAGTGTGCTTTCGCAGACCGAAGTTATCGTTCCCATCAGCTCTTCCGGGCTGTCGATGTTGGGGAACTGCTGGACGCGTAGTGAGAGGGCTTTGGAGAACTTCTCCGCTGTAGTCGGATTCCCAGTCCATCTCCACAAGTTTTGTGGCTGAGTTTGGCTGCTCCGGGGTCCTGGTCCACTGCAATAGCTTGTAGGTGATGCTGTGGTGGTCGCTCAGGTTTTCCTCCTCCGTAAGCACCTGCCAGCTACTGACCTTTCCCGCTACCGGTATTGTAGCGATGGTAACGTCAATTAGAGATTCCCCTCTCGATCCTGAGAAGGTTGGGGTGTTCCCTCTATTGACGGCCACCAGGTCGTTTGCTGACATCCAGTCCTCCAGTAGCGTCCCTCTTCTGTTTGTCCTGTATTCGCCGAATATTGCACTTTTAGCGTTTAAATCGCCTCCTATCAACACGTCCATGCCCGAAGCCTTGATGATTGTTTCCAGGTCGTTGAGCAACTTCTCAAAGTCCTCATTATCGCCGTTTGGTGAGAAGTAAACAGAGAATACTGATAGGTCCTCCAGCTCGACCCCTACGTAGCCAGTTCCCTTGTACTCTCTCCTTACTCTGAGGCCTCTGCTGACGTTGATGAAAACGTCCCTGTCATCGTCGCATAGTGTAGTGTTGTGGCTGAGTGCTTTATTCGGTTCCTGCCCTAGTGTCACGTTTGTGTTATCCTCCAACGTTTTTTTGTACATGAGGTCATGCGCTTTGCGGCTTCTGTTGAGATTTACCTGCAGAAAGCGCATGGCCGTTTCGCGTTGGTCAGCCGTGGGGTGGAGGAGCTGCGCGGTTGCCTTCTTGGACTTGTTCATGTGAGTTGGTCGGAAGCATTCCTGTCCACCGCTTCTTGCGCACTGGCCTGCTGTAGCTCTGCTCCCTTGGTATTAGGAGCCTTTGTGGTTCTGGGCTCCCTTCTTGTGAGCCTCTGGGCCTCCTTCCTTAGCGCCTTCTTTACTCCCGCCAGGGAAGCCTTGAAGGCGTCACATTTGCCGCTTCCGGCTCTGTGCCCATTCTTTTGGCATATGGGACAGCTCGGCTCCTTGGTGCACTCCCTAGTTTGGTGCCCTGCTTCCCCACAGGCGAAGCACAGTTTGGAACGGTCCGTCCCTGTGCATTTCTGCCGCTGGTGCCCGTAGTTCCAGCATCTGCTGCATCTTTGCAGATTGATCCGGGCCTCCATACTGCACATGACCAGTCCTATTTTAATGCGTTTCTCGCATAGCAGCTCCTTTGCCATAACCCTATCGATCATCAGAGTGACGGCCTGTGTGTTGTTAATGTTTGGCCTTAAGTCACTTAGGCTGTAGTCCTCCTCTTTAATTTGCTCGAACTTCCGGCGCAGAGCGGCAACTACGTCCTCTTTAGAGGCCAGTGATTCCAGTCCTCTAATGTGGATAGGATCTCTGGCCTTCTGGTTGCCCACGACTCTGATGTTTTCCGCGCCATCGTCGTTGCGTTGAAGCGCGCTACTTATTTTTTCCACAATGCCTGCTTGTCTCTCCGTGGTGATTACAAGCCGGCCGTCTTTGGTGCTGCGCAACGTCTTTACCCCCTCCCCAAGCTTGTTGGTGGTGAGGATCTCCTTCACGCCTCTCAGGGTTTCCTCGTAGGTTTTCCCCTTGTTGCTCACAACTATGGCGTATGTGTTCGCTGTCTTCCTTTGCCTGTGTGTGGCTTGCGATGGCGTCGGCTGGCTTGGCCCATTTGGCCTGGTGTAGATAACCACTTTGCTTGTGGAATTGTGGAATATTCCTTCTAGCATCTTCCTCAGCGTTCCGGTTTTTATACCCCTGGTTTGGTGCGTCGCTATCTCGTGTTCCCCCGTCGTCTCTTCCCTCAGGCGCGTAAGCTTGTTGAAGAGGTCTTCCTCGCTGCCGTATGCGATTCTGACGGTCTTCTTAATGGACATAATGGCTGGCGACTTTGTCTTAATTTTTACCTGTTGCTCCAGGATGCCAAAGTCCTCCTCCATGTCCTTCATTTCCGGGAATTTTTCCTGGAACAGTTTTTCGATGAGGCTCCCCTTTCCCTGTCCGTCGTTGGGTATCAACAGCACTTTCGTGATGCTGTCCTCCGTGTCCAGGGGGTTGCCCACCTTGATTTCGGTGTTTGTGTACACCGCCGCGTCCCATTTCTTGTTGAGGATTTCCCTCAGAGCGCTGTAGCTGTCGTTGCTATCCAGGTTCGTGATTGCGTCTGTGTTGCCTGTCTGCGTGCCTGCGTTCGCCGTGCCCTTTTCGGTGGTGGAGCCGTATTTTTTCTGTTGTTTATCCAGTTTAGGATCTCTGTGCCACTTGTTATCCTGATCTGTCTTTTCAGCTGGACACATATTTCTTTGATTTCCCGCTTGGTGTTGTTTTCTATAAACTTTTCCAACTCCTTGCCGAGCTTAGCGATACGTTCCAGGGCCTCACTCAATGCGAGTGCTTCCGTGCACTCTTTCCCTTCGTGCAGGTCTCGCTCTGCCGCTGGCTTGTTCCTGATTGTTTTGTGGCCCTCGTCGTAGCACGGCGCCCCCGAGCCTACTTCCGCTTCCGCCTCGGTCCTCATTCGGATCGCGGCTGCCCTATCTGGCGACCTCTTCATTTTGTCGCTTCGGGAAAAGATTCCAAAAACACCCGTGCTGGTCGTCGGGGCTTTGTCCCCTTCCGGTCCCCCTTCCCGCTTACTCATGTGATGTTTTGTTTTTGTGTTTTGCGTTGTCTATTGTCCACAATGCACTAAATACTAACTAACACTATTATAATAGCCTACTTAAATGGTTACTAATATTTCATAGAATGTCTGTGGTAAAACCTCAAATGTTCGTTGCCAGAATGTTCACAGCGGCAATGCCGCAACCCCAGCGGGCCGTCTAGATGGGCCTATGCAGGTAGCCACCCGTGCGAAATAAGGGTACGCTTGGCTGCTATGTCTGCTATTTAATCAACTGTTTTTTTTTCACTTACGATTTGCCGTAATGCCTGATACCTGCGTCCTAGGAACACCTCACAAAAACCACTGCACTCCTCGGATTCTTCCCCATCCGCTCATAGCACTTTCACGATTGTCTGATTCGTACTTTAGTCTCTATGGCCGTTGGGATGTTTCCCTTTGCGGACCGCACTAGAAATCGACTGTTCACGATGGCTGCTCGGCGCGAAGCTACCCAAACTAACCCAAATTAACCCAAACTAACCCAAACTAACCCAAACTAACCCAAACTAACCCAAACTAACCCAAACTAACCCAAACTAACCCAAACTAACCCTTTTTTTTTTTTTTTTTTTTTTTTTTTTTTTTTTTTATGGAGGATTAGGAATCTGTAATCAGACGATCCGGGCCTAGCTACGCGATGTCGGGTGCCCGGCGTGTGTCGGGTTGAGGCTTAAGGACCTCTACCGACTAAACCCTTCCCTCCTTTACCCTGGAAGCCGCCGTTAGGCATTACATCAGGGGTGGGATCTATCCTGTCCCTGTCATTCCGTTGAGTGCTCTGGCTTCTTTTTCTCTCCGCCTTTCTTCTTGTACTTTGATTTGCATTATTTCTCTTAGCATGTCGGTGGATCCTTTCCATCCGGCTTCCCCTTGTAGGATGATATCCCCGATGTTGCTTTTGGATACCTTGATACCATATCCTAATTCAAACTTTAGCCGGATGTTCTGGAATCTTTGGCAGTGAAACAGTGTGTGTTCCGGGTTGTCTTGTTGCTCGCAGAACCAGCAATCGTCATTTTCCTGTTTTCTGATCTTCTTTAGGTAGGTTCCAAAGACTCCGTGTCCTGTGAGCGCTTGGGTTACGAAGTAATCTGTTTCCCCTAGGCTCCTATCCGTCCATGCCGAGACGTTTCTTATGAACACTTTGGTCCATCCGGTATATTCATCCCATCTCTGCTGCCATTGGTTTAGCGTTATAGCTCTGGCCTCGTTTTTAAAGGCTGGACCTTTCTGCTCGATGTCCGTCCTTTCCTTTGCCAGTAGGTCGATCGGGATCATGCCAGCAATCACTTCGATTGCTTTGGTGGGTGCCGTTCTGTATGCTGACGTTATGAGGAGAGACAGCTTTCTGTTTATCCCTGTTAGGCAGTCAGCATAGTGTCGGTACCTCAGGGCTCCGTACCAGACAGATGCGCCGTATAGCGTGGCCGATATTACCGCTGAGGCGATGGTTCTCCTCTTGTTGGGCTTAGGGCCGCCCACTCTAGGCATTAATCTGTATAGAAGGGTCGCCATTCTGCTTGCCTTCTCTTCAGCGTGCTTGACGTGCGTGGTCATTTTGAGGTTCCTGTCGAGCATAATACCGAGATATTTTACGGAGTCTGACGACCTGATCATCTGTCCATCGATGTTAATTGTTACGTCCTTGACTCTTCTGGGTGCAGCCAATAAGACGGTCTCAGTCTTAGCGGCTGCGATCTGTATTCCCCATTTCCCTTAGGTTATGGATAATAGTCCGAACTGCAGATTCCGATTTCAAGGCGACGTCTTCTTTATTTTTGGCTTTGACCAAAATCCCAAGGTCGTCCGCATATGCTATTATCTCGGTACTGTGCTCCAGCTTTGTCTTTAGGATCTTGTTGTAAAACAGGTTCCACAGCGTTGGGCCCAGTTTTGAGCCCTGTGGGACTCCGCAGGTCATGGGAAAAGTTTCGTTAGTCGGACTCATGATATTTCTGTCGGACAGGTAGGATTTCAGGATGCTAATTAGGTACCCCGAAATTCCCCCGTCCTCCAGAGACTGGACTATGCCATCCCATTGGGCCGAGTTGAACGCATTTTCTATGTCCAGAAGAATCATGAGGCAAACATCTCGGTGTTGGTAGCTTTTGCTCTTCACAGCTTCGACTGAGTTTCTGACCCTCTGTATCGCGCTGATTGTCGATTTTCCCTTGGTGAATCCGTACTGGTTTTCCAGCTCGAGTCCTTTATCCCGCATCTCTGCTTGAAGTCTGTTTTTTATAAGGGACTCCAGGACCTTGCCTGTGTCGTCTATAAGACACAAAGGCCTGTACGCTTTCTCGCCGTTTGCGTTCTTTTTGGGCTTTTCGATTAGCACCAGCCTTGCCTTCTTCCAGATCTTGGGAAATTCTGCGAGCTCTAAGCATTTGTTGAAGCACTTTAGGAAATATTGTGGTTCTGCAGCGATGCACGCTGCCAGGACCTCTGAGGTAATGCCGTCCGGTCCAGGAGCTTTATTCCTTTTCCTGCTGCTGATGGCGACCTGAAGTTCCTCCAGGTTGAAGGGTGGAATCACGTCCCGTCTATCCCTTTCAGTTTCTTGCCAGACAACTTTGTTCCGCCGTGGGAACAGCTTTTGGATTTGATTTTGGACCGTTTTTTCGTCCAGGGCTGATCTTGTTTTTAGGTTCAGCCTCTTAGGTTATAATCTGGTAAGCTTTTCCCCAGGCGTCGTTATCCAGGTCTTCACAAAGTGATTTCCACCTTTCTCTCTTACTCGCTTTTATGAGTCTCTTCAGTTCGTGCTTATTTTGCTGATATTCCAGCAGAGTTGGGGCTAATTCGATCTTTGTGGAGTGGCGTCCTCTTGCCCGTGTGATTCGCCTTCGCAGTGTGAAGCATTTGTTTCTCTGTTCGGCGATCTCCTGGTTCCACCAGTATGTTGGGGTGTGTCCCCTGCTACCTCTCTTCCTGAAGTGTTTGTCCATCAGCATTGAGATTTGTGCCATTAGGTGCTCCGGTGATGGGCTGGCTTGGTTCCGAACGTTGCGTTGGAAATCCATAACGAGGAGTTGTATGTTCGAGGGGTTTATATACCATCCTCCTTGGTGTGGCGTGGATTTTAATGCCTTTGCACTACTTATCGTAAATGTGATGTTATTATGGTCGCTCAAGTTCTCAGTATCTGAGTCGACCTTCCAGTTCGCAACTCTAGTGCTGATGTTTTCGGTTGCAACAGTGAAATCAATCACCGAAGTTCCGTTTGCGTTACTGAATGTTGGTTCACTTCCCACATTTATGATCACTAGACCGTTCGCTAGTATCCAGTCCTCTAGTTTCTTCCCCCTTTGGTTCACGGTTTTAGAGCCTATCATGCTGGATTTCGCGTTCAGGTCTCCCCCCAGGATTACTCCTTTAGTGGTGCCTTTTATTAGGTTTTCCATGTGAGACAGTAGCACTTCAAAGTCCGCGATATCCCCATTTGGGGAGAAGTAGCAGGAGATCATAACGAGATGTTCCAGCTCGACGAACACAAACCCTCTGACCTTTTCCACTGCTTATCACGCTGTGGCGGTTTTGGATCGTGATGAAGCTGTTGCTGTCTTGGTCGCTGAAGTCTGCTCGTTGGCTCGAGTTTGGTTCCTGTCCCAGGACTATGTCAATTCTCTCCGTCGCCATGGTCCTCGTCATTAGTTCGTGTGCCAGCCTGCATCTGTTAAGATTTATTTGCAGAACTGACACCGTCTCCGGGCTGATGGCCACTCTTCTACATTTGCCTTTGTTCATCATCCTGTGGAGTTGGCGCCGCGGAGACTAGGCGGGATGTCCGGGATGTCTGTTTTCTTAGCTGTGACAGGGCGCTCCGGAAGGATTTGCAGCTAGCCGTGCCCAGCCGGTGCTCTCTGTCGCACACCAGGCATGTGTGTGTTGTTGCCTTGCACTCTTTGGCGATGTGGTCGCCCTTCCCGCATTTGAAGCAAAGCTTCCTCCTATCTGGGCCTGTGCACCCGTTCTCAGAATGGCTGTAGTCCCAGCACCTTCTGCATCTTGAGACTCTGATGCGCCGTTCCATCCTGGCGCGGGATAGGCCGACGCGCAGGTATGGGTTTTCCAGCAGTTTTTCCGCCTTTTGTTTTTCAAGGGTGATTGTTACTGCCTGCGTGTTTCCCGTGTTTGGCCTTAGGTCGCTTATCCTCAGGTCAGCATCTTCCAATTTGCCCAGCACCCTTCTCAGTTCTTCAGCCACCTCCTTCCGGGTTACCGTTTCCTCGAGGCCTCTCACATGGATGGTTTCGGTCTTCCTGCTGGTGTCCCTTATGGACATTTGTAGCTCAGGGTCCTCGATAGCTCTCTTTAGGGCTTCCAGCTGCTCTTTGTTGTGATCTGTTGTGATTATCACCTGGTCCTTTTTTGTTTTCCTCACGGTTTTGATAATCTTTGCCGCGTCATTATTACTTAGGCGGGCTTTAATTTGTTTGAGCGCATCTCCATACGAGCGTCCACCCGCGTTGATGATTAGTGCGGGTGCTTTTTCGCGCGCGTGTGCTTCTGCTGCATTGCGTGTCTCGTTGGTATATATCACCACTCTTGTGGTTTCGCCATGGAAGATGGCCTCAACCATTCTTCTTAGTCTGGCGGTGGCGCATCGCTTTATACTGTGGAGGGCCACACTCTCGTCGTCCTTTGTCTCCTTTCTGAGCAGCTCTAGTCTGTCCCACAGGTCGCTTTCCGTATCGCCCTGTACTATTCGGACGATCTTTTGACTGGCCACTGGAGTCTCGTGTTTCCGCCATCTGGAGTTTTGCTCCAGCACCGCGAAGACGTCTTCTGCTTCCTTGAGCTCCGGGTAGCGCTGCTTATAGAGCAGTTGGATTCCTCGCTCCATGTTCGCGTCGGAGGGCTCAGTGAGGACTGTCTTCACCATGGAAGACTTTGTTTGGAAGCGGGTTGCCTTGTATCACCTCCGTGTTGGTGAAAAGGCCAGCGTCCCATTTGACTTTGGAAACCTCCTCCCATTTTCGGTAGCTGTCAATGTTGCTCAGGGACTCCAAGACCTGCTCAGTGGAGTTTCTTTGCCTCGCGTTAGTCTGGGTGGCTGTTTCAGCCTTTGCTGGCTGGTCTCTTTTGCATGTGGGGCAGGTTTGCCCTGGTGATATTTCAGGTTGGGTTTTACTCCGCTCCCTGGTCTCGAGTTGATGCTTTCTCATCCACCCCAGTACGTCTGCCCGTTCCAGTTTCTCCACTTCCCGTTTCATCTTCCTGGCGATCTCCTTAATCTCCCTTTTCGTGTTTTGTTCTATTCCTTTTTCTAGGTTGGTCCCGAGTTTAATGAATAACTCCAGAGCCTCCCTGACGGTGGAGAGTTCAGGGCTTTCTTTTCCCGTTTGTACCCTCTCCTCATGGCTTGTGTCCCCCGTTTCTCTTTCCGCACTCGACCTGATCTTCGTGCCGGTCAGTGATGTCCTGTCATGCGACCTCCTTACTCCCTCGTTCCGGGAGAAAGTCGCCGAGCTCGTGGAGGGGGGCTTGTCCCTTTCAGGTCCGCCCTCACGCTTGTGCATTGTTGTTTTGTGTCTATGCCGCCTGAGTCCAAAAACCGTTTTTATAATTTTAAGATAAAAACGTCACTACGGCAACCGCGCCCTCTGCGTCCGAGTTTCCAAAATCTCACAGCGGCAACGCCGTCCGCTCTGTGCGCGCTGGCCACCCCGCTGGGAGGGTCGAAAGTATCCTGTCCGGGCCCTTCGGCAGGTATAAAATAGAGCAAAAATCCGCGTTTACTCAACTCAATGGCTATTTATGCATGCAATTATTTGTCAATTACAGGTCTATATCTCAGCCTCCCTATCCGCTGGAGGGCTGAATTTTTTGCTATGTACTTGCCTGTTGTGTCCGCTGCAAACTGTCGTCTCAGATTGTTCAATTTTACGGCGCTGGACGTTATTCCAGCTGTTTAGTCTTTGAATTTTCCGAAAACCTCACTATTTCCGGCCCGATTTCCACCAGAACTCGCACGGATTTTCCAGAGTGCCTGTATGGCCTTCACTAGCCACCTGGGCTTTTCACTTATCGTTCGATTTCACTAAAAACTTCGTTTGGCTTTCACCACTGCGGAGCGCTCGAAATGCGACCGCTCGTCTCGGATGCTCAACACCAACTCCAACCCAAACTAACCCAAACTACCCAAACTAACCCAAACTAGTTACAACTTCGAACACAGTCAAAAAAAACCAGCTTGTAGCATGTTTATTATTTTTTTTGCCGAAAATTTCATGAAAGTGGAGGTCGATATTTTCGAAAAAAAAAAAAAAAAAAAAAAAAAAAAACCAAATATCTCCAAATGCCCCAAACACGGTAAATTTACATAATTGGGAAGCTCCTTAGGTCGAATGCGGTCGAAAAACCCAAACTAACCCAAACTAACCCAAACTAGTTACAACTTCGAACACAGTGAAAAAACCAGATTGCAGCATTTTTCTTTCTATTTAGCAAAAATTTCATGAAAGTGGAGGTCGATGTTTTCGAAAAAAAAATCAAATATACTAACCCAAACTAGTTAAAACTAACCCAAACTAGTTAAAACTTACCCAAACTAACCCAAACCAGTTACAACTTCGAACACAGTCAAAAAACCAGCTTGTAGCATTTTTACTATTTTTTTTGCCGAAAATTTCATGAAAGTGGAGGTCGATATTTCGAAAAAACCAAATATCTCCAAATGCCCCAAACACGGTAAATTTACATAATTGGGAAGCTCCTTAGGTCGAATGCGGTCGAAAAACCCAAACTAACCCAAACTAACCCAAACTAACCCAAACTAACCCAAACTAACCCAAACTAACCCAAACTAGTTACAACTTCGAACACAGTCAAAAAACCAGCTTGTAGCATTTTTATTATTTTTTTGCCGAAAATTTCATGAAAGTGGAGGTCGATATTTCGAAAAAAAAAACCAAATATCTCCAAATGCCCCAAACACGGTAATTTACATAATTGGGAAGCTCCTTAGGTCGAATGCGGTCGAAAAAACCCAAACTAACCCAAACTAACCCAAACTAGTTACAACTTCGAACACAGTCAAAAAACCAGATTGCAGCATTTTTCTTTCTATTTAGCAAAAATTTCATGAAAGTGGAGGTCGATGTTTTCGAAAAAAAATCAAATATACTAACCCAAACTAGTTAAAACTAACCCAAACTAGTTAAAACTTACCCAAACTAACCCAAACCAGTTACAACTTCGAACACAGTCAAAAAACCAGCTTGTAGCATTTTTATTATTTTTTTTGCCGAAAATTTCATGAAAGTGGAGGTCGATATTTTCGAAAAAAAAAACCAAATATCTCCAAATGCCCCAAACACGGTAAATTTACATAATTGGGAAGCTCCTTAGGTCGAATGCGGTCGAAAAACCCAAACTAACCCAAACTAACCCAAACTAACCCAAACTAACCCAAACTAGTTACAACTTCGAACACAGTCAAAAAACCAGATTACAGCATTTTCTTTCTTTTTAGCAAAAATTTCATGAAAGTGGAGGTCGATGTTTTCGAAAAAAAATCAAATATACTAACCCAAACTAGTTAAAACTAACCCAAACTAGTTAAAACTGACCCAAACTAACCCAAACTAGTTACAACTTCGAACACAGTCAAAAAACCAGCTGTAGCATTTTTATTATTTTTTTTGCCGAAAATTTCATGAAAGTGGAGGTCGATATTTTCGATGTGGCGATAGTGGCTCGTTCTCCAGCACCCGCCATGAAGCAATCTTTCGCAGCGTCGGCCCTGTAGCGAAGGTGATATCTATAAGGACGCAGCCTGCCTCCTGACGAAGGTTGGCCGGGAACCCCGGTTGGCCGGTACGAGCCCCATACTCGCAGTGGCGCATGCTAGCAAGGCTCCTCTATGATCCTCAACGGGTGATCCCCATTCCGGCGACTTGGCATTGAAGTCCCCAGCCACCAACGCCTCGGTGCGCCGCATTTGTCTAAGGAGCGCCCCCAGTCGGTCCAGGTGGTCTACAAACATGTCCTCTCCAATATTAGGCGAGATGTACACACCCACCAACAACATCTTGCCCAAACTGACCGCCACTATGCCGTCCCCCCGGTGGACCCCCGCTCACCCGGACAGAAGGGTTAGAAAATAGGATGGCCACGTCCAGCCTGCTACACGACACCCATCTTCGGTCCCTCTGGACCAGTTTTCTATTTGGCTCACTCGCCACTATTATATCGATCCCTCTTTGCATGGCCGTATGTTGAGCCATATCGTGGGCTCTCGGGGAACGGTCAGCGTTGATCTGGAGGATTCTCATCAGTTGGACTCGCTAGCTGCTAGGGACTCTGCAGATCGAGCCTCTTCTGCTTGTGTCCCTCTGGTCGGTGTAGCATCGCTACCGCCCACCGTCCTAGCAGGGGGTGCGAGGGTCGGTGGCAGGAAAGGCCCCATGGGCGCTGCACTCGGGGTGTGTGCGCCCGTCAGAGACTGTTCCCTCCTCAGTTGGGAGAGTGCTCTCCGGAAAGAGACGCAGCTTGACGTGCCCAGCAGGTGCTCGGAATTACAGACAAGACACACTGTCTTGTCCTTGCATCCCTTAGCGGCATGTCCCTCCTTTCCGCACCGGAAGCAGAGCTTTCTCCTATCCGGTCCCGCACAGTTTGCCTCCGTGTGGTTGTACTCCCAGCACCTCCAGCACCTGGGCACGTCAACCCTCCTCTCCATTCGGGCACGGGGAGAACCCCACCCGTAGGTAAGGCCTCTGAAGGAGTTGCTCCGCTTTTGCCTTCTCGAGCCTGATCGTCAGAGCTTGGGTGCTGCCCGCGTTTGGCCTTAGTTCGCTGATTTTTACGTCCACATCGTCAAAACTTCCCAGCACCGTTCGCAGCTCGGCGGTTACCTCCTCTCGAGTGGCCGTGATGTCCCGCCCTCTGATGTGCACCGCTTCCATGATGTTTGTCGTATCCCTGACTCTCAGTTTTGAATCATCCCCTTCTATTACTTTCTTCAGTGCCTGGATGCGTGTTTTGCTCCTCTCCGTTATAATCATCAGATTGTCATTTTTTGTCTTCTTAATGGTCTTGATTATTCCCGCCGCTTCTTTGTCTTTCAGCTTGACCTTCAGTTCTCCCAGGACGTCGCTGTATGACCGGCCCTCGGTGTTCACAATGAGTGGAGGGGCCCTCTCCCTCGTCGTCTGCTGTGTCGCCGCGCGTTTCTGGCTGATATAAATGGCAATTTTTGTATTGCCACCGTGGAAAATGGCTTCTACCATCTTCCTAAGCCGCTCAATGGAGCACCGTTCAACGCAGTGGATAGCAACCCACTCGTCCTCCACCGTTCCTTCCTAAGGAGGCCAAGCCTGTCCCATAGATCCTCCTCTTCCTTGCCCTGTACAATGCGTACCACCTTCTGGTTCGCTGCAGTCGCTTCTTGCCGGCGCCATCTCGAGCTCTGTTCGAGGACCGCGAAGTCTTCAGTGGCATCTCCCAGTTCAGGGTATCTCAGCCTATAACTAAGTTGGATACCCCTCTCCATTTTTTGGTCCGTGGGCTCGATCAGGACCACTTTTACTGTGGTGGCCTTTGTATGCAGCGGGTTACCCTGCACCACCTCGCTGTTCTTATATAGCGCCTCGTCCCACCCCATTTTTGCTATCTCCGCCCAGTCTTTATAGTTGTCCACGCCCTCTACAGAGCATATCGTCCCTTTATCGTTTGACCACGCCTTGGTCTGGGTGCTACCTTCCACTTGCGCAAAGGCCCTCTTGCATGTGGGGCACGCCTTTTGTCCCAATTCTGTCGCCGGTCGTCTCCCATACACGCCCAGGTGTTTTTCTTTCGGGCTTGTCTGTGTGTCCATGTCCAGCATCAGCGGTCCGTCGTCCTGCTCATACCGGAACCGGGCAAGCCATTTCAGGATGTCCGACTTCTCTAGTGTGTTCACCTGCCTCCTTAATTTCCTTGCAATCTCCTTTATCTCTCGTTTTGTGTTCTGTTCGATGCCCTTCTCTAGGTCCTTACCTAGTTGGACAACCATGTCTAATGTCTCTCTGAGCATAAAATACTCTGGACTCTCCCTCTTCTTCCGTCCTTCTTTTTCGATTCGCAACGACGTATCGTGCGCCTTCCGCTTACGCGCCGGTGTCTCCTTCTGAAATACATCGTGCGACGCTGCCTCAACCGACCTGTTCCTGGTTTCATCCCAAGCCAGGTCTATCGTAGTCGTAGACGCTCTTCTTACACGATCTTCTTTCCTTGACGAATGGTTGCCCCCCCCAGAATCCGTGGGGCAGCCTACCGTAGTAGGGAGGGATTCCCGGCGTAACGCCGTACCCTCCTGGGGTATTATATTTTTGCTATTCGTACTCATCATTTTTGTTGTTTTTGGGGGATCGCCCCAGTCCTATCCATAGCCATGTCGTCAGAGCCCCCCCGCGTCAGCCCAGGTACCTGGTTTGCCGGTGCTCACCTGCTTGGAGGTGCGGATAGGAGTTGGGTGGCAGAGGCTATAAGACTCCGAAGAGCTCTAAGTTGCGCTTGCTCACCCCGTTTGAGCACCAAACTAACCCAAACTAGTTAAAACTGACCCAAACTAACCCAAACTAGTTACAAACTTCGAACACAGTCAAAAAACCAGCTTGTAGCATTTTTATTATTTTTTTTGCCGAAAATTTCATGAAAGTGGAGGTCGATATTTTCGAAAAAACCAAATATCTCCAAATGCCCCAAACACGGTAAATTTACATAATTGGGAAGCTCCTTAGGTCGAATGCGGTCGAAAAACCCAAACTAACCCAAACTAGTTGCAACTTCGAACACAGTCAAAAAACCAGATTGCAGCATTTTTCTTTCTATTTAGCAAAAATTTCATGAAAGTGGAGGTCGATGTTTTCGAAAAAAAATCAAATATACTAACCCAAACTAGTTAAAACTAACCCAAACTAGTTAAAAACTGACCCAAACTAACCCAAACCAGTTACAACTTCGAACACAGTCAAAAAACCAGCTTGTAGCATTTTTATTATTTTTTTTGCCGAAAATTTCATGAAAGTGGAGGTCGATATTTTCGAAAAAAACCAAATATCTCCAAATGCCCCAAACACGGTAAATTTACATAATTGGGAAGCTCCTTAGGTCGAATGCGGTCGAAAAAACCGAAACTAACCCAAACTAACCCAAACTAACCCAAACTAGTTACAACTTCGAACACAGTCAAAAAACCAGATTGCAGCATTTTTCTTTCTTTTTAGCAAAAATTTCATGAAAGTGGAGGTAGATGTTTTCGAAAAAAAATCAAATATACTAACCCAAACTAGTTAAAACTAACCCAAACTAGTTAAAACTTACCCAAACTAATCCAAACTAGTTACAACTTCGAACACAGTCAAAAAACCAGCTTGTAGCATTTTTATTATTTTTTTTGCCGAAAATTTCATGAAAGTGGAGGTCGATATTTTCGAAAAAACCAAATATCTCCAAATGCCCCAAACACGGTAAATTTACATAATTGGGAAGCTCCTTAGGTCGAATGCGGTCGAAAAACCGAAACTAACCCAAATTAACCCAAACTAACCCAAACTAGTTACAACTTAGAACACAGTCAAAAAACCAGATTGCAGCATTTTCCTTTCTTTTTAGCAAAAATTTCATGAAAGTGGAGGTCGATGTTTTCGAAAAAAAATCAAATATACTAACCCAAACTAGTTAAAACTAACCCAAACTAGTTAAAACTGACCCAAACTAACCCAAACTAGTTACAACTTCGAACACAGTCAAAAAACCAGCTTGTAGCATTTTTATTATTTTTTTTGCCGAAAATTTCATGAAAGTGGAGGTCGATATTTTTGAAAAAACCAAATATCTCCAAATGCCCCAAACACGGTAAATTTACATAATTGGGAAGCTCCTTAGGTCGAATGCGGTCGAAAAACCCAAACTAACCCAAACTAACCCAAACTAGTTACAACTTCGAACACAGTCAAAAAACCAGATTGCAGCATTTTTCTTTCTATTTAGCAAAAATTTCATGAAAGTGGAGGTCGATGTTTTCGAAAAAAAATCAAATATACTAACCCAAACTAGTTAAAACTAACCCAAACTAGTTAAAACTGACCCAAACTAACCCAAACTAGTTACAACTTCGAACACAGTCAAAAAACCAGCTTGTAGCATTTTTATTATTTTTTTTGCCGAAAATTTCATGAAAGTGGAGGTCGATATTTTCGAAAAAAACCAAATATCTCCAAATGCCCCAAACACGGTAAATTTACATAATTGGGAAGCTCCTTAGGTCGAATGCGGTCGAAAAACCCAAACTAACCCTCTTTTTTTTTTTTTTTTTTTTTACCGAGGTTTGAGAAATCTGTTGGACAGACTGCCCAGGCTGGTGTTCTGGCGCCTGGGGGTGTGCCGGGATGACGTTCCGTTCCAGGAAACATCGACCGGCTAAAACTCTTTCCTCCTTCTAACCCCCCTTCTCCTCCCGGAACCGTGTTAACATTACTTCAGGGGAGAGGGTTGCCTGCCGGACGTCGGCGTGTCCTGTCTATTGCCGTGGGGATTGCCTTTTCCTTTCCAGGTCGCATTTGGTCGTCATTATGTCCTGGATCATTGGACGTATGACGTCCCATCCTTCTCTGGTCTTTAGAATGGTCCCCATTGCATCTTTGGTGATGCGTTCGCCGCATCTGTCTGCGGCTACCGCTCTGATGCCTTCAAATTGGCGGCATACGAATATGGTGTGCTCCGGTGTGTCCGCATCTTCGCAGAACCAGCATTGGTCGTATTCTTGCTTCCTGATCGTTTTTAGATAGCTGCCGAAGGTTCCGTGGCCGCTTATTGCCTGCGTGACGAAATGATTCACGTCCTTGAATCGTTCCTCCTGCAGCCATACGTTCAGGTCTGTGATGAACACCTTTGCCCATCCTTCGTAGTCGCCCCATCTTTCGGTCCATTTCCGGGTTAGGGTGGACCTGTGTAGCTTTCTGGAAGCCTTTCCGTCCTCCTGGATACTGATCCTCTCTTCCACCATCAGATCCAGTGGGGGCAGCCCGGCCAGCACTTGCGCCACCTGTGTATTTACAGTCCGGTACGCTGCCGTGATGCATATAGCCAGCCTTCTGTTGGCTCTGTCGAGAAGCGTTTTGTACCCTTTGTACCTTAATGTCTTCTGCCAGGCCTTTGCTCCGTACAGCACCACCGACTGCACCGTACTGGCCAGTAGCCTTTTCTTCGCCGCTCCAGGTCCGCCTATTTTCGGTGTGAGGCTCATCATGGCGTTGATTATTCCGTGGGCCTTGTTTGCAGTTTTTTGGACATGCGCAGTCATCCGCATGTTCCGGTCCATGTAAACGCCCAGGTATTTTGCGGCCTCTTGGGTCGCTACGATCTCGCCTCCTATGTTCACCTCCGCGGTCCTAATTTTCCTTCTGCCAGTTATAAGTATGATTTGGGTTTTCTCGGGAGCGATCCTAATTCCCATATCGTTAAGCTTCTTGCTTATTAAGCTTATTTATCTTGTTGTAACTGGCCTTGTCTTGGAGTCTCTCCAGATCCTTTGCCTTAACCACTAGCGCTATGTCGTCTGCGTAGCCGGTTATCGCCACCCCGTCCTCCAGTTTCTCACTCAGGATATCGTCATAAAAGATATTCCAGAGTGTGGGGCCCAGCGTGGATCCTTGCGGGATTCCACACGTCATGTCAAATGCGGATCCTTCAGGGTCAATTATCCTGCGGTCTTCTAAATATGAGCATAGGATGTTGATGAGGTACCGGTCAACTCCTCTTAATTCCATGGCCTCCCTTATCTTGCTCCACTGTGCCGAGTTGAACGCGTTCCGTACGTCTACCAGGATTAGGAGGGCAAAGTCTCGATGTTGGGGGGCTTTGCTTTCGGTCTCCCTGACGATTTCCTGTACTCGACAGATCGCGTCCAGCGTGCTCCTTCCTCTCCTGAAGCCATACTGGGTGTCCTGGATGATAGGCCTTGTGTCTGTAATCTCTTCGAGTCTCCTTTTTATCAGTTTCTCGAAGAGTTTCCCCATTGTGTTGATCAGGCACAGGGGCCTGAAGGACCTTTCAGCTCTATCGTCCTTGCCTGGTTTTTCGATGAGGACCAGCCTAGCCTCCTTCCAGATTTTTGGGAAGTTGCCGTCGACCAGGCATTTGTTGAACACCCGCAATATCAGCTCCCCTTGTGCTTTGACACTTTCAATGACGACCTCGGGGGGTACGCTGTCCGGGCCAGGGGCTTTCTTCTTCTTCATCTCTGCAGCAGCCCTGTTCAATTCCTCCAGGCTGAATGTTGGAATCTTTCCCTTATCAATATCGTGGCGTTGCCACTGAATGACCGGGAAAGTCGGGAAGAGTTTTTCCACTTAACCCAAACTAACCCAAACTAACCCTAACTAACCCAAACTAACCCAAACTAACCCAAACTAACCCAAACTAACCCAAACTAGTCCCTAGATGGCAAGGGGAATTACCGAATTTCTAAAACCACCAGGGGAGGAACCTAAGTCCCTGAGTGGCAATCAGGATAGGAAAAACGGGAAATTATTCGACCAATTGGCCCACAAATTACAAAGTCCACTAAAGAATTCTATCACCAATTAAATTGTTCCCGCACTTACCCCAAAGCCGTGCAGCGCGTACGGCCGTTGCTGAGAATCACACCGTCGCGGCAAAAGAATTAGTTTTTTAACACTTTAAACAACCGCGGGTTAACCGCGGGATTTAACTATATAACACGACACAATTTTAGCGGCGCGTTACGGGAAGCGAAGGGATATTAGCGAGGCCTACACGTCGGAGAACCTCAACTAACTCCTTTCTCATCATTGGAACCACGAGTCTTTATAGCCGACTGGCTCCCCTCCACTTCAAACTCATGAAATTTTCGGCAAAAAAATAAACATGCTACAAGCGGGTTTTTTTGACTGCGTTCGACCTAAGGAGCTTCCCAATGATGTAAATTTACCGTGTTTGGGGGCATTTGGAGATATTTGATTTTTTTCGAAAACATCGACCTATAACTCATGAAATTTTCGGCAAAAAAATAAACATGCTACAAGCGGGTTTTTTTGACTGCGTTCGACCTAAGGAGCTTCCCAATGATGTAAATTTACCGTTTTTTGGGGCATTTGGAGATATTTGATTTTTTTCGAAAACATCGACCTATAACTCATGAAATTTTCGGCAAAAAAATAAACATGCTACAAGCGGGTTTTTTTGACTGCGTTCGACCTAAGGAGCTTCCCAATGATGTAAATTTAGCGGGTTTGGGGCATTTGGAGATATTTGATTTTTTTCGAAAACATCGACCTATAACTTAACGTGCCGACGGGAAGATGTAATGTTACGAAGATCGCTTAAGTCCTTGGTCCTACTTGAATTTGCTAAGACTTTATCATTCAAAATAAAATTGGCCAGAGGGGATCCTAGGCCTAAGCCAATTTAATGAATTATTTTACAAGTCTAAATTCATAAAATAAAAATGGCGAGGAGGGATCCTAGATAAACCAATTTTACAGTTTTACTTTACAAGTTCTAAATTGGTAAAGTAAAAATGGCGATGGGAGATCCTAGGCGAATAATTATTCCTTATCTGGTAGATATTTGGAACCTAGGGTGTCAACAAAGGGGTTGAACAAGTGGGAGACCTCTTAGCCCAAAAGTTCCTCAAAAAACCAGTAATGCCTCAGAGCCTTGTACCCCTAGGGCGACTATTTCATCATAGGCAAACTACTGGGATAATTGAAAAAGGAGAAGGGCATAAAGAACCCCAAAAAGAAATAATTTAATTCAATATTAATTGGATTAAAAAGTGCCAAAGGGCGAAAGTAAATGAATTCAGATTGAAAAAAGTAGCCAACGGCTAAATTAAACAATTTAACTTTCAAAGGGAGCCAAAGGGCTCAACAACTTTAAACTCTAACTTAAAATTGTAGGTCGATTTACGATTTATACAATTAAAGCAATTTCCAGGGATGCCAGACGCTTTTCGTAAAGCGACAAAGGGTTTAGAACTAGTTAAAATAAAAGTATCTTTTTAACTTAGAACGAATTGATAAATTAGTTCCTTTAGGGCATTGAGGGCGGAAAATTGGGAACCGAAATTCTAGCTCACCAGGGGGGGAAGTCCCTAGATGGCAAGGGGAATTACCGAATTTCTAAAACCACCAGGGGAGGAACCTAAGTCCCTGAGTGGCAATCAGGATAGGAAAAACGGGAAATTATTCGACCAATTGGCCCACAAATTACAAAGTCCACTAAAGAATTCTATCACCAATTAAATTGTTCCCGTACTTACCCCAAAGCCGTGCAGCGCGTACGGCCGTTGCTGAGAATCACACCGTCGCGGCAAAAGAATAGTTTTTTTATCACTTTAAACAACCGCGGGTTAACCGCGGGAGTTAACTATATAACACGACACAATTTTAGCGGCGCGCTACGGGAAGCGAAGGGATATTAGCGAGGCCTACACGTCGGAGAACCTCAACTAACTCCTTTCTCATCATTGGAACCACGACTCTTTGTTACGTGCAAATATTTTGCCGTAAACCTGTTAATTTGTTTTCGACCTCGATATGCGTGTGCAAGTTATTTGCCAAGCATATCTGTTTTGGTTTTTTCATCATAGAGTTAAATTTTGGCTGTAAAATCCGAATCTAGCAAATTTGGCGATTCTTATCGCAGTTTCGATTCTTATCGCAGGTGAAAAAAAAATTTGGTAGATTGCGGGATCACGTGTCCGTTAGGGCCAATCGTTTCGTATATTTTCCTGACTGTACTCTAATTCATTCCAATATTTTCCTGGGTTTCAGTCAATTTTACTGTTTATTATTTAAAATGTTACAAATACGTTTCGGTGTCTTTCTCCACCATCATCAGTTTGTCTAAAATATATATTTACAGTCATCATTAATTCAATTAAAAAACTCTCACCAAATTTCACATATTAAAATACAATTACATACATATTAAAAAGTACATTAAGAACATTGGTTTTCAAGTGATGAGTCAGGACAAACATATCCGGGAAAAGACTAGAATCTATTGTCTAGAGATTCAAACCTCAACTTCAACTTACGTGTATAGTTCTTAACATCGCAACGTTTAACTGGTCACTGAATTTTCCATATTTTATTCGATATCAGGCGAGCGAATGTTAGGGCCAATGAATTTGGTGATTTTTGATTCCTGCTCCAACGAAAGGTTGGGGGGAGGAAAAACTTCTACTGGTGTAACGGTAGATTTTTGGTGGTTGAAGAATTAATTAGGCCGTGACGATCAGATCGGCAGGTCGATTTTGAGTTTGTTCCGCACGGTCGGGCTTTGAGATTTTCATTGTGTTCAGCGCTACCGCATGGTCGGTTTTTAAAAAAATTTTAGAATCAAGAAATTTATTGATGGTGGCATTGATGGATTGATGGTTTGCAAGAGGCCTTTCTTTCCACTGGGAAAAGTAGTCGTCTAGTCGAAGTTTTGAGACCCAAGAACCAGATAGACGAATCCATGATGGCCGTTATGACCACGTGGAATTGATCCGAGATCCGTGGAGCAATTCAAAACCAGCTCTTTTGGGGAACTTCAATGGGACCTTTGAATTTTTGACGTGGAGGCTGGTTCTGGTGTTTTCTATTTTGGGTAGAAGTTGTATGCTAGTTGGAAGCATGCTGGCGCCCAACTTTTGGTGAAGACTTTTGTTTTTTTTATCAGTTTTTTTATGAAAGTATTTTTTTTATGATTGGAATTAATAACGTTTTATAGTTAACTGCTTGTGCTGAAACATTCAAGTTCGACTGCATTCAGTTCATTTTGTTTCTTTTTACTTTAATTGCGATTCACAGTCGGACCTGAGTGATTTCCTTATTTATTTTGGTACCCCTTTACTGTGGATTTTTTTTTTTTTATTTATGATCACGACCGATCCCCATTGGAAGACCTGCGAGGCCACTGACTGAAGTGATTACTCCAGCAGGTCCCCCTCAGGGTCCTTCCCCTTCACCATCCAGGCTTGATTGAAGTTAAGGTATCCATAGATTAAGGGTGCTACCAAAAATATCCGAGTGATACACTCTAAGTAAATTTATATATTTTTCTTCCTTTTATTACTCTCAGTCAAATTGTTAACTTGTTTAAATACATTTGTTGTGCAGTTGAATTTGAGTGTGCGTAATTTTGTATTGTCCATTGAGCGTTCCAAAAATTGTTCACTAGCCGCAAAGTACTAGCTCTTGCTCTAACTCACGCCCGAGATAAAATAAATATCGTTGGAAGTAAAATTCATAACATCTTTATAGCCGACTGGCTCCCCTCTACTTCAAACTCATGAAATTTTCCGCAAAAAATAAACATGCTACAAGCGGGTTTTTTTGACTGCGTTCGACCTAAGGAGCTTCCCAATGATGTAAATTTACCGTGTTTGGGGCATTTGGAGATATTTGATTTTTTTCGAAAACATCGACCTATAACTCATGAAATTTTCGGCAAAAAAATAAACATGCTACAAGCGGGTTTTTTTGACTGCGTTCGACTTAAGGAGCTTCCCAATGATGTAAATTTACCGTGTTTGGGGCATTTGGAGATATTTAATTTTTTTCAAAAACATCGACCTATAACTCATGAAATTTTCGGCAAAAAAATAAACATGCTACAAGCGGGTTTTTTTGACTGCGTTCGACCTAAGGAGATTCCCAATGATGTAAATTTACCGTGTTTGGGGCATTTGGAGATATTTAATTTTTTTCGAAAACATTGACATATAACTCATGAAATTTTCGGCAAAAAAATAAACATGCTACAAGCGGGTTTTTTTGACTGGGTTCGACCCAAGGAGCTTCCCAATGATGTAAATTTACCGTGTTTGGGGCATTTGGAGATATTTGATTTTTTTCGAAAACATCGACCTATAACTTAACGTGCCGACGGGAAGATGTAATGTTACGAAGATCGCTTAAGTCCTTAGTCCTACTTGAATTTGCTAAGACTTTATCATTCAAAATAAAATTGGCCAGGGGGGATCCTAGGCCTAAGCCAATTTAATGAATTATTTTACAAGTCTAAATTCATAAAATAAAAATGGCGAGAGGGGATCCTAGATAAACCAATTTTACAGTTTTACTTTACAAGTTCTAAATTGTAAAGTAAAAATGGCGATAGGAGATCCTAGGCGAATAATTATTCCTTATCTGGTAGATATTTGGAACCTAGGGTGTCAACAAAAGGGTTGAACAAGTGGGAGACCTCTTAGCCCAAAAGTTCCTCAAAAAACCAGTAATGCCTCAGAGCCTTGTACCCCTAGGGCGACTATTTCATCATAGGCAAACTACTGGGATAATTGAAAGAGGAGAAGGGCATAAAGAACCCCAAAAAGAAATAATTTAATTCAATATTAATTGGATTAAAATGTGCCAAAGGGCGAAAGTAAATGAATTCAGATTGAAAAAGTAGCCAACGGCTAAATTAAACAATTTAACTTTCAAAGGGAGCCAAAGGGCTCAACAACTTTAAACTCTAACTTAAAATTGTAGGTCGATTTACGATTTATACAATTAAAGCAATTTCCAGGGATGCCAGACGCTTTTCGTAAAGCGACAAAGGGTTTAGAACTAGTTAAAATAAAAGTATCTTTTTAACTTAGAACGAATTGATAAATTAGTTCCTTTAGGGCCTTGAGGGCGGAATATTGGGAACCGAATTTCTAGCTCACCAGGGGGGGAAGTCCCTAGATGGCAAGGGGAATTACCGAATTTCTAAAACCACCAGGGGATGAACCTAAGTCCCTGAGTGGCAATCAGGATATGAAAAACGGGAAATTATTCGACCAATTGGCCCACAAATTACAAAGTCCACTAAAGAATTCTATCACCAATTAAATTGTTCCCGTACTTACCCCAAAGCCGTGCAGCGCGTACGGCCGTTGCTGAGAATCACACCGTCGCGGCAAAAGAATTAGTTTTTTATCACTTTAAACAACCGCGGGTTAACCGCGGGATTTAACTATAAAACACGACACAATTTTAGCGGCGCGTTACGGGAAGCGAAGGGATATTAGCGAGGCCTACACGTCGGAGAACCTCAACTAACTCCTTTCTCATCATTGGAACCACGAGTCTTTATAGCCGACTGGCTCCCCTCCACTTCAAACTCATGAAATTTTCGGCAAAAAAATAAACATACTACAAGCGGGTTTTTTTGACTGCGTTCGACCTAAGGAGCTTCCCAATGATGTAAATTACCGTTTTTGGGGCATTTGGAGATATTTGATTTTTTCAAAAACATCGACCTATAACTCATGAAATTTTCGGCAAAAAAATAAACATGCTACAAGCGGGGTTTTTTTGACTGGGTTCGACCTAAGGAGCTTCCCAATGATGTAAATTTACCGTTTTTGGGGCATTTGGAGATATTTGATTTTTTCAAAAACATCGACCTATAACTCATGAAATTTTCGGCAAAAAAATAAACATGCTACAAGCGGGTTTTTTTGACTGGGTTCGACCTAAGGAGCTTCCCAATGATGTAAATTTACCGTTTTTGGGGCATTTGGAGATATTTGATTTTTTTCAAAAACATCGACCTATAACTCATGAAATTTTCGGCAAAAAAATAAACATGCTACAAGCGGGTTTTTTTGACTGGGTTCGACCTAAGGAGCTTCCCAATGATGTAAATTTACCGTTTTTGGGGCATTTGGAGATATTTGATTTTTTTTCAAAAACATCGACCTATAACTCATGAAATTTTCGGCAAAAAAATAAACATGCTACAAGCGGGTTTTTTTTGACTGGGTTCGACCCTAAGGAGCTTCCCAATGATGTAAATTTACCGTGTTTGGGGCATTTGGAGATATTTGATTTTTTTCGAAAACATCGACCTATAACTTAACGTGCCGACGGGAAGATGTAATGTTACGAAGATCGCTTAAGTCCTTAGTCCTACTTGAATTTGCTAAGACTTTATCATTCAAAATAAATTGGCCAGGGGGGATCCTAGGCCTAAGCCAATTTAATGAATTATTTTACAAGTCTAAATTCATAAAATAAAAATGTCGAGGGGGGATCCTAGATAAACCAATTTTACAGTTTTACTTTACAAGTTCTAAATTGTAAAGTAAAAATGGCGATGGGAGATCCTAGGCGAATAATTATTCCTTATCTGGTAGATATTTGGAACCTAGGGTGTCAACAAAAGGGTTGAACAAGTGGGAGACCTCTTAGCCCAAAAGTTCCTCAAAAAACCAGTAATGCCTCAGAGCCTTGTACCCCTAGGGCGACTATTTCATCATAGGCAAACTACTGGGATAATTGAAAGAGGAGAAGGGCATAAAGAACCCCAAAAAGAAATAATTTAATTCAATATTAATTGGATTAAAAAGTGCCAAAGGGCGAAAGTAAATGAATTCAGATTGAAAAAGTAGCCAACGGCTAAATTAAACAATTTAACTTTCAAAGGGAGCCAAACGGCTCAACAACTTTAAACTCTAACTTAAAATTGTAGGTCGATTTACGATTTATTACAATTAAAGCAATTTCCAGGGATGCCAGACGCTTTTCGTAAAGCGACAAAGGGTTTAGAACTAGTTAAAATAAAAGTATCTTTTTAACTTAGAACGAATTGATAAATTAGTTCCTTTAGGGCCTTGAGGGCGGAAAATTGGGAACCGAAATTCTAGCTCACCAGGGGGGGAAGTCCCTAGATGGCAAGGGGAATTACCGAATTTCTAAAACCACCAGGGGAGTAACCTAAGTCCCTGAGTGGCAATCAGGATAGGAAAAACGGGAAATTATTTGACCAATTGGCCCACAAATTACAAAGTCCACTAAAGAATTCTATCACCAATTAAATTGTTCCCGTACTTACCCCAAAGCCGTGCAGCGCGTACGGCCGTTGCTGAGAATCACACCATCGCGGCAAAAGAATTAGTTTTTTATCACTTTAAACAACCGCGGGTTAAGCGCGGGATTTAACTATATAACACGACACAATTTTAGCGGCGTGTTACGGGAAGCGAAGGGATATTAGCGAGGCCTACACGTCGGAGAACCTCAACTAACTCCTTTCTCATCATTGGAACCACGAGTCTTTGTTACGTGCAAATATTTTGCCGTAAACCTGTTAATTTGTTTTCGACCTCGGTATGCGTGTGCAAGTTATTTGCCAAGCATATCTGTTTTGGTTTTTTCATCATAGAGTTAAATTTTGGCTGTAAAATCCGAATCTAGCAAATTTGGCGATTCTTATCGCAGTTTCGATTCTTATCGCAGGTGAAAAAAAAAATTTGGTAGATTGCGGGATCACGTGTCCGTTAGGGCCAATGAATTTGGTGATTTTTGATTCCTGCTCCAACGGAAGGTTGGGGGGAGGAAACACTTCTACTGGTGTAACGGTAGATTTTTGGTGGTTGAAGAATTAATTAGGCCGTGACGATCAGATCGGCAGGTCGATTTTTGAGTTTGTTCCGCACGGTCGGGCTTTGAGATTTTCATTGTGTTCAGCGCTACCGCATGGTCGGTTTTTAAAAAAAATTTAGAATCAAGAAATTTATTGATGGTGGCATTGATGGATTGATGGTGTGCAAGAGGCCTTTCTTTCCACTAGGGAAAAGTAGTCGTCTAGTCGAAGTTTTGAGACCCAAGAACCAGATAGACGAATCCATGATGGCCGTTATGACCACGTGGAATTGATCCGAGATCCGTGGAGCAATTCAAAACCAGCTCTTTTGGGGAACTTCAGCGGGACCTTTGGATTTTTGACGTGGAGGCTGGTTCTGGTGTTTTCTATTTTGGGTAGAAGTTGTATGCTACTTGGAAGCATGCTGGCGCCCAACTTTTGGTGAAGACTTTTGTTTTTTTTATCAGTTTTTTTATGACAGTATTTTTTTTATGATTGGAATTAATAACGTTTTATAGTTAACTGCTTGTGCTGAAACATTCAAGTTCGACTGCATTCAGTTCATTTTGTTTCTTTTTACTTTAATTGCGATTCACAGTCGGACCTGAGTGATTTCAGTCCACCTCCACGTGGTATTCCCTGGGAGATCGTGCATAAGTCTTACGAGCAGCATGATCGGCTAAGCGGCTGACAAATCCGGCGGGATTGCGGTAGTGGAATGAGCCAGGAAGGCTGTCGGCCACATCCGCAAAAACGGCATGGGAGAGAGGAGTTTGGAGTAGTTGGTCGGGATAGAGGGGATGAGTCGGGTACCGCTCATCCACTCGAACTGTAAGGGGTTTTGCATAATGGGACAGTGAATTAAGGGAAAGATTGATAATGATGGTGTAGAGGGATAAGATGGAAAGGTGTAGCATTAATGGGAGTAAAGTAAATGGACCGCTTTTTGGGTCAGAGAAGTTTTGGAATTTTCGGGAAGTCGTGAGAGCAATGATTAGTCTGACCTCGAGCACGCCCGCCGCTACCCCCCCATAGATACTGGAATTGACGGAGATGTAAAAGCCAGGAAGTAGAAAGAACATGGATTGGAAAACTCAGGGCTAACTGGTGCTCCCCATCCTCCCCGCTAATTGGTTGGGTGGATGGTCCAAGGAACGGAGATGGGCTTCCGTGATAGTGTTTTTAGAAGGTAGTAGTGTCCTAACGGATGGATGTCTATGGACCTAATGGTGAGAGCTGGGAAGGTCGCCGTAAAAGCAGCACATACATGTCCCTCTTGCCACCTAGAATTACTGCCTCGGTCTTCCCCGCGGCAACCTCGAGCTGGTTCGCCGCAAGCCAGGAGCTCACAGCTCGCAAAGCCTCATTTGTCTCCTCCATTAGAGTGTCCCTGTCACCTGCCACCGTCACCACCGCCGGGTCATCAGCAAAGCCAGAACAGTAACCTTCCCCGACGTCACTGACCCCAGCACATCGTCATAAAACAGGTCCCACAGGATCGGTCCCATCACCGAGCCCTGCGGGATCCCCGCCGTCACGGCAATCCTCTCACCATCCTGAGTTATTACACTCCTGTCCCGGAGGTAGCTCCCGATCACCCTTTTCAGGTAACCAGGAATCGCTCTTCTATCGAGCGCTCCCCTTATCCTGCTCCATGGTGCAGTGTTAAACGCGTTCTTCACGTCAACCGTGACCATACAGCACCAGCCCTCATCCTTCCAATGGTTGTTTGTGTTTCGTCTCGCACGGTCGGCGACTTGTAGGACCGACCTAATTGCGTCCAACGTACATCTCCCCTTTATGAAACCAAACTGGTTTGGAGATAAACCGCCCCCTCGCTGGATGTCCTCCTCAAGTCTCGCCTTCAGGAGGTGCTCGTAGAGCTTTGCCGCACTGTTTATAAGGCACAGCGGACGATAGGAGCTCGGCAGCTCCACCACTTTGCCCGGCTTGGGGACAAGCACCAGTCTCGCCTCCTTCCACTCCCTGGGGAACTCTCCGCTGGCAAGCAGAGCGTTCAGCACCTGCAAGGTGTAGCCTGGGGCCGCCCTAACCGCTTCCTTCACAGCCTCTGGGGGGACACCGTCCGGTCCCGCAGCTCTGTTGTTTTTTATCTTCGCGCAGGCTAGCATCAGTTCCCCCTCCGTAAAGAGTTGCACGGCCCCGCCGTCGCTCTCCGCTCCAGGAGCCGCGCTCGCCGCTCCAGGAGCCGCGCTCGCCGTGGTGTCACTCGACCTCGGGAAGAGTGCCTCTGCAATCAGTCTCGTTCTTCCTTCCGATAGGCGGTACGGCAGTCCCCCTTTTAGACTCCTCTTGACCAGTCTGTACGCGTCTCCCCAGATGTTGTCGTTTAGTTCGGCGCACAGATCTGACCATTTCCTCTTTTTCTCCGCCGCTATACACTTTCTGAGCACCTTCCTGGCTTCCCTGTACTGCTCGATCAGCGTGTCCGTCCTGGCCGGGTCCCTCCTCCTCGTCAGGGATCTCCTCAGCCTTATACATAGCTGTCGCTGCTCCTGAACTTCCTTGGTCCGCCAGTACGGCGCGTGTCCGCTGTGCCGGCCTACCCTTATCTTGGAGAAGTTGTAGGCATCCTTGATCGCTCTGTTCCACTGCCTGGCACTGTGCTGCTCAGTGTACACCCTGGTCCTGTTTTTGAGGTGTGTGACAAACTTCACAGCCTCGAACTGCACCCCTCCCTTGAAGGATCCCTTCGCACGACCCGGCGAGGAGCCGGCGTCAACTCCGACAGAGAGCAAAATGTGCCTATGCGGGGACAACGGTTCGTTGTCAAGGACCTCCCAGTGAGCCACCCTGGCCGCAACAGCTTGCGTGGCGAACGTGACATCTATGTATGTCCCCGTCGTTCCCCTCACGAAAGTGGGGGCGCCTCCCCGGTTCAGGACCGCCCATCCCAGGGCGGCACTCGCCTCCAACAAGACTTGGCCTCTGGCATCGCATAGTGGGACTCCCCATTCCGGGGCTTTCGAGTTAAAGTCGCCCAGGACGATGGCCTCCCTGCCCTCGCCAGTGACTAATCTGGTCAACCCGTCCACATACTCCCGAAACTGCCTCACGCCTATGTTCGGGGAGACATAGCAGCCATACACGTAAAACTCTTTCATTTTTAGGCACACTATGCCCCCTCTCGCCAGTACCCCATCAGCCGGGAGCCTGTTGTTCATGAGGCATATGGCAACATCCGCCCTGGCGTCCACTATCCATTTTGCATCGCCAGTGACCTTCCTCTTGTTGGGCTCGCTCGCAACCAGCACATCCACACCCTCCTCCATGGCTGTTTGCAGGGCCATATCGTGCGCTCTGCATGAGCGCTTCGCGTTTATCTGCAGTATCTTCAGCATTATGTGTTAGGGGGCCTGTCGAGGGCACATCTCAGTCAAAGCAGCGAAGCACAAGTACCAAGCAGCGAGTGGGACAACCCGGCGACGAACAAAGTTAGAATCGGTAAAATTATTGTATAACATATATTTTAAAATGGTATAAGACGATATATATATGAGACTAAGGAGAACCCTCCCAGCGGACAAAGTTAAAATATTGTAGAACACATATGTTAAAATAAGAGGGAACCCCCCGAAAACGAACGATGTTAAAAGGTCTGTGTAAAGGACAGAAAGTTTAAAACGCATGGGAAAAACCCGACAAGGGACAACTTCGAAAAAGTAGACAGCCACGATGATAAAAAAGAGGGGAATACCCCGAAGACGGGACAAAACAAATCGATCCAAATGGAACAGCTTAAAATGGGGAAAACCCCAACTGCAGACAAGTTCACAAAAATTGTAGTTTGGACAGCACAAAAGCATCAAGTATGGTGAAACGATCCCAACGTGGGACAACCACGCTACCATCCATAGCTTGGTCAGCAGGGGCAGCGGGGCATAGTGCGCTACCCAACCAGCCTCCCTGCCGGTAAAATTGTCGGGGGGCGTCATATGGATGGCAGTGTTCACTTTCTTTCCTCGCTCCTTAATGCCTTTCTCGCTAGAGAGAGGCTTCTCCGGAAAGCCTTGCATTTGCCGCTGCCAGCCCTGTGGTCCTCCCGGCAAATGACGCAACTCGCCTCGCTCTTGCAGTCTTTTGCTGCGTGCCCCTCTTTACCACAATTGAAGCAACTCCCCCTTCTATCAGGTCCGGTGCACCTCTCGGCTTCGTGATCAAACAGCCAGCATTTACTGCACCGCTTGACACTCACCCTTTTCTCCACTCTACATTTCACTATCCCGATCTTTAGGAAGCCCTTTTGTAGAAGTATTTTAGCATCGGTTCCATTTACTGTTAGAGTGAATGCCTGCCTGTCATTTGCCATCGGTCTAAGGTCGCTGACCTTGTGACGCTTCCCCTCGAAGCCCGGTACGCTCAGGTTGAGGGCAGCCATTACTTCCTCCTTGGTTGTTAGGGAGTCGGCCCTCCTTATGAACAGGGTCTCGAGACCCGTGTACTCCCCCAGCTGGTGGACTTGCCTGCTCCCTGCTGCTTGCAGGATCTTATGCACAGTTTCTATGCCGGTCTCATCCCTGTCCGTAGTTATGAGAAGCTTGCCTTCTTTTGTACTCCTAATCTGTTTTACACAGTCACTGGCGTTATTTGCCTGCAGCAGGGATTTCACCTCCTTCAGGGTGTCCTTGTACGACTTCCCCTTGTCCTCCACCACCAGGGCGTACGTTCTTCGCTCGGCTCTGCCGTCCTCAGCTTCTCTCCTCGTCGCCCTGGTGTATACCACCGCTGGAGTCGTTGAGTTGTGGAAAATGGCCTCCACCATCTTCCTGTACCTGGCGGTAGACACTCTCTCCAGCTCGTGAAGTCCCACCCACCCAGTATCCTTAACCTCTTCTCGCAGTTCCAGCAGCTTGCCGAACAGCTCCCTTTCGCTGTCCACCTCTATCTTTATTACTTTCTTCGTGGCAGCCTCTGATGCCATTCCAGTACTCTTAGTACGTATCTTGCTGGACAACTCCAGCACCGCAAAGTCCTCCTCAATGCATTTCAGGTCTGGGAATCTGTCCAAGAACAAGCTTTTAATGCTGCTCTCACCCGTGGGGGAGTCCTTACTCCGTTCCACTACTACAACTTTTACCGTGTTGTCTTTAGTATTTAAGGGGTTTCCCACCCTGACCTCGGAGTTGGTGAAGACTTCTTCTGCCCATTGCTTTTCGGCTGTCTCGCCCCACTTCTCATATGTTTCTGCCGCTTCGGAGGTCAGTGACTCAAGGATCCCATCCTCCTCCGTCTGCTTACCCTTCGTGATACCGCTACTGTCAGTTTGGATGTCAACGTCAATCATCATCCTGTCGACGCCCTCGTACCTGTGGTCCTCCAGCCACTTCTTAATGAGGTCCCTCTCCAGCGTGTCCAGTTGCTTCCCTATTTTCAGCGAGATGTCCTTTATCTCCCTTTTTGTGTTTTGCTCGATCCTGGTGGCGAGCTCCCTGCCAAGTTTCGTGATGGCTTCTAGAGTCTCCACCAGGACAAACGCCTCCAGGCTTTCTTTCCTCTCATATGGCCACCACCGACTGCACCGTGCTGGCCAGTAGCCTTTTCTTCGCCGCTCCAGGTCCGCCTATTTTCGGTGTAAGGCTCATCATGGCGTTGATTATCCCGTGGGCCTTGTTCACAGTTTTTTGGACATGCGCAGTCATCCGCATGTTCCGGTCCATGTAAACGCCCAGGTATTTTGCAGCCTCTTGGGTCGCTATGATTTCGCCTCCTATGCTCACCTCCGCGGTCCTAATCGTCCTTCTGCCAGCTACAAGTACGATTTGGGTTTTCTCGGGAGCGATCCTAATTCCCATATCGTTAAGCTTCTTGCTTATTAAGCCCATGTTGTAACTGGCCTTGTCTTGGAGTCCCTCCAGATCCTTTGCCTTGACCACTAGCGCTATATCGTCTGCGTAGCCGGTTATCGCCACCCCGTCCTCCAGCTTCTCCCTCAGGATGTCGTCGTAGAAGATATTCCAGAGTGTGGGGCCCAGCGTGGATCCATGCGGGATTCCACACGTCATGTCAAAGGCGGTTCCTTCAGGGTCAATTATTTTGCGGTCTTCGAAGTATGAGCCTAGGATGTTGATGAGGTACCGGTCAACTCCTCTTACTTCCATGGCCTCCCTTATCTTACTCCACCATGCGGAGTTGAACGCGTTCCGTACGTCTACCAGGATTAGGAGAGCAAAGTCTCGATGTTGGGGGGCTTTGCTTTTGGTCTCCCTGACGATTTCCTGTACTCGGCAGATCGCGTCCAGTGTGCTCCTTCCTCTCCTGAAGCCATACTGGGTGTCCTGGATGATAGGCCTTGTGTCTGTAATCTCTTCGAGTCTCCTTTTTATCAGTTTCTCGAAGAGTTTCCCCATTGTGTTGATCAGGCACAGGGGTCTGAAGGACCTTTCAACTCTATCGTCCTTGCCTGGTTTTTCGATGAGGACCAGTCTAGCCTCCTTCCAGATTTTTGGGAAGTTGCCGTCGACCAGGCATTTGTTGAACACCCGCAGTATCAGTTCCCCTTGAGCTTTGACACTTTCAATGACGACCTCGGGGGGTACGCTGTCCGGGCCAGGGGCTTTCTTTTTCTTCATTTCTGAAGCAGTCCTGTTCAATTCCTCCAGGCTGAATGTTGGAATCTTTCCCTTATCAATATCGTGGCCTTGCCACTGAATGACCGGGAAAGTCGGGAAGAGTTTTTCCACCTGGGTTTTTACGTCCAGTGTCGACGGGGGCTTGATCATTCCGAATTTTTTCAACCCAAACTAACCCAAACTAGTTAAAACTGACCCAAACTAACCCAAACTAGTTACAACTTCAAACACAGTCAAAAAACCAGCTTGTAGCATTTTTCCTTCTTTTTTTTTTAGCAAAAATTCCATGAATATGGAGGTCTATGTTTTAGAAAAAAAAATTAAAAATCAAATATACTAACCCAAACTAGTTAAAACTAACCCAAACTAGTTAAAACTGACCCAAACTAACCCAAACTAGCATTTTTATTTTTTTTGGCAAAAATTTCATGAAAGTGGAGGTAGATGTTTTCGAAAAAAAATCAAATATACTAACCCAAACTAGTTAAAACAACGAACGCAGTTAATAAACCAGCTTGTAGCATTTTTTTTTGCCCGAAAATTTACTACGCGCTGTCGACCCCAAACTAGTTTTGACTAGTTTGGGTCAGTTTGGGTTAGTTTGGGTTTTTCGACTGCATTCGATCTAAGGAGCTTCCCCAAACTAGTTTTGACTAGTTTGAGTTTGTTTGGGTTTTTCGACTGCATTCAACCTAAGGAGCTTCCCAATGTATGTAAATTTTCCGTGCTTTTATATTAGCATTTTTATTTTTTTTGATAAAAATGCTACAAGCCGGTTTTTTGATTGCGTTCGTAGTTTTCACTAGTTTGGGTCAGTTTGGGTTTTTCGACCTAAGGAGCTACATAATTATGTAAATTTACCCTGTTTGGGGCCCCGCCAAAAGCCCGCTTGTAGCATTTTTATTTTTTTGCCGAAAATGTCGTGAAAGTGGACATAAGTGGAAAAATCAAATATCTCCAAATGCCCCAAACACGGTAAGTTTACATAATTGGGAAGCTCCTTAGGTCGAATGCAGTAGAAAAACCCAAACTAACCAAAACTGTCCAATATACAGTGTGTCCAGTATAAAATGATGTACATGGGGATATTGGAAACCGTTAGAGTTACAGGGTGGACCAAATGGGGAAAAAGTTGCGCGATCAAGTGCCTATAAATAATCTGTCATCAACTTCTTTGAACTCGAAATAGCAACGGATATACAGGTAAAAAAAGAAAAAAGTGCGTTTTATAAAATCCTTTATATCGTGTTTATTATAAAAGATACAATAACGAAATTTTTAGGGTGGGGGTAAGAAATGAGCGTGAATTTGCAAATAAAGTAAAAAATAATCTAGGCCCACTATGTTCAATGAGGCCGAAGTCAACTTTTGTTTTTCTTATGGGCTCCATATTGAATTTCTGCATTTTTAAATTCCCCTTTAAATATGCTCTTCAACCATGTATAACATGTTTATGTTCGGTCAAGATAACTAATTATAATTAATAAAATTTAGATTTAATGGTAGTAGGCATTGATATTTCTATTAATTATTACTTTAAATTATTTGATCATACATCGAACACTGCAAAAGAACGAGTAACATTTTAGGATTAAAGTAGGTGTTTAAATAAGCCACCGTTTTCTCGCACGCACAACATACATCGTCTCATTACTGCTTCACAGGATTTTCTGATCATTTCTGGGGTAATTCTGTTAACAGCTTCTATAACAGCGTGTCTCAGCTCCTCTTCGGTTTGGTATGACCTACAGTATACCACATTTTTGAAGAAATCCCATGCAAAAAAATCAAGCGGTGTTATGTCAGGGGATCTCGCAGGCCATATTACTGGTCCCAGGTTGTCTATCCACTTGTTGGGAAATTCGTGATTTAAAAATTCTGTGATAATACGTCCATTATGTGGCGGCGCGCCGTCTTGTTGGAAATACAAGTTTTGCAGGGTAGCTACTGGAACATCCATAAGTGCTGCCGCTACGTTCGTTTGTAAGAGGTTCAAATATCTCTCGGAATTTAAGTTCTCATTAAAAAAATGGTCCAATCACGTGGGTACCCACAATACATAACCAGACGTTAAATCCAAACCTAACTTGGTGCCTAACTTGACGAACTAGCCGTGGATTTTCATCTGACCAAAAAACGGTATTTTTACGATTAAATAGTCCACATTTAGTAATTGCTTGATTTTTTTGCATGGGATTTCCTCAAAAATGTGGTATACTGTAGGTCATACCAAACCGAAGAGGAGCTGAGACACGCTGTTATAGAAGCTGTTAACAGAATTACCCCAGAAATGATCAGAAAATCTTGTGAAGCAGTAATGAGACGATGTATGTTGTGCGTGCGAGAAAACGGTGGTTTATTTGAACACCTACTTTAATCCTAAAATGTTACTTGTTCTTTTGCAGTGTTCGATGTATGATCAATAATAATTTAAAGTAATAATTAATAGAAATATCAATGCCTACTACTATTAAATCTTAATTTTGTTAATTTTAATTATTTATCTTGACCGAACATAAACATGTTATACATGGCTGAAGAGCATATTTAAAGGGGAATTTAAAAATGCAGAACATCAATATGGCGCCCATAAGAAAAACAAAAGTTGACTTCGGCCTCATTGAACATAGTGGGCCCAGATTATTTTTTACTTTATTTTCAAATTCACGCTCATTTCTTACCCCCACCCTGAAAATTTCGTTATTGTATCTTTTATAATAAACACGATATAATGGATTTTATAAAACGCACTTTTTCTTTTTTTTCCCTGTATATCCGTTGCTATTCCGAGTTCAAAGAAGTTGATGACAGATTATTTATAGGCACTTGATTGCGCAACTTTTTCCCCATTTGGTCCACCCTGTAACTCTAACGGTTTCCAATATCCCCATGTACATCATTTTATACTGGACACACTGTATATCCATTTCACTATGGTCCTATGGCTTAAGCTGAGTGAGCTTCCGCGAAGCGTAACTTGATAGGTATCAATTTCACTATAAACTACCTAAATCACCTGATACATATATTTCTAGTATATATCCGGAATATACATCAGACGTTTTCAACACGGGACGTTTTGTTTATTTATACATATAAAAACAAAATCGCCCAGGACAGGAAAATCATATACACAAATTGTACAAAAACTAATTTTTTACTCGATTTTTGACAAGTTCAATCGATTCCCTGTTAAAGACGTAAACAAACGGAAAAATACTAGTTAATTACCTAGTCATTTAAGATACATGCCCCAAACAATCACTCTGACCGGCGATTAAGAACAAAATTTATAGCGTTTTCAGAAAAAACCAACGCTCGTATTTTCCAATGAAATGATCCGTGAGAGCACAAAGTATACAAATTAAAACTAAATATATAGGGCAACATCAACAAGGACACCTTGGTCGACTAGCGCCGGAATCTTCCCTGCGCGCCTCCAATCGAAGTGCCGCCAGAAGAATTGAGGAAAAGTTCAATATAGCGATGCGACATGTGGCTTTTGTCTTTAGACATCGCCCTTACGGCGTCCTCGTGACTGGCAAAAGTGACATCGGCTTCGCCAGAAGGGCGTCCCGACGGCTCGGTCAAGACGTTGATCGTCACTGGAATGGTCGGCCTGAAAAACTACAAAGCAAGTTATGGATTTTCCGAGCAAAACCCGCAAGAAAACCATACTTCTGCAATGTCTTGCTGCGAAGCCTTGAAGGGCAGCCCTCGCATGTGAATGCAGTGATTTTGGACTGTCGTTCGGTTCTCCCATTGGTCGCCCTCAAAGGGCGATCGTGCTCCTGTTATGACTTGAGCGCCGTTCTGTTGCGCCCATGGACCTGCCGGCCAACATTCAGTTAAAGTTATGCTATTTAATTAATAAAAAAAAAGGTGGGTCTCACTAATAGGGCTGCGAGCGTTGGTGGTTTTAAAGTTCCTGCTGCCACGGCCCTGAAATTTGCCAGAGGCAGTCGCCCCAAATCGATCACCCCTATCGTATGGTCCTGGTCGGGAGCCGAAGGCCCCAATTGGAGATCGTGCAGGCGCCCCACCACGTTGAGGGTAGCCGAGAGCGCTACTGACTTCGGTCAAACTGCTCCGGAATATCTCTATGTACCTAGATTAACACGGGAATAATACCAGCTGCAGTTTACAAAGTAGCGATGGGAAGAATCGAATTATCTTTGAGAAATGGTATCGAATTTGTTTTACGAATTTAGTGAAGAGTAATAAGAGAAAAATGCTTACATTCTCGAAGTGGGACAGGCGGATAATAAGGAGGATTTAATACATTTCGATTTACATAAGCTCGGGTAAATGGAAAGAGGCATGGAAAGTAATACAAGTGACACCCAATGGAAATTCCGCTCAATCACAATCAAATTTGCTCACGCACATTGATAAACTTCGAAAACCCCATGATACTCGTAGATTATCAATGCTATTGATTCCCTTCCATCGGCAGACTAAACTGAACCAATTTTCTATTATAGATGGGAACGCGCGGAATCCACCGCGCAATTAATTGAATTGATTCTTCCGAGAAAGTCAAGTATATTAGTAAAATTATACTCATATCGAAAAGTTAGTCAAGGCCGCCCTTTCAATCTGTGCGGCAACAGAAGATGTTCGACTACTCGCTTGCGCACATTCACGTTGTCCGCATTCGATATCAAAGTTCATATGTTGAATTCGAGTTATTAGTAATCTCTCGATTATTCCCATCACTACAAAAATTGTTTCGGATTGAAAAAATCCAATGTATCAGCGGCTTCTGACGGTTCGGACTAGTTTGTCCAATTAAATATTTCCAGGGTTAACACCGCTCGGGTGGATGTCTTTGCATTCATAATTGTGCAAAGTTAATGAACGAAAACTACCAAAACATGGAGAGAGCGTGCCATGGGTCGCCCCCCGCCCGCCTTCCCCTCCCAGTCCCATAGACATAAAGAGAGCAGCATGACTGTAGCGCTATATATAGAAAGAGAGAAAGAGAGAGAGCGAGAGACAGTGGCTAACCAATAAAATTTGTAAATTTTTAAAACAGTCATGCCTCTAATGATTATCCCTGTATGTCTACGCGTTTGCCCCACCTGTGTCCAATTTTTTCTCTGTGCTTCTCTAGCGCCCTTTCAGCCAGTTCCCTGTTTGCAAATTGTACGTAGGCCTCCCCTGAGCTGCGCCCCGAGTAGTCGGTCAGCAGCGTTATCCCATTGGGTACAATCTCCAACCCTACCCAAAAAATACAACCACCCAATTCAAAACACATTTTATGCCCAAGGTAATTGCGAATACTGACTCGCCTTCAGAATGTTGGATTTTTACACAAAACGACAGGACTAGAAGTCAGTTTTTCATTCGGGTGGGAATCTTGCCAGGCAAATGCCTGGTTTTGTGTAAAAATTTAATTATTTCAATCAGGGTTTGCTTCGTCTGCCGAAAAAAACATGAACATTTTCCCACTGGGCAATGACCTCGATTCTCTACAAAAGTATACAAGTTTTCTTGCATATAGGAGTGCTAAACTAACATAGGAAGTGAACGGGTTTAAGAAGGAAAAGTTTTGCTGTTTTGTGACCTGATGTTAATGCTATATTTGAAGTTTGAAAAACGTTTCCATTTAACCCATTCTCTTTCTCCGTTGGTTTAGAAAAATCCCAATAATTCTATTAAAACGTTGGGTTCCTTTCCATCGAGCTCACTTAAAATGCGCACCACAATGCCAAAGAAATCCATCAAAATTCCCAGAGAATTAGCAGCTGTCCCATTTCAAAATTTACATGGATTTCTTGACGATGCAAAGCCTGGTTGAAAAATTAGCCTGTGTAAATGAGACCTCACATTTTTCCATCAAACTCGATAAAAGAAGCAACTGAGAAGTATCCGAAGTATTGATTTGTTAATAGCCAGTTTAACTGTAACGAGAAACGTGCATGTTTTGTCTTCAAACATAGTTTTTCCATCGTCACTTCCCTGTATTTTAAAAAGACAACAGAGACCAAGAAAAACATCGAATACTTTCCCAATAACTTCAAATATGAATTTTCAAAAGACGCAAATCGGCTTCAGGGACAATGAAAGAAAAACCAATTTCCAACATAAAACTGAGGACTGATATTGGCGGGCGAATCTTACCCGTAAAAAACTGCGCGACTTCTTCTTTCGAGCATCCAAAAGGCAATCCGCGCAACCTCACGCAACCGTCCTCATTCCCATTATATGGAGTACCGGATCTTTTAACAACCCACTCCATTTCGGCTCTGTTCACTCTAAACACTGCAAATAAATGCGGAAAATTAGTTCCAAGATCCCCTTAAATGTCTGCCGTGATTACCTTCGATGTAGCGAGAGCCCATATGCTCTTTGTCTTTGCCTTCAGCTCGTTGCAAATCCTCCTCAGTCTCCAGTTCGACGAAAGCCTCTCCACTAGGCCGCCCCTCTTTGCTTAAAGTCAAATGGACTCTTTTCACGCCTTCATCGCCCAAAAATTTAGAAATATCATCAGGAGTGGCCGACCATGGAAGTCCACGTAACTTCGCAATGAATTCGTTCTCTTCACTCTCAGAACCCGCGTCTTCTTTTATTAAATTCGACATGATTATTGGCGATATTCACTGGAAACCTATAACGATATCGAGCTATAGGAGCTTTCCAAATGTTAAGCATTTCTTATCATAAGTCGATATAATCGCCGTTTTTCATAGGGCCTATCTTTTCCTTGTCAGGCAACTGGCGAAATTCTAACCTTCAAAGAGACAGGACCCACTTTTCAGCAATTTAGGGGTTTTGATTTGAATCAATGTAAACCACATTTATTATTAGATTAACGTGATTAATAGAAACATTTTGACTAAATTGTTTGTTTATTGAAACCCACCAGCTGACCCAGAAGAGAAAACAATAACGAATGTTGTTTTGAGCGGGTTTCTAGCATAAAATCATATTTTCAGTAAATTTCATTTAATCGCCAGTTAGCAAGTGAATAATATAGGATTTTTTTGCTTTCTTTCTTTCTTAGAGGAGCCAAGTTCAGCCGCAAATAACCAAAATTTAACCACATCAAATACAAAACCAGTTCTATACAATAACAAAGTCAATCAACTATTGCCGATGAAATAACTATGAGGTCTAATAAAGCACCCTTATTGCTCGGGTGGTTGTTCAATAAAACTTACCTTTATTATCACTGCAAAAGGCAGATAATCGAGTCTTGAGTACAGTTGATAAAGCAAAAGTGCTACTAAAATGGCCTCTATACGACTTAAACGTCAAATTGACATTGAATGCACATGGGTACCAACAATCGCACAAAAAGCACCATAATTTAGTGGTTTTTATACGGCTCATTTTACGTGCAAAATTTTGTCATTGGCAGCTTTTGACTGGGTTAAGAACATATAATTTTATAAGCAAAGGTATATATGGTGATTAATTGATCTAAACAATATCAAAATTATGGTTTGTGCGCGAATCTCCAACGTTTTGCTCAGAACTGTTCGCTTAGCAGCAAGCCATTCGTTTCGCGGATTATCCCCTAATATTCCCGAACTGGTTCCCATAAGACCTCACTGTTCCAAAGTAACACAAACGACGGTGCCTCTGGCTAAAGTAGAAGCAAAACTTCGGCTGGAATACACTTGCAAAGTGTGCGGATCCAGAAATCGGCAAAGTATTTCGAAAGTGTCGTACACTCGTGGCGTGGTAATAGTGAAATGTTCTGGCTGCCAAAACAACCATTTAATCGCCGACAATTTGAAATGGTTCACCGATCTGAATGGAAAGCGCAATATTGAGGAAATCCTTGCCGAAAAGGGAGAATTGGTCAAGAAAAATGATGTGGAGCTGATTGGTTGAGTTTGACTGGAGCTGAGGAGAAAATAGCTTTGCAATCCACGGATGAAAGTAAAATGAGGCCTTGGGGCCTAAATAAAATGGTGAAAGGCTACCAATTTTCAAAAACAAGCTTTTGTTTTTACACCTACCCAATTCCCGTTTTTTGTAAAATTAATGAATAATTTTAATTATATCTGGAGAAAAATTACATTTTTCCTGCGAAGTAAGTGATGGGGTTGTAAATTTATTAAAACAACGGCATACATAAAGTGTAAATTGATAAAAATACTGGGGCAGAATATAATGAACAGTCGATTACCGTTGCCCTGCCGCTCTTAATTCCATTAAAGCGCTTTGGGTAATAATCCCGTGCGATCTGTTGAAACTGTTGAACGATTGATACAGTGTGGGCTTAGGAGGGGTGATACGTCTTTTCGGAGCCTCCGTTTTGAATTTCATGTGCATCCGACAATCTCCTCCGCCCTTTAAAATGTTGACCTTCTCCAAACCACCGCACTTAGTCGGGACTTTTGAGTCCGATTTATTTACTTGAGCGGTTTTTACCCAGCTGGAGTGCTTTTGGTGAATCTTGGTCTCCGACTGAGACATCACTTGCTTGTTGTCTTTGAGATTCACATGAGATCGGATATAGTTTTCCGTATTCTTTGACACTCTCGAATACACTTCCGGCACAAACAGTTTCTGTTTGACGGCTAACGGCTTGGGGCAGGGTCTGTGGGGCTGGGGTGACATCAGGTCATACAGGGTGTTCCGATAATCATCCACCGAAAGGCGAATGTCATCGTTTAGAGGGATCGCAACGTGCGAGGGCATGCTGGTTTCTTGGTCCAAATCGTGAAAGTTTGCCACATAGTCATGGCTTAAAGCTTCGGTCGCTTCAAGTCTTTTGTGCGGGTTGAAAACGAGCAGTTCTTCTATTAGAGCGATGGCATCGGTAGGCGCTGCTCCTCCTATGATGGACTTGATGGGCAGCTTCGTTGCGGAGGAGGCGTTTTTGATCATTGACGATCCCACTCCGGATATGCACACATGGTTGATGTCTGAAAAGCAATCAGATTAATTTCGGGTTGGTTAGAAGAGCTGGAAACATGCGCTGGGTAGCGTTTGATAGAGAAGAGCATGCTCTATATACTGAGCGAGATTCACTTTCATATCCTTATCAGACATTTTCTGACAAAATTTTTATAGTGCGTTTTTCCAGCGGCGGCAATGCCCGACACGACTAAAAATAAAAATGTATCTCTCGAAACCAAGATGAGCTAGAAACATGCGTTGAGTGGCGTTTGGTAGAGAAGAGTGTTGTGCGCTATATACTGAGCGAATTTCACGCTTAGATCTCCATCAAGGATTTTCTGACAAATTTGTAAATATTTCGATTTTTCAGCAACGGATATGACCGACACGAATAAGAATAAAAAAATTAAAAGAGCAGAATGTGCTCTATATACTGAACGCATTTCACTGTTATACCTAGATCAGAGAAATCTTACCTTCGACTGTTGGTGTTGGTATTGTGGCCATGATTCTCTCCACTTGATTAACAGTGGAACTGCCCGGAAAAAGCGGTTTTCCTATACACATTTCCGCTAAGATACATCCCAAGCTCCACATGTCAATGCCCTTGGTATATCTGGAGGAAATTGAAGAAAAGTGTTTAACAAATCGAGGAAAGAGTAGTGTCAATTTGGACTTCCTTCTTGATGAGCACGATAACTTGGATAATCCGTTTGATAATGATTCAATAAGTAAAATTATTTTTAATATTTCAATAAACCAAAGAAGAAAAACGGAGAGAAAGGAAACATCACATGCACATAAAGCATTACCTTCTGTTACCACACATTACCTTCTGTTGGCTATTAAGATTTCCGGTGCTCGATACCATCTAGTGGCCACGTAGTCAGTTAGGGTTGGGTCGCTGTCGCTCAAAGTTCCTTCTGAGCCATGGGTTAAGGAGCGCGACAGACCAAAATCCGCTATTTTGCATCTAGAATACTCAGATAGTCAAAGAATACTCTAGGTATAGACTGTTAATTTTTATATGGTGAAACAAGTGTACAGACGGTCCCAGTTTCTTACCTGCATAAGCTGTCCAGTAATACGTTACTGGGCTTCAAGTCGCGATGGATCACATTTCCAGAATGGATATACTTCATAGCTTTAAGCAACTGATACATAACATAGCGTTTATGAACATCCTTCAGAATATTTCCTCTCTTGATCACGTTGTGTAAGTCGGTTTCCATATACTCGAAACCCAGGTAAATATCTCTATTATTGGCCGCTCTGGAGCCAAAATCGCGCATTAGAAACGACTGCAGGAAAATGTGAAAAATCGACAACCTCACCTGTGAATACTGTGTAGTTTGACGATATTCGGATGGTTTTTAAAAGACTGCAAAAATATGATTTCCCTAAAGGTTCGTTGGGCGTCGGTTTGGTTGCGAAACGCGTCGAATATCTTCTTAATGGCAACGATCTCCCGGGTTTTTCGATCCAGAGCTTTCCACACTATTCCATAGGCACCTTTTCCCAATCGTTTATGAATGTCAAAACGTTTCGCGATATGGTCGTCAATTTCGGACGTTTTGTCTTTGCAGTGTGCCATCATCAGGTGGTTTGTTTTTTTTAGATGAAACTCGTGTAAATGGCCATTTTACATTGAAACTGTGATTGTCAGTGAATTGATTGACGTTGATGTGACAAGAGCCTGGAAATGTATGAATAATAGAGAAAATGGAAAATTATATTCAATTAAAGCGAGTTGTGAGGTTCTAAAGCCTGCAAAAGTTGCGCCCATTCAAATCGGCATATCTCCAAAACGTTTGATCAGACATCCCTAACTCCTAAGGAAACAGAAGCACAATTGTCAACATATTGTCTCTTCATTTGTCATTCATATTGTCAACTCTTGAAGTTTAAACATCAGATATCTCAAAAACGAATGGAAATATCGATTAAATCATATGAACTAATCATTAATACTGTATGTATTAAACAAGGGCAGAAAGACCGATAGGTCGATAGCCTTTTTTGGAAATAAAGATATTTACTACTACTACTCATATGAACTATTTCCTCTTGGGGTTGTAGCCAAATTCCTAACCTCTAAAAATATAGAAACAAAAATGTCGTTTGGCGGTTCTCGAACTTTAGACATCATATATCTCAAAAACGGGTGGAAATATCCAGGGGCGGATTAAAGCTTTACGAGGCTCACGACTGCAATTTTAACACCTAAAAAAAGGTACACCACATTTTTGGTACGAGTAACGTTTTACCACTTTTTCGAAAAAGGTCACCACATTTTTTATGGGGCCCATTTAACGGCAGTAAAATGTGAACATTTCTTAGAATATTCAGAGTTTGCGGGGCCCTCTCAAGGTTGGGACCCAGGGCTGTAGCCCCTCGGATAATCCGCCCCTGGAAATATCGATTAAGACATAAGAACAATTTTGACAATTTCGATAGACCGATTCAAAAGTCATCTTTTTCCTCGGGGGGTTGTAGCCAAATTCCTAATCTCAACAGAGATATGGCCGAATTTTTATGAATATGTACATTTCCTTTATATCTTTCAAATAGTTGAAGCTACCAGAAAACTTACTAAAACAAACAAACAGTAACTCACCCTCAGTTATCGCAGCGCCCAACTCACTGGTTCAACTGCTTTGGGGACGCGCGTATTATCAGTTTCTCCGGATCCAGAGCATGTTTTGTCATTAATCCGGTTAAAAAACAAATGGTTTTGTTTATTCGGCATGTTCAACATGCAACTGAGTCGTCATGGTGACAAATAAATCAGCCCTTGTACGGTTTCGAGCCAGGCAGAAGTCACCCCCTTGTATCTAAATCAGAGGGCGACTGTCACAAAACTGAACTTCGATCACGCATGCCATAAGCCAGCGATATGGACACTTTTGTTCATTTGTTTATTCGTGTTTGTTTATTCATTGCGACCATGGAGGTAGTTGGGTCACAGGGCTGAAATTTGGGTCAAAAGTGGAAACGGAAAGATTCGATTTGGACGAAAATCGGAGGCAAATAAGGGATTAAAGCCCCAGACCTTTTCTGCTCAGCATTTTGCGATTTAAGTTCTGATTTAAAAATGCTGACGATCAGAGTAGGATTTTGCCCCCAACAGACGTCTGAAATTAGAAAACTTATGTTCTGCGAAATTATTATATAAAATATCAGGCCTATCAGTTGTAGGACATTTTTGGAAGTGGAGCTCAAGAGCTCTCTTCTGCCATATAAGACATTTTTGAAGATATAAGCAAAAATATCAAAAATTAAGATTCGACAGCGTAGATCACAGAAACTACTCAATATATTCAATTAGTAGTTAGGTCCTTTTAGGTTCCACATTTTGAGAACTATCTTTTAGTGTTTGGATTATTTTCGAAATTATCCTTAGTTAAAAAGTCAGAAGTGAAAATGGCAATGTTTAAACGTGGTTAGTTAAAGTTAAAGAAATATCTATCAGCTAATATCGCGAGAAAGATTTTAAATTTCTTATCCATCTTAACGACCTTTTTGATAGAGCCTGTTATGTCGGATGCCCGTCTTAACTCCACAACCCGGTTCGAAATAAAAAGCTAAAATTGCTTTACTCCTTTAATAAACAGACAAAAACACTCCAAACATACGAACAACTGAACTCTACTATATTCCCCAAAAAGGGTGTGGTATCAACACGAAGGACGCGATCGCTATGCGCTTATGGGCCTTAGCCCTGAACTATATCAGAATTTCTAACCTTTAAAGAAGTGGAGGCAAACATTTTTAATTAAGGTTTAACAGCCTTTCTATCAGACACGGTTGATCATTTTGAACTAAAAATTTTATAATTTCCTCATTTCCTGCAATCATATAAATTTATTCATCGCTACTGAACTTCTATCCCCATTTTTTCGTCCCTGGTAGTTTTGAATTTTATCTTTTCAGCCGTGACGCATGCTGCAGCGTTGGCTGGGTAATTACAGCTTTCCATACGAAAACCGTCAGCTTTTATCGACGGCATCGGAAATTGATTTTTCCTCTGAAGGTCACGTTTAGTTGTTTTTCCATTATTAAAAGGTATCTATTAGATTTAGGGCTTAGCTATGGTCGATTAAGGATTGATTGCAAGCTTTTTGGTTTGATGGAAAATTGAAAACCTCGATTTCTTGAGTTTAAACATAAGGTAAATTTAATTTATATTTTTTGTATGTTTTCAATACCATTTTAAATATTCTACTCATTCAAACTACATATCTGGTTTCGATTGTAAATAAACCACCGTGCCGGACCTTTTGGCGTTCAGAAACGCCCATGGAGACGGGAGCCCTCTTGATACATTTGGGTTGGACTAAGGGCAGGTATTTATAAATTTGAGGGTTGAAATCAATATTTCAGTAAAAAAGCAATAGATGTCAGTGAAAGGCCTCTGGTTGGCGCTATTTATTTAGAAATTGTATAGAATGGAAAATGTTCTTTTTATAAAATAATGTAGGTAAGAAATTTTTTTAAATTTTACAAAATTAAAAGAAAAAATTGAATAAATGTATATATGCATAGTGTCTTTGTAATACTGCGATATTGTGATAGTGACAAGCCAGTCGAAATACATTTCGCAGACAAACTTTTTGCATGATAAAAACTGTCCAGCATGAAAACTTCCTGCAACAAAGTAATTATAAAGTGAATTATTCCTTGCGGGGCTTCGCTGAAGCGATGAGCGCTCTTATTAATAACTGAGGGCGAAGTTTTCTGAAACGTTTCAGCTGAATTTATGAAACGAATCAGTCTAAGCGGGGGTTGCCTCACTATCATGGCTGATAATGGAGCCGGAGTATTTTTATCGGTCTGCGCCGTTCGCTTATTGGTCGCGGCTTTCAGTAGACGTCCTCGCGATTGGTCTGCTGAAATTGGACGGGCAAACGTGGCGCTAGCTAAAACCATCCGGAATTATTACCCGTCCTGCTGAACTTGGCCCATGGAACAGTTGCTGGTAATTTGCAATTAACGCCGTTTAGATCGACGTCCTCTTATCGAGGAATTTAACAAAACAATCTACTCAGTGTCCCAAAATCATTGACCGATAAAATAGTAAGTTGCAACCGGAAAATTTTTGAATATTTGGAAAAAAATACTGGATGGACAACGAATCGCGAACGAATCGCCCGGAAAGGCGATAGTAGTGAAGTTTACAATTTATTACCCCTATTTATTTCCGGGACTAGATTACATGCATATAAACGTTGCAGGGAGTCGGTTGCCCCATTTTGCCCCCCGCGCTTCCCCAATTCACAAAATGCCTTTTATAAAATCGGTGGAAAGAAAATCCGCACCTACCAATTCACTTAAATTGGGTTCAGTTCAATGTAAAATATAGAATAACTACTTGATAAGCTTGAAAATATCGGGCCTCGTATCGCTTAATATCCAGCTGAGCTTCATGGCAAAACTGGAAAATGTTTTTGCGCTTCTTCAGGGTGATTCCACGAGCGGATCAAAGCAGCTTTACGAAGCCCGGGGTCGGAATTTTAACATCTTGAAAAAAAGGTCACCACAATAGGGTCCACTTAACGGCTGTGAAATATGAACATTTTTTAAATATTCAGAGATCGCGAGGCCCTCTCAAGGTTGGGGCCAGCGGCTACAGCCCCTGTTGAACCCTAGGTTAATCCGCCCCAAGGTGATTCTTACTCAAATAGTTCAAACTGCTTAAAAACACGCTAAGTGCAAAATAATTTAATGGGTGGAAAATAAATGAAGATTTTAGTTCAGTTTGCCCCGTTAGAAGCAGTGGACAGTTGAAAAACGTGCTATCTCCAAACTACCCAAGCAGCACAAAGACGTCTTAAAGACATCTTTACGATGACTAATTAAGAGCCAAAATCAGAGAGAAAAACCGGATAAGACACAGAGCCATGCAAACGCAAAACCCACACCTGAAGAGACAAGCCAACCGCATCCAGAATGCGATCAAGGAAGACATGAAGATCCTTAGATCGCAACTCTGGGAGGATCGCATGGACGAAATAGAGGCTGATGAGACAAGAAGAGAACTCTGGAAGCTGGCCAGGTGCCTCACAGCAGGACCAAGGAAGCCAATACCACCAATCCAAGAAAACGACATCACCACTGTGAATCCCAAGGAAAAAGCTGAGCTCTTTGCCACCCACCTAGAGCTCCAGTTCCGGGAAAACCTAGTTGATCACCCAGAACAAGAGAGGATAGTCAATGAGCCGGTAGCCGCTCACCTCCAAAACTGGCAGCCCACCAAAGCCAGAAGAGTCACCAAAGAGATCATCCAGGACATCATCAAGGGAGCCAAGAGAAAAAAGGCCCCTGGGCACGATGGAATCACAAACGAAGTCCTCAAAAAGCTACCGCAAACAGCTATTGAGGACCTTACCACAGTGGCAAATGGAATTTTGGACCTTCAATATTTCCCGACCACCTGGAAGAAGGCAATAATGGTATTGGTACCCAGCTAAGGCAAAAACAGGGAGCTGCTTACGTCCTACAAGCCCATCAATCTACTATCTACACTGAACAAGGTCATGGAGAGGTGTATTCTGAACCACCTACAGGATACAATAGAGGACAAGCAAGTGCTGCTGGACGAGCAACATGGATTCAGGCTGGGGCACGGCACAGACACTCTCACCGCCCGGCTAGCAACAAGAATCCTGCAGCAGTTAAACCGCCGAGGCAATCTAGGAGCCGTCTTCCTGGATATGGCAAAGGCGTTTGACAAGGTTTGGCATCAGGGCCTAATTGCCAAGATGATCAAGGCACCAAATCCAGCTAATCCGCAGCTACTTGACTGGACGCAGCTTCAAAGTCAAAGCCGATGATCAGATGTCAACGATCAGAACGATGATGTCAGGAGTACCTCAGGGGTCTACTGTTCAATATCTATATGGCAGACATTCCAATGACAAAAGCAACGAAGAACTATGTGTACGCAGACGATATTGCACTCACTGCGATTGGAAAAGGTCCTGGAATGACAGCCAAACTCCAAAGACATCTCGCCAAGATCGAGAAATGAAGCAGCGATTGGAAAATGGAATTCAGCCCGGAGAAGACGCAAGCCATAATTTTATCAGCCGGCATGCAATCACTTCCAAACCTACTAGAAAGCCAGAAGGAGGACAAAGGCTACCATGGAGGTCCAAGATCACATATCTTGGGCCTATCTATGATAAACGTCTAGTATGGCACGACCAGTTGGCAGCCACAATTTCCAAAACATGGTACCTGCTCCATGCATACTATCCAATGCTGACAGGTAAGCTCCTTCTGCGAACCAAGGTGAGAGCTTACAAGCAACTGATACGCCCGGTGCTGACCTATGGATCGCCTGCCTGATCCACGGCCAGCGTCACGCAGAAGTTGGCAGCTCAGCAAAACAAGATCTTGGGGATAGCAGCAACAGCTCCCTACTATGTCAGAAACACCACACTGAGGCGAGACCTGTAGACAGAAGACCTGCTGGATCACACCAGGAACTTAATGTCGAAGTTCCTGGAAAAGGTTCGGCTAAGCAAGAATCCCACTGTCAGGGTTTCTTGTACAAAGAAGTTTCCCCGTGATCGCATACCTCTCCCTGCGGACACAGTCTAAGAAGAAGACGTGGACCACATGCGATGACCAGTTTCTGAACCACATCGAGGACCATGGGCTAGCTATAAGTTAGTTTATAAGAAGCAAGAGAGGCTGTTTAGGTTAAGTTAGGATTAAGATTAGGTTAAGGTAGATTAAGTCTTTGATGTCATTATATAGGTACCCACTGATGTTAGTATTTAACCTATAACCTACGGGGTAAGGTTAAGTAGCAACAAGAAGGTTTACACCTTATTTGAAAATAAATATGTTCAAATGTCTAATTAAGATATGTGAGACGTCTTAAACACGTCTGTATACGTCTTGAAGACGTCTTAAAGACATTGGTTGTTACAAATATGGACGTCTTTGAAGACGTCTTGAAGAGACGACCTAAAGACGTCTTGAAGAGATGACTTAAAACGTCTGGAAGAGCTAACTTAAAAACGTCTTGAAGAGATGACTGAAAGACGTCTTCAAGAGATTACTTAAAAACGTCTTGAAGGGTGTTACCAGGTACAAAATAGTTCTTACTACTGGGAATGTTAAATAAAATAACATGTTTTTATTTGATAATTTTTTTTTTATTTTGTCTATCAGACGTATTAACTTTGGATGGCGTCTTCAGTCTCCTTGACAGATTTTGGCAACATGGTATAATCCTAACATTTCTAAATTTTTATTGTCAGAAATACTCGCTAATATTGGATATAGTATAGGGCGTTAGTTTATACTTGTCACAGATAACATCAACTACATATAATTACACATACACCACACTTACGTTACAACTAACAATATTAATTTAATGGCAGTTCGTCAGGTGATCGATCGAGATAATACATCTGAAACCAATTTAGAAAAAGTAATTGAGTAACCAGTTCAACAAGAAAAGGGGTATGATTGTTAATTATAGAAACTTGTAAATACATCAGGTTCAGCTACAAGCATCAAACGTGCCTCGACAAGATATGACTCAATCCAGAGTCCCCACTTGGAGCCAACAGTTATCAACCCATAATTCTTATGGAAACTTTAATGGATGATATCTTTCACTATCTCTGAACCCCGCAAGACTACAACCGAAGTTGCATCCTGCCACCGCTAATCCTGAGTTGTTAAGAGGTATTAAGGGAACAGCGCGCGAAATACCTCCTCAGGAAAAGCCTCCAACCACCGCTACTCCTGAGTTGTTAAGAGGTATTAAGGGAACAGCGCGCGAAATACCTCCTCAGGAGAGCCTTACCAGTCATCGGCGTTTATCATGATAAATAGTCTCTTAATTGGCCATACTAAGTACTGCTGGAATCAGCACACAGCCAGCACCCGCCTACTAGCGTTCTCTCTCTCAACGGGTTCAGAGCCCAAGTACTGCGGGAACAACGCGCAAACAGTACCCGTCCCTAACAATATTACTCAAACTGACTAAATAGATTACAACTTAACGAGCTGCACTCGTTTCCTTTTTATGGTTTTATACGAAGCGTTAACAGTATCTAACTTTAAATGAACATTGAAGAGAAACAGTTAAATATTAAGAAAGGTAAATAATTATAGAAGAAAGACAGGATGAATATTGAACTATAGTTGAAGAGGTTACTATCGTTAATGTTTTACCAAATAGAAATATGTTGAATAGGCTACTCTGTGAGAAACACTCACCTGGTAAATAACTATCACGGACTGGCACTATCAATGTTGGTGAAAGTGGCACTGATTTTAAGTAGGGACTAATGGCATTACTGCTGAGTGCTGATATTTAATAGACTTAGCCAATTAAGGCTTTTAGTCTTTCCTGATGGTTCATGAATGAGCCTGGTTACCGTGGGGGTGTGGGTTTGGGGAGTTGGTGGTTTGTTTGGGAGAGTAAGTTAGAGAAAAGGAGAAAAGAAAAAAAAAATAAAAAAAATTAATTTTGTTCACTTTTTTTTCCCTTTTTAATTTATTTTTATTGTTTATTGTTGGGCTTGTATAATCGTGAAGGGATGTGTGTTTTGGGTAATCGGGGGGGTTTCATTTGGTTTGTGCTGCCGCAAGAAGGCTGGGGGTTGCTTTTTAAGCTTTTAAAGCTTCATTTTGGCCGAAAGTAAGCGAGATGGTGAGAATGAAAGCGAGAGTGAATTTGGGGAGTTTTCGCAGTCGCTCAGCTGATCGCTGAGTTTTGAGGGGGCTTGAACTTTTTGCAAAAGGGTAATGGTTTTGTAACTGTTTTTATTTAAGATTTATGGTGGGTGGTTCCAGGGGGGGTCTGCCATTAGACTGGTTGGGGTTTGGAAGTGATGTTTCGGGATGATTTGGGAAAAGGTTTCTTTGATTAGTGGGTTTGTGTGGTTGAGAGCTCTGACTTTGAATTTGGAATGGGTTTTTGTGATGTGCTGTTTAATGGGGTCTATTTCTAGGTTTTGGTGAATTTGGGAGTTTCGGATGTACCAGGGGGGTCTTGTAAATCTTCGAAGGATTTTGTTTTGGAAAGTTTGGAGGTTGTGAATGTTGGTTTTGGCGGTTTGACTAATTATTGGGGCACCATAGCATATTTGCGATCTGATGACTTGCTTGTATAGTAATACTTTGTTTTTGAGCGAGAGTTTGCTTTTTTTGTTTAGGAGCGGGTAAAGATAGCCATATGTTTTATTGCCTTTAGTGATGATTTTGTTTATGTGCTCTGTGAAGTTTAGTTTTGAATCTATTGTGATGCCCAGATATTTGAGAGATTTTGCGAGTTTTATTTCTATATTATTGTATGTGAGTGAAAGTGGCACTGATTTTAAGTAGGGACTAATGGCATTACGAATAATGTTTCCCTTATTTATATCAATGTTCCCACCCTCAGATTAGGTGGAGTTTCGATCAAGTTAGTTCCCGGATTCGAGTATTGGGAGGAGTTAAGATTGGAATTCGACCATCGATTCTAAACACCTGGGAAGGTTGTCTCGGAAGTGATGAAAGAAAGCCGTCTTTGTGATTTATCGACAAAGACTGCGGGTGGTAGCTAATAAGGCGCTCTTCAATAATTTGCGCATTGTCTTAGCTTTTAGCAGCAATTCGCGAGGTTTGTATTGTTAACGTATGAAACAATGAATGAATGAGACGAACTGTCTAAAGACGACACCTGCTATCCACCTGGGCATCCTCTTGGAATTTATTTGGCCCTGTGTCTACTTACGTCTTACAATAGAATCAATCAAATTTCTTCCAGCATGTTCTCGAAATAAATGTGTAGCCTGTGGTGATATGTAATTCTATTAAGTATTTCGCCAAAGCCTGAATACCCAAACCAAGAATTTTCGTTACCGAGTTGAAACTGTTAGTGATCATGCAACAATAGCTTTCTCGGAAAACCCCCCGCAGAGCAACTAAGCATCAGTGATTTACCATCCTTTGTCCGAAACAATGTGACAACCCGGCCTTGACCAAAATGCACCCCGTCAGTTCCTTAGTCCAGTTTCACGCAATACAAAGAAGGAAGAAGAAATGAATTACTGATCTTCTGTCAAAATATTTCACGCCTTTGTCTTTGAGAATAGTTGAAAAGGAATTAGGTCGCTAACTAAAGCGCTTTGGGTGGTGCAGCCCTTACAATAACGCCCAAATCTTTAGAAAGTTTAGACCACATGAATGATCTTCTATTCAATTCGTTGTGTTGTTTGCAGATTGCCAAAAGTTAACGATGTCATTACAAGGGTGTTAATGCAATGCAAATGGACGGCAGGTAGTTCAGTGGGACATTTAGTTCAATAATGTATTTTATTTATTCTATTTATTTCTTGATTGTAAAGGTGGAGGAGAAGAAAGATGTTGTAGAATAGACCGGAATAGTTGTTTAATTATCATAGTGCATGCAAATTTTGGATTTAATTCCCTCAAATATTTTTATTCCTTTAATAATTCCGACTCTAAAAAACCACATACTTATACTATATCATAATAAAACAACTATTCTGAGTCACTAACGGTAAATTCATCTGAATGAACTAGGTATGCCACTTCTCATTTTAGAACGTAGCTCGCATCGGATCTCTCACTCGCACTCATGGGAGCCTATGAGCGATGTCGGAAATCAATATCAACGGGTGATGAAAATTTGAAAAAATTTGATTAAGTTAAAAGCGAGCTGTTGGTTGCACTATTCAGTGCAATGGACTCATGTGAAATGCAACAACGATATTTGAAGTACACATTTGTTTTTGAAAATATCGGAGAACAATACATATGGCAACAAAAAACCGATATTTTAAAACCCAAAAAAAATCTAAATAACTCCAGTTTTAAATAGCTCCAGACTGCAAGCGAAGTAATAGGAAATTTGGATTTCTCTTTCTGAAAATAGTAAAACTGTTTATGAATCTATTAAGAAAGGCAAACATTTTATTTACCCACTTTGGCACCCTGTACCTGGGAGTTAATAGTTAACTTTCGGATAAGACAAATTGTCCTCAAGCGCAGTATTTTTATCAAAATAATTTGACACATTAGTTGAGGTGTATAAACCCTGTATAAACTAACTGTATTAACTGCTTAGTATAATTAAATAACAACCATACCTTGCGAAAGTCAACGATAAAACGACCAGACTTTATCTATCATAAGGTGGGTAACGAACGTCTTCAGCGTGATGGAAGCAGAAAATATATATTTTCAGAGCTAAGAAAACGGACTGGGAAGGAGTTATTTACTGTTTAATAAGACCACACCTCGAAAACTAGCAACCAAATTAACTGATCGTCCCAAATTTATTGGGAAGCGACTGAATAACAGGCCCATAAGTCTATCACCGAATAGCTGGTTGGCGTGCCATAAACTACCTGAATTAAATAGCGAGTAAACTTTATTAAAACAGTGAGCCCGCAATTGGCCCGTAAATTAGCCCGGATTTTCATTGGCAGTTTGCTGCGACAGAAAATAAAAACGACCCTGAAAATTGCATTACACATGAGTCCATTACACGGCATAGTCCGAGCAACAGTTCGCTTTTAACTTTATCAAAATGTGTTCAAATTTTCGTTTCTCGTTGATATTGGGTCTTTCGAATAAAATTAAACATGATAGTTGGGTATATTTTCCTGACTGTACTTTAATCACTTCAAATTATTTCTGGGTTTCAGTCAATTCTACTGTTTATCATTCAAAATGTTAGAAATACGTTTCGGTGTCTCTCTCCACCATCATCAGTTTGCGCGTCTGTCGCGTCCAGTCAAAATGTCCAGTCAAATGTGAGGGTGGAAACATCTAGACGCGCAAACTGATGATGGTGGAGGGAGACACCGAAACGTATTTGTAACATTTTGAATGATAAACAGTAGAATTGACTGAAACCCAGGAATAATTTCAAGTGATTAAACATGATAAAACTTATTAGTTTTAGGAAAAAATGTTCACTACTTTGTGTTGCAGAAAACTGAGTTATTTTAAGCGGTGATATTATCAAGTTCGAACGCAGCAACGCACAGCCATGATGCATCGCTCATAGACTCCCTACGTTCTGGAATGAGAATTTACACAACTACATAATTCAGAGGAATTTGCCGTTTTTGAAAGTGAGCAATTATCACTCTTTTGACAATTGTTCAATTCCTGGAAGTATGGAAGAATAATAGCTTGGGACAGACTATAAATCGGAAATGTTCATGTCTAGCTAAGAGAGTTTGAGCAAAGTCCTAATTATTATAAAATAACCGATCCTAAAACTGCCCGATCAAGAGCCAATGATTCAAACATAATAAAAATGTTTTTGAAAATAAATTTTCCGGTATGCGAGCGTCGCAAACAAAAGCCACCCCTTTCACTTGACGGCAACATGTGTAAGGACAGTATTAAATCCTAATCGAATATTAAATCATAATCCGATTCATATGTGGAACGGATCTCGTTATGTTCGCCCTTTTGTTGTGACAATGCGTGTAGCTTCAACTGTATAATATGGTAATAGTCATATTTATCCCCTTGGCGCACAAGGGGATCTGCCTGATTTGACAGGGCTTATCTCCCTTTATTATATTGATACCAGTCCAATAAAACGGCAATATGCTAGCATTGGCCCTTTTCAGTTCGCGATTCCTTCGTTATTGCCGATTTCGGGATATTTTCGAGCTTTGACTTTATCGTGCTGTTTATGGCCACCCTTTTTCCAAGTGTTCGACTTTGCATTATGTTGGATTGATGCTATCCGAGAGTTTTACTCGACTTTCGCCTTACAATTAGCTAACCGCAATATTCTAGCCTCCAAAGACATGCAAAAATGATAATATTTTGAAATGAAATTGCCTTTTTTCAGACGTTTAAATGTCTAAAAAATCATATCTTCTAAACGGTTGAAAATATGCAGCCAAGTCTTAGTTAGAACCTTTTCGTTAGCGCGCCGCGAGGACTATTTATAAGTACCTACCTGGATTTTAATGAAAATTTCTAACTTAACACAATAAGAACAAAAATTACCAAATTTCCCTCTATACAGGGTGATTCAAAAGTGGCGTCATTCCTTTTAAGGGGTTATAGGGGCTCACTTGGAGAGTACGAGAAAAATATTGAAAAAAATTTCTAGAAGATATTAACAGTTGAAAATCGAATTTCAACTTTGTTATTAAGTATTATTTTAAAATAGTCCCATGTTTGCTTGGTAGCCTTTTAGAATAATTAACCATTTGAAAAGAAAAATTACGATCTTTGCTTCAAATTACGAAAATTTTTGACATTAAAAAGACCTCTTCTACAATTTTTTGATAAAAAGCGGTAATAATGTTTTTATCATTATAATTAATGGTAGTTAGCGTTTGTCAATAATAACAAGTATTTGTCAATCTGTGACTTACTTTGAAGCTCCTTTCACAAAATGTACATCAACATCGAATCACAGTCACAGTAACATAGCAGAAGGTGTAAGAACTTACACCAGCAAAGGGCTAGAGACACTGGACGATTGGCTCTAGGAATTGACGCAGATTGTGGACGAAATAGAGGTACACAGAGGAACAGGTATTGGAGATAATTGCAGCAGAGCCTTCCAGGAGTGCTCGGAGCATCCATTTTGTAAATATTCCGAGATATTTTGAATATAAGGAATTGTTAGATATTGATTAGGTTTAGGTATAGGCTTTGTATTTTGTTCATTATTGTAAAATTTTTATATAAATGGCCAATCAAAATATATTAGATAGCCAATCAGTTAATCGATGTATGGTTATATTCTAAAAATTTAATAGAAAATTAGTTTTATTAAAAGATTCCTTAATGCGGCACTGTTCTAGCACGTTCACAATAATATCCAAAAGAAATTCTTGGGTTCCAGTCAATTTTATTGTTTATTATTTCAAATGTCACAAATACGTTTCGGTGTCTTTCTCCACCATCATCAGTTTGTGTGTATGGCTCTTTCCACCTTCACATTTGACTGGCTATTGTATAATTTTGATTTGACTGGGTATTGAACAATAGCCGGTCAAATGTGAAGGTGGAACCACCCTACACACAAACTGATGATGGTGGAGAAAGACACCGAAACGTATTTGTGACATTTTAAATAATAAACAATAAAATTGTTCTGGAACCCAGGAATTTCTTTTGGATTAAATTGAAATACAGTCAGGAAAATATACACAGCAGTTCACAATAATAGAAATCTTTTAAGTCCGGACTCGACATACAACCCAGTGCGAGAGAGATAGCGAGCGTTGGCGGAGACCACCAGATTAAACAGGCCGACGGCAAGTGTTTGACGTGTGGCGACTAGCTGTATGATATATAAGCTGTGCTTTAGCTATCGGCAGAAACGAGGAGATTTGAATTATTTTTTAAGTCTTGTTCTCTGAAATGATATTTGTGCACTCGGCAGTCCTGAGGTTTTTGAAATAATTCGGACAGGACTAGGAAGGACTGAAGTGGTCTAGAAGTTTTGTAAGGGGCTATGATTTCATGGCCACCACCCCCTGGGGGCCTTTTGTGATCACCTCAACCTTGGCTGGGACAAATTGAATAAAGACATTATAGAAATAACCAGATAATGTCGCTTATAACAATGAAAGGACAGCTTAAACATTGCGGGTGGTTGGCTATCTTTGAACACGTGGAATAGTTCCCTAGTTCGGACAGTAAAACGGCCCATTTGACCCATTTAGTTTAGTTGCGGTCGAGTAAATCTGGGTAGATAAAACACATCTGTCATCGCAAAGGCCACCGCCACTCCATTGTTATTGTCACCGGTCGGACAATGGTCAAGCAATCTAAATGCGACGAACGTTTAATTAGACGTGATCTATTTACGTTGACCGAGCTATTAGAGATAAAGCGTTTAGTGAATTTTACGAGGGCAATTACTATGGGAGAGATTTGGGTCAGTTCAGCTGTCTAATCCGATAACTCCATTAGTGACAATCAATTACTCTCCTCTGGTAGAGGGTGAATTTTCAATGTCCCCAAGAGTCAACGAGTCAAAGTTACCAATTTTCAGTCAAACTGCTTCAAAGTACACTAGACAACTTCGTCAAACAAGTGCTTCAGTGAGTAGCTGTTGGAGATAAAAAGTTCCTAACCTTTAAAGAGATGAAAAATTTAACTGTTCAATTAAATAACTACTTTTTTGGTCTTATGAAAACTGTTGCTTATCCGGCAAGAACAGAATGTTCGTTAATCTATCCAATCCAGCGATTGTCTTAAATATGTAACTACTAGAATGAAAACGGGCAAATTGCTGTCGTTTGGCTTCTGGAAGACGAAGGCGATAAACTAAATCCGTTCGTGCGATTTTCCGTCGGCCTGTCGCAAAATTTCCGGCGAGCCAACGAATTTTCCGCCATAATTCTTACTGTTCAGGACGGCGGCACATAAATTCCGGACACCTGAAACTTTTAGTTGCCTCTGCTGCCTCGACCGGTGACATGGATCTCAATATGTTGTTAAATCGAAGTTTATACGGCCCTGGGGAAATCAGAGCCGCTATGACAGGCCGCCCCAACAACCCCTTGATTTCGGCGGCCCGCCCTGATTCTTATGCGCGACCAAACGAATTATTTATGGAGGCACGAGAATCGGGTCGGCTTTTACATTATTCCGTTTTCAGTTTTATTCAATTTTAATAATACAATTTTAGCTTTGCTTTGCGAGTCGACTGCACGGAGTAATTTTTATATGGATTACTTCGCGTTTGATTTGAGGCAATGCGTCGCAAGTCGACTTAAAAGATTAGCAATATTTGAGGTACAAAAATCAACATTCTCATGTTATGTTATAATAAAACAACTATTCTGAGTCTCTATCGGGAAATTCATCTGAAAGGGCTAGTTGTGCCATTTCTCTTTTCAGAACGTAGCTCGCATCGGATCTCTGACTCTCAGCCATGGGAGTCTATGAACGATGCATCACGGCTGTGCTTTACTGCGTTCGAAGTTAATACTCTCACCGCTTAACGGTTTCAGAGCCTAAAAACCGCACCAGTTTTATTTTCTATTTTATTGAAAAGAACCAATATCAACGAGAGACGAAAATTTTAACACATTTTGATTAAGTTAAAAACGAGCTGTGACTAGAAAAAATCAACATTCTGATAATTCGGTACTATATTATAGTAAAACAGCGAGTTGGAGTTGCTGATCGAAAATTCTCCTGTCTGGCTAAGGACGAAAAAGGGAAGAAAGAAATCCCATTGGCGTTCGGCATAAAGTCATGCTCTCAGCAAGGTGTACAGGACGTAAAGTGTGGCCAGTTTGACCAATTGTTTGCGTGAAAATCCACAAAGAATGAGCGACAGTCGGCACTCTTTACATATTAACAAATTAGCTTCCGCCCATTTACTATCGTATAAGTTTCATTTTAATATAGTAAACCGGTGGCTGGCAATTAGCACATTGGTCGACCAAATAATATGCTAATAGCGCTTTTAAGAACATCTAAACATGCCGCTTTTATAAATGACCGCTCTTATACCCGATCGTATTATAATGTTGTTGGAAGCCTAATGGACGATAAGTTGGAAATCATACGTTTTATGATGTGCTAACTAGTCGAGAAAGATCAAGGTTGTAAAGGCGGTATTGGGTACTAAGGCTGGCCATTGTTCGCTCTTTGTACAACTCATTATCTGTAATACCGCTTTTATGAATGGAATTTTCTGGCTTAGCGATTGTCCTAAAAGCAATTTTAATTGATTCTTATAGACGCACTGTTAAGGCCGAATTTCCGCCGCTGAGACACCAATGAGTTGGACACTGAAAAGTATGCATCAAGAGCTTAACGAGCTACTAGCAGGCTCTATGGAACAAGTATTTAGGAAACGGACTCAAGTGGCTGGAAATAATGAAGCAGACACGGTCTAGTTTCAGACCACTTCAGATCAATCGACTTTAGGCGACAAACTTCCGTTTTGATTCACTGATTCAGTCGGTTTTTGCAAAAACAGTAACAAACATTTATGCCAAAGAGATTTATTTCTTCTAGTAATTGGAAGAATCGAATTAAATATATCGAGTTATTTGAGTAAGATAAGCCTGTTAACGTGTGCAGATTGGGATAACACGGCCAACGCTATATTTAACTAAATATTAAGCTATTATTAATCTCTCGCTTGAAATAACCATTCGATTATTCCCATCAGAAGTAATATGGAGGTTTTTGCGTCTTAAAGGAACGGAACACACAGAGTTTTGACCGATTTTTCAAACAAATTTCCAGGAACTTAGCAAAGTGCTCTTAAAGGAAGAACCGTGCGGTGTAACCCTTGAAAACAGTTGGAATATTCAATATTCGCAGGTAGAGCTCACCGGGAGAAAAGCAGACCAGCCAGAAGCTAATCCGATCTAATCTTAAGCCTATTACGTTGTTGACTGCGGAGGATTAATGCGATGGGGAATAGAAAACAATTTGTCACGCGCTCCATTGTTATGCCCCTACGGATGATAACATAGTTATCTATATAGTCAGTGCGCAGCGCCACCGATAAATCCGCCAATCAGGTTGTTCGTCGACATCTGTTAAATGGATTAACAAGAAAATTTTCCAGGCGGTCATTAATTATCTTCGCTTCAATTCACATCCAAACATTAAGAATATATTTCGGGACACCCTGTATATGATTGTAGAGCAAACATTAGATGAATGAAAATTGTGGTAAAACTTTTGCTCAGGCATCAGCTTTGAACATCAAGCATATTTAAATAATCATCTAATTTGAAAGAAACTTTGAAAAACTGGAGGCTAAACTGTTCCCAAAAAATAACGGAGAACTTTCTGTTTCTACGTGAACTGGTTTGTAGAGTACGACCAGGATAGCTGTGCGTGTCGGTAATCATATTATATTTGTGCGCGTTGGCAAAATTGGGCGGAGCCAGCCAAAGACGGATAGAGTACGATTCTGTGTACAGTTGGAAGAGAAAGTTTTCACTGTGGTTTGATTTACATGTGGTTAGTGGTGTGACAGGCGAATTTTGATTCAGTGTAATTCATTGCGTTTGTTCGTTTATCTCTTTTCCTCCGAATGCTTGCTCTATTTACACCCGCGCATCTTCTACCAAGTTAGACCCGCACAGCTATCCTGGTCGAGCTATACTAGACGAATTTGGAAAATTGATTTTTGCAAGTGCGACACAATGTTGTCTTGTTGACACAATCTTGTCAAACTTTTGAATATCTCTGTATATTTCAACAGAAATATGATTTATGTGAAATCTTGAACAAACGGAGACTATAACGGCCTTATTAAAGCACTGTGAAAATTGCAAGTTTCTATGTGAACTCGTTTGCGCATGACGAGTTTTTGAAAATTGGCCCTAAATGTGGATCAATTCAAACTTCGAAGTATCAACTAAACTTCAACAAGCTTTGAAAACACGAAGGAAGGAACAGGTCTACTAAAAATACTGTAAAAATTTTACGTTTCTATCTCGACTGGTTTGTACAGAACAATTTTTTGAAAATTGTATGTTCGAGGGAAGTCAGGTAAGGTTTAATAAAAATACATAAGTTTTCTGAACGCTTCGCTACTACGTACGCATTTAATTGATGTATCTGTAATCAACTAAATGACAATTACTTATTGCAGGGTTGTAGTAACTAAATATAAATGACTAAATAGTACATTAAGGAAAGTTCCTACTTAACACTACGACTTACGCTAGGAGTATCACAGATGTCTTATTTCGACTCAATTAAAAAGAATATCACAATGACACCATTTAAATGCTAAAAAAATTCAGATACAGCCTGGCAACTTTCTGAGGCAATTCCAAACTTAATTTCTCGATTTTTATGGAACCATTAAAATTTAAGTTAAGTTCAGTAAGTAATTAAAGTAAGGAGTCATTCACTGTGGCTAAGTGAACATCCCAGACCTATTTTTATAAATATAAATTAAACTAAAACTAGCCTAGACACGAATAAAATGTTCACAAGAATCGATAAAGTTTTTGTATTATTATACCCTTTCAATCAGTCATAGTAGACAAAAGCAATACATCCGTAAGCATTTCCAGCATCACTAATCGAGAAACGCTCCACTTCCTAACAAATAATAATATCAACAGAACCCAGAACAGTTTATTTAAACAGCAATAGAATTCACAAAAAAAAGTTATTGAAAAATTTATTTGGACGCTAAAAGGTGGTCGATCCTCAATTTACTGATCTTTATACGGCTGAAATAACTTGGGCTCTTCCTGCCTAATTCGCTGGGCAAAATAGTGTTCAGGTGGGCTCAAACTTACCTGTTGAATTGTGGGCGATGGCAATTTGAGTGGCACTTTATTGAACATGGTGGTCACATCGAAAGGTCTAACTATAGGAACGTGAAAATAATTCGTTGGAGGCGGCATTGAGGGTGGATCAAAGTTGCTTGAGTTGATTGGAGTTGAAGATACAGTTGGTGTGCTTAGTGCCAAATGCTTGTAGAGAAAAGATCCTGGAACAGGCGGGACTGGAGGCATGTAGGAGGCGTACCAAGCAGCTTCAACTAGAGGATGGTAGAAACCATCGTACGCCCACGGTAACATTTGGCGTTGTCGTTTATCTTTCATTCTGCGGTTTTGAAACCACACCTTGAACAAGCAAAGGTTTAATGAGCATTTTTATAAGCAGCGGCTTTCGGTCGATTTTCACGTTAAATTTTTTTTCTCCTCCTCCACGTGGTTTGACGAAAATGGATTGCAAGCACGGCGCAGATATTTGTGTCAAAGCAAAAGAGAACATAAATTCGACACACAAATTTACTGATGAGGACGCACCTTTACATGAACCTAATGCGCCGCATGTAATGAATGTCAAACCGCATAGAAAATATGCACTGCTCGAAAATTGAAGTTAGCCCGAAATTTTGGAAAAAATCGTGATATGATTCACGCGCTCCGTATTAGGTGTTCACACGACTTGTTTTATGGGTTACAAAGCGACAGTTAGTCAATTGTTATTACTAATTCGAGTCTAAACATATAGGTATTTATTAGCTGTCACCCGTATCTGTAGCGTACAGTATATTTAACAAATAAAGTAGGTACACAAAAACGACCCGATGGGACTGATGAGAGCAGCAACCGAACTTTCTATAGTATCTATAATAATTTTACGAATAAATCTGACAATCATGGTTTTTGACTTAAACAAGCAACTTTTACCTTTATGGTGGGTTCAGACAGGTTCAAATCAGCGGCCAATTCCTGTCGTTTTTGACGAGAAACGTAGCTTTCACGTGCAAATTCTGTTTCTAGTCTTCTGATTTGATCTCGAGAAAATGCTGTTCTGTATCGTCGGATTTGTTGTTCTTGAGGTCTTTGGTCTTTAACACAAAAGCGGCTGCTGTTAATAAAGTGCAAAAATTGCCCAGCTAGCAATTAACGCCCTTTAAGTAGCGAAAAACTAGGGAAACGAAGAATATCTAGTCGGGTAAGAGAAACATGGCAATGCTCGATTTGCATCCGGTTTTCTAGGCGTTTTCTTTGGCTCATAGTAAATCAGTAGATATAAATAAAAACAACCGTTAAAATATTTGCTAGATTTTAAAGAAATTGTGATCCATCGATTTTTGGCGAAAATCGTTAGGATTCTTCACGTTCTCGTTACTTTAAAGCCAGTTTAGTTCAGTCTCCATCTCAATTTGAAGAGAATATTTGAAAAACGGTATTTGCCATTAAAAACCGAATCGAGTCATTGATAATCGCTAAACATTTTCCGCCAGAAACACCAAATTTCCCAAGTTCTTCCGCTATGGATCGAAGAAACTGAAACTGAAAAAGTGCCAGTTTCAATTTCGTCAATTAGAAATGAAATAACAAGAATAAATATCTACTTGAGTTAGGGCTTGATGGGCCATCGGTCGGTGCTTCAACTTCTTTAGATGCACCAGCGGTAGAAGGAAACATAATCGATAACTTCACAAACAACAATTAAAACACTAAACTTGGGCAGTTGAAAGAATAGAACTGTTTAAGTAAAGAACGTTGTCAGCTAACTGACGCTCTTAGTGATTGTAACCAAAACCCCCAACTCACAAATGGGCGTGACCACGTGGGTTCTGGTTGGTTGCCAAAAAACGACCCGTGATTGGTGGCCCAGCCCTTATGCTATTTATCACCAGACGGCAAACGGGTTACAATCGCCTGCTCTGTGTTTATCAGCCCTAAGTAGATGTCGGAATGTATTAGAGCGCAATGGGGTGCCGGTGCTCTTAGCTCGTAATGAGAAATTCTTTCGTCTCCCTTCCAGCATTATTCGGCTGTTCGTATTGATTAACTTGATAAAGCTGCGAAATTGGCTTATTCGGTGATGTCAACTAATATAAACGGATATGAGAGTTTATCGCAGTTTTACGATCTTAATGAGCTTTTCACTTATATAAAAATCACACAAATATTGGGTTTATGCACGATTAATAGCCAAATCTACAACTACGAATCTGTTAAAAACTTTAAAAGCTGTAATTAAAGCTCTATAGTTTCCAAAATCCATTCAGTTTCTCTATGGATACTTCGAAAATGCTGGATATTCGAGGCTCCCGCATGCTGTAAAATGTGAGATTAGAGACTCCCTGTATCAAAGACTGGGCGAGATTTATGTTGGTTCACAGTGTATTTGAATTTTTCTGGACCGTAAAGCCTCAATTTTGCTTATATAGGTAAAATGTGGCGTATTTCGAAACTTTTCCGTCGGAAATTATTGTTATTAATCGTCTGAATCAAAGGGAGAGCTTAGAAAATTTCCATCGTTTTCGCTGTTGGAGATATTAAGGTTTTTTTTTTATTCAATGTTTTGTGGTTTATTTCAAAAACCCTTGATGCTGGTGGGCTGGCTGAGAAACTATGTTGCACTATGTTTCAAAATGTTGCTATGTTGCAAAATTTTTTTCGATAGAAGGGCCAGCTGGAAGCTTTCGTAAAAAAATAATCCATTGACCTATGAAACGAAAATCAAAAACTTTGCATGGTCTCTTATGGAATTTCGAACTTCAACCGTTTATAAAATCCCCAAATCCCCATCAAATGTCTTCATTTTCATACAGACAACTTTTTTTCATTATTTCTCCTCATCGCTATATAAAAATGGTTGTTCAATAAATTTTCCACTGTAAAACTTGTAGTAAGTAACTATTTTTTTATAACTGTAGTAAGTAACTATTTTTTATTAGCGCTTAGATTTCCAAAAAAAAGTGTTATAATGAAAATCACTGAGAAAACCTCTACTTTTGACAGCACTGCCAAATACGGTTGTGACAAAATCAGTTTGTTATGGCGTTTTTTCTACTGGTACTCATTGAAACAGCGCTGGCACGCTACCAACCGCCCCCATTGGACAGCCTAAGTACTCCTTCTAACATTCTAGAAGAAAATCTACACATACCCGATAATCGACAAATTGGACCGATGGAAAAGACCCAACTGGAAGCGACAAATTTCGAAATCAAAGCAACAATCTCCAAATGTCCCAAGCTAAAAACATGCGACTGCAATAGCACATTTCAGTGCACCGCCAATGATACCAGAGCGATTAACCTGAGGACGAATGAGCATCGAAGCAAATGCGACGAACAAGCCGACGAAGAAATGCTCAGAAGTTGCGAAAAGAAGCTTTCGCTCACCCTCAAAGTGAAGAACCGAGGCCTGACCAATTGCCAACCGCAATACATTGTGCTGGATCATGTGTTCGATCCTGCGACGAATAAAAAGCAGAAGCTTCTGAACCCATATGTTCTCAAGGTGACTCAAAAGCCGGTGTATCAGGTGTACGATTTGGTTTTTGAGAACGTCGTCAACTCAGGGCCTCAGGAGAAGGTTCTCAATAAGAACAATGAGGGATTTTCTGGATGCAGCACCGACTCAACTAGTGCCACTTGTGGGACTCTGCAGTACGAAAATCAAGAAGTCTGGTTTCTAGCAGGTTCTAGAAAGCCTGGCTAAGCTGCAGAATTTTTAGGTTCCATACAGTGCAGGGTTTTGCTGCTCCTGCCAGTCGCCTCGTAGCTCCAAAGAACCTACAGATATAGCAGGTTCTTTGCCATTGGACGACAAACTGAAGCACATGGATCAGAAGGAGATATCAGAAATGGCCTTAGCCAACTTTGATCCAGCGAAACCCGCTGAAAATCCGCTTATGGGGAGCGATGTGAGCAATGCGGAGAACCTAATTGGGGGCAGGTTTAATCTTTCAAGAATAGGACGGCAACTTGTGAAGGATAAAAGAGGTAGATCAAGAGTGGTGTGTTTTAGTTTATCGATTTACTCCCCATTAAGAGATGCAGAAGAGAAGGCTTCATAGAAGAGGAGGGCAAAATTGCAACGACGACTACACACCTCCAAACGTCGATCTGGATACTTACCACGATAGCGCCCATTGCATGGAATTTTCCGACGTTTGGTACTCAATGTATAAAATCGTCCATCCAGAAATCAGCCACTCTTTGGAAATCAAGATTTTTGAAAAAGTGGGAATGGGAGGCAGTCGCATTTCCTGGAGGAGAGTAAGCAGCACCCCCATTGTAATGGGCGCCGTTAATCCTCGATATGCCAACCAGGAAGGTAATTTTCCAACTTGTTCATATATGGCGTATTTCATATTTTATAGCAGACCCTCTAAAGGCCACTTTGTTTTTGCCCAAAAGTTCGAAAACGGCTGGGAATGTTATATCCGTAACAAATACCAGTTTACATAGCTTTTATTAAGCTAAATTCTTGTATAAAACAGTTGAAGATCAAAAGGAGGCTTCACCCGGTTTAAAGATTCTGAATGTTTGATAGAGATAATGATAAATGAGATATAGAGCCAAATGTCGGAACAGTCGTCCTAAACCTTTCGATAACTCATCTTTTACTTTTAAGATACAATCAAACATATCAAAATGTAGGGGTTCAACAGCTGATAGATCAGTAACGGTTCAAAATATTCAATCAAGCGTCATAATATTTTCGGTTCACCTATCGAGAACTGTATTTAACTTTATAAGTTTTATCAGAAATTTCTGCTGAAATTTTAAAATCTAGAATTAGTCAATCTTGCCAAATCATCACTAGCCAATTTCAGGCACAATCTTGGCCTACTATTCGGTTAACGAGCAAATCGACAGCGAATTTGCGTTGGACTGTAAAAGCCACCTTCTCCTCATCCCGGAAGTGGCTGGAAAGAACCCGCAGGAAAACCAACATCCTGAGGCCAGCGGAGGACCGTCCGAGTACCTGGTGGTGCGAGAAACCGATGTAGATATCAGCGGCAAATCGTGCAACAAAGCAGGTACCACTTGGTTGCAACTTTTAACTGGGCTAGATATTGAAGAGCTTGAAGGTGTGGGGTTTGAGGCGTTTGCGCGTCAGCCGAGACGTTGTGACAATGATCGAGGTTCTTGCCTCCAGAATCAGCCGAGGCAAATGTGGCAGCACGACCACGATTTGGAAACAAGCGGGAGAAAAGGGTGTTATTTCCTGAAGAACTACGGTCTGTTGCCGGATGATCCAGTACGTTCCAAGCCCTGCAATGGAAGCTTGAAGAAGACCCAGAATAAGCTTCTGTACATGTATTATCTTCCCGCTGTTGTCAGCGTCGTGAATATTAACTTTGCTGCTGATATGAACGCGATCTTAAAGCCAGATGCTTTGGCATTGATCACCGGTAATTTGATCAATTTTCAAGAGGAAGTTTATGGCTTGGCAGGGAAATTTTCAGAAGTTTACACGGAAACATTGAATCCGAAGCGAGTAACAGTGACAGCGAAAATCTTGAACTCCGGCCTGGTAACCAGTGTGTTTTTTGTGGGAATAGGAGCGTGTCCTCTGGAAATTCCTGCCAGCTTTGGCAGCATCAGCTCCCAGCCGGTTCTCATCGCCCCTCAACATCAGCATATTTTTACGTTGGAGATTTACTGCGAGCTGCTTTTAACGAACTTCTACTGTTCTTTGGAGGTGTTCAATATGAAGCAACAGTTGGTGGCGGTGCGAAGAATTCGTTTTCAAAGAACCGACCGCTGCATTTGCGTTTGGTACTGCCAATGTGTCTGCTTCAATTCCGACTATGTTCTCAAATGCATCCCTATGGAAATTGAGCAGTACCATGCAGCAGGTTTTCAAGGTACTTTGAAAGGACACTGTTCACATCCTCTACAGCATTATTGTTATAGGAGGCATGCCCATTACCACTCAAGTAGTCAATTACTCATTTTTCGACGACTCTTTGTCGGTCATGTTGCACATTGTGCTCTACTTTTGCCTCACCCTCTGGTATATGGGGGTTATCAAGGCGGTTGTGGGATGCTGCGTATTGCCGATTGGCCTTTGGGGATTGGATCGAATTTTGGAACTTCCCAAGAAGCTAAATCAGTGAGTATTAGTGAGGAAATTAAGGGGTAAGTTATGATCAATTTTATTTAAATTTCTTGCTTATACATGAGATATGGAAGATGATTCTATATTAAGCGTTGAAATGAAAAGGGCATTGTCTACTTTGAGCTGTTATTTCGATAAGTTTCTAACTCTATTCAGAGTCATCATTAGACAATGACTTGGAATGGAAATGATGGTTCGAAACCAAAAAGGTCCAGCAGCTCTATTATTATTCACATTAGAAAAACGTCTATACAGGCTTTTTTAAGAAGTTACCTGATCTATTCAGTGGCTCGTAAGACTCTCGTGGAGGCTGAAGCTTCAAGCCTGTGAAAAAAACACCAAATATTCGCCAAATTGCCCTGTTTCAAACCTCCTTAAAAACCTCTAATATCCCTCGAATTGCCCCAATTTTTATATACCCGATCCCCGCCAACTGGATCAAACGGGACATAAAAACTAAAATTTTCAATTTCTACTCCATTACAGGGAAGTTTTAGCTCAAAATCGAAATTCACCAATAGCTCGTTTACTATTTGGTTTAAGGAAAAATGAATAACAAATTTTTAATATGGGTTTTCTTCCTCTATCCAGAAACGCGATCATAATGTGTCCATCCTTTGTAATTTCGGAAATATTAGATTTTTTTAAAACAACCTTTTCAACATTTCTTCAAAAACCGACCCTGTAGCGATCATAGAAAAGTCACCACCCGCTTTCTGTGAGTATACTGGACATTTTATAAGGAATACATTTTTTCGTCGGGATGCCTTGTTTAGCCGAAATATTAATCCTTCCACTGCTTCAAATAGTCCCATAAAAATTGCCTACAATGTTATTTTCCGGCATAAACATGCTGGTTTTGTTTTCATATTATTTCAACATGATTCTTTCGTTTTTACCTATTAAGGTATTATGAGCCTGAATTGAAGCACGAAAAAGTCATCTACGATGAAGAAGGCTGGGCGATTCATCCAGAAACAGGCAAAAAAGTGAACAACGTGGCACCGCCAACACAATTTGCCATCAACATGGTGTTCTTCTTCATTTTCCCGTTTGCAATTATCTGGAACCTTGGCAAAAAACTGTTAGCTCCCAAATATGCTCCAGACGAACAGTTTAGTGAGTTGGACATTTGCAAGTGTAAAGCGAGCCAGATTAGCTTGCTTAAGGAGTACGGTTTGCAGGAAAGTACTAAGAAGAAAAGCCAGAAGCGTTCAAAGACAGGTAGGAAATTGTAGAAAATAAAATAAACTTTCCTGAACTTTGCAAATTTGATAGGAGAGAGTAGTCGGGCTGAAAGCAAATCGAGCCAGAAGAACGAAGCAAAGAAGAAAACAAGCAAAAGCCGGCTGCTTTGTCGCGCAAAAAGCCAAGAAAACTGATCTTTTTGTTGGATTTTGTATTTGTTGTATATTATTTGCTGGTTTTTCTCAATAAAGCAACATAAAACGGAAGTTAAAAAAGTCTTCTGATCTAAGTGTCATGTTTACTAGTTGAATTGACTGTTAAATAGCTGACAACACAAAAACCTCCCTTAAAACCCATTTATAGGTGCCGACAGAAGGCGGAAGTCTTCCGACGGATTCTAACAAACCGAATTTCCATTTTGGGGCACTTTGAAACCCATAAAGTCGTACTTAAAACTATTCGAATTCTAGTAAGGGACCTGAAGTTGAAAACTCTGCTTTCACAGTTTTTTGTGTGGGGAAAGACATTTTTGCTGAATTTACAACGTGTGTACGTTGTGGACTTTTTCACTATATTTGGGAGATTCACTGCTGTAAATATCCGTTAACAATATTTCAATTTTTGAGTGAAAACCTTTTTTCAAAATGTCCATTTAACCGCGCACTATTCTAATTAATGGAAGATAAATGCAAAGCAATTTGACTTTATTAGGCGAGCGCCCTTTGTTTAGGCTACTGTTTCGATTCTGTTTTAATTGGCTGAATAAAGCCCCCGATTTAACACATCAAGTTGTAAAACACTTAAACACTTAAAATTATCTGGCTTAATTGGGCCAGGAATAGTAAACACTTTTAGGCCGAATTTAAAAAAGCGCGTTATTAGTAGTGTTAAGAGGTACTAAATTTTGGCTTCTTATCTTTTTTTGTGCGACGCTCAAATTAATTAAGAACCAACGACTCCATCAGACTTAAAACCATGGGATTTATCATTGTGTCTGCACTGTTACTAAGTGAAAGACGCATTATTGTTTGAGAGTTTAAAACTTAAAACATGTTGCTTTTGGTTTTTTAGAGATTTGGAATTTGTTATACAACCATATATAGTTCTCACAAATTTCTATTTAAACGGTTCTACTGAGAATTCTTGTATTTTTAGCCGTCTTTGAATATGTTTTGCTTCCATCTCTATAGTGATTGGGAATTTATAATCAAAGCCAAATTCTGAAATATCGCCATTGAGCTATCGAAAAGATTCTAATACTTCATGCAAAATTTCCATCTGTTTCTCAGATAAACGCTCTTGAACTTGAGCAGGCCGTTAAAGGTTGATAGTTTGATTTATATATTTTTATAGGTTAGGAATTGCCGGGGAAAGCTTAATAGCGAAATATATCTCTGGATTTGCTGTATCCAAAAGTTACTTTTGTGCAAAAGTAACTTTAAATTTTGTACCTTAGTGCAAAATTTACAATCGTTTCGTAGATATACGGTTGTTGAACTTGAACAGCACCTTAAATATAGACATTTTTGTTTCTACCTCTTTAAAGGTTAGGAATTTTCTATAAACCCCAACTAGTAAAATAAAGCTTCTAATGATCAGTAAGCTATTTCCAACAGTTTCTTAGATATAGGTTGTGGAACGTTGGTAGGTTTTTAACTATTGATAGTTTAGCTTCTATCTTTTTATAGGTTATGCCTTATTGATAAAGCTCAATCAGGGCAAGGTTGAGGATGCACAACGATAATATAATAATGTAGAACGTCGAATAAAGACCAAACGAGGAACATAAAGCAAACAAACCCTTTGAAATTAAAGCAAGTAAAATAGAGACACAAATTTAAGTTTACGAGATAATTGTGTCGTGCCGTAAGGTTGAACCGTATTATTTTTCTCGGTATAGAAGTGAGCCGTCGGACTAGGGGCGGATTAAGTAGGGACACTAATAGCACGCCCGGGAATTCACCCTAATAAAAGTGTAAATCCGGGCGTAATACGAAGTGTTCATTGAAAATAAACAATTTTTCATCCTCCCTAATTGGTGAAAATTATTCTAAGGCCGTGGAGGAGATCGTTTTCTCCATAGATGACTCACTAAATGATAAATAATTTTCTTGAAATTGAATTATCTGTGGATTTTGGCTTCTAAGTTGTAGTCGTTCGGAATGTCTCGTTAAGCCCCTTAACAAAAAATACGACTTTTTTCGTTACAGCTCGATTATTTTCAACCGTTTCCGCAATGGATTTTGAAACTTTGTAATTAACATTTTGGCTTCTGGCTTTTTAGGGATTAGGAATTCCCTATTATAAAGTCCCTGATAAGAACATGTAACTTTTGAAACGCTCTATTAAAAAAGTATGTAATGCGCTCGTTGAAACTTTGACGATCCCTGAAATGATCACATTTTTGCTCATAACTTCTTGGAGATTAGGAATTTCTCATTCGAGCCCTTCATAAAAGAAGAATTTCACCCGTTTTTTGGGATATTTAGTTCGTGAAGCTAAAAAAAATCAAAAACAGACAATTTTTATCAACGTTGAATAAAAATTTGTAAAGGAAATAGGTTGAGATGAAGAAACGTTGCGAAACAACTGACGTTATTGCGGTGTTAAGCACTATAAGCGAACGCCCAGATTATATTCTATAATTAAACAATTACCCCACGTTTACACGCCTCGAGGGAAACCGAGGAGAAAATTGGCTGGGGCTGGGTTATAAAGGCTGTTTATTCCCTTATGATATTAATAACGCGTAACCGGAGACTGCCGAGGCATAATGGCTCTTAGAAGATGAAACAGTGAGCGCGAGATTGCCAGCTGAATGAAAAATGAGCCAACACTTTGCAATTTTTTAACAAACATGTAGGTATGAGAAAAACGACACTTTCTTGGCGTGGCTTGCAACGTTTCGGTTGATAGTATCTTCAGGCAAATGATGAAATAAATAGACTTTCAAGGATTTATTATTTTATTTCTGTTTTGTCCATGTAAACAATGGACATCCGAATAAATCATTCAAACACTATTTTTTAGGTAATATTGTTCGTTGTTTTTCCCAACGTGCGATGGGTTTTTTGAAAAATTAGTCAGTTCAAATTTATAAATGGTAGCTAGTTGGTTTTAACGCTACTAAACGAGGATTCTAATAGATGGCTCTATTAGAATGAGAAATTCCAATTTTGACTCATTTATCGTAAGTTATTGACGAATTTTTCAAACTTTTTCATGTACATTTTGGCCACATTGTAAAAGTGTTTTAAAACGTTTCGTATTATAGAAGGAAATTGCGTAAAAACTTGAATAATAAAAACTCCTTTGCTTAATTTTTCAACGCAGAACTTTATGTCCTTCTCCTACCCAAATTGTAATGATTTTTGACAAATTCGCCAGCGAAAACTGTAAATAGACAGATAAATAAATGATTTAATCGTCATTAGATAGAAAAAAGATTGCGCTATTAGGGCTAGAGGTTTGAAATTGGAGATAAAGATGACCAACGAACAAACGTAGAATTCAAATTAACACCAAAGCACTCATCATTATCAGGTTATCTAATCACTTGAGATTTAGTTAACCGAATAAAAACAACAGTATTCAAGTGATTAAATTAAGTAAATAAGGCAACAACTATTTTATTTACTTTTGTGCAATCAATCATCTCATTGAGTATCATTTATTAAGCGCATTTATCTTCAACTAGTATCCAGAAGTTCTAACGTGTGTTTTTAAAATTATATTATTTTTCGTATAGTCTTAGTGTGAAGATTAAAAGCAAGTCATTGGCAAGTTACAACAAGTCTCAATTAGCAGCCGAGTTAGTTTTTTCCGTTAAAGTAACGCTGTTCTTCAACCCCTAAAGCCTGCACTTGATTACACCGCTGATGTTTTTTTCCACTTCTAGATACCAAACGTTCCTTATCTATTTATTGATTATTAGTAGAACTTATCAGGCCTAATTCATTGAAAGTGGCAAGATGAATACACAACTGTAATTGCCCCCCAAAGCGGAATCATGAACATTTCGTTTGAAGGTAAACGGATTCTGGTGACGGGAGCGGCATCAGGTAAGTCTTAAACCGCCTTCTTACGAAGTGACGAAAATTATTGAATCTGATATGTTTTTCGGGTTTTTAAGCCGTCGTAGAACAGAATTTCTGCCTGACGTTTCGCTTTCACGCACGGCAAACATCTTTAGGATTGTGGCAGCGAACGTATTTCATGGGTCGACTTTCATTAAACCAGGACTGACTTGGTCATTTCAGAGCGTAGCTTGCGTCGGTTTCCTTATTTGCACCCATATGAGTCTATGGAAGCAGCCGGATTGCCTGTGCGTCGCTACGTGGTCGCTACGTTCCAACTTGAATAAATCAGTTTTAAACTAGACAAATTTAGGAAAAATATTGCGTTGTTAGGAGAAAATTTTCCAAGACGGCTTAAAATTTCTATAATTGTATTTTTTTCAAACTTACCTGACAAAGTAAGAACTTATTCCAACAGGCGTTGGTAGGGGAGTGGCTTTGCGATTGGCCCAGTTTGGGGGCACTGTGATCGCTCTGGATATATCTGAAGAAAGATTAGGTAAGTAGTTATTTATAAAATAAGGCTTTGTATAAAGTCAGTTATTTTCAGCCAGCCTAAAAACTGAGTTTCCCTCCATAGCTACACTGGTAGCTGACTTAGCTGACTGGCGTTCCACTCAGGAAGCTGTCAAATCTTCACTACCCATAGATTACTTGGTGAACTCAGCTGGTTTGGTCGATATCGCCCCAATGGCAGGAATAACCGAGGAAAGCTACCACAGGTACGTCATCGATTTTATCGTCGATTAATTGCTTTCTATCACTAATTAATTGCAGGATATTTGACGTAAACATTAAAGGTCTGATCTCAGTAACACAAGCAGTAGTAAGCGATTTGGTAGAAAGGAAATCGGCTGGATCCGTCGTGAATATTTCCTCGCAAGCCTCACAAGCCGGCTTGCTCAATCACACAATTTACGCAGCCTCTAAAGGGGCTGTGGATGCATTTTCTCGCACTCTAGCGCTCGAATTCGGACCCAAGAATATTCGCATCAACTGCGTGAATCCTACAGTTGTTATGACGCCTCTGGGACTTCAAGCTTGGACTGATCCCACCACTAGATACGCCATGTTAGCGAAGATACCCCTACAAAGGTAAGCGATTTCATTTCTGCTGCTTCGCAATGAGTGTATCTTTTCTGTAGGTCTTGTTTGAAGGTAGTAGGGAGTGCATAAAAAAATCAGCAAATTCTTACTAAACACTGAGATATTCATAAAAAACTACATCAGAAATCCGGCTACAATGCATTTGATTGGATCTGTTAATGAGGTTGTAATCATCAGCCTTACGTTTCGTATTCTATTGGATAGTATCTGATAGATACAGATAATTTCAGTGAATATATCCATTTTTTTGTAAGTGTTGATGTTCCTGCTATCAAGTTTCACCATAATTTCTCCAAACATCAGTCAAATTTGACGTTTTCGGACACAGGAATAAATAAATCGGACTTTAAGTCAGCTGAAATTGTTTAAAAAAAAACTAAGTTTTTACTGCTTGAAACCGCATTCGCCGAAATATTTTGAAGTTCCACGTAGTTCCCAGCGACATGACGGTTTTACTGGTTTGTTAGGTCTGCCATTTTTTGGCACATACATAACAGTTTTTAAAGTTTTTGTTTACTAAAATCGGTCAAATGTGCCATTTTTTAACACAACGATCAATCAAACGCACTTACTCAAGTGAAAGTGTTAAGAAAACGGTTTTGCTGCTTGCGCACCGCATTCGCCTTCATTGTGCACTTTAATGGCTTGTTTAAAATCAGTTACATTCGTTGATGTTTTGCATAGTTTTTTGCTTTGCAGATTTGCTGAAATAGACGATGTGGTCGATGCTGTCGTCTTCCTGCTAAGTGACAAATCCAGCATGATAACCGGGCATTGTTTGCCTGTGGATGGCGGTTTTCTCTCCTGCTAAAACTCATTTCAGAAGCCCAAAATACATGTTAATTTCAAAGAAACAATACAAAATATGCCAACAATTCTGCATTAGTTGACCTGTCGCCATCCCGTTAATGGCGACAAGACATCTTAAATTAGATATCCAGGCGCCTTTTAATATAAATATATATGAACTTGTAACCGATTTCCAGGCGGTTTCAGGGTCGTTATTGTTCGTGTCATTTACATAGAGAGGCTGAAGAAATAAATAGTGGCAACTGCAATAACGTTTGAGACTGTCGTAGATCCTGTTCATCCGAAAAAAAAATACACTTGAAAGACATCAACACGTGGCAATTTATCGGCATTTTATCCGGTCGGAACTTCTCTAATAAAAAAAACAGCACGCACCATTAAATAATGTTTATTACCGTTGCTAAAACTACCTATACAAAATATGACTTATAATTAAACTCTGAAACCAAACAGTAGTTTTCCACAAGTGTCGCTCTCTACTAACCCTATGAATACTGAGTAAAAAATCAAAATACAATGCTAAAACGACGGTTTACTGTTTAAATGCCTACAGTCAGAGTAAAAGCATAGAAACGCAACTATTATCTACAAGTATCTTTGTGTATCGAGACAGCTTAATCCAGTAAAAATACCTAATACTAACTAAAGAATGTGCTTCAAAAAATTGCCAAAGTGAAGATTCAGGCTGATGCTGAAGAATTGACCTTCTTCTGTCTTCTACGCACCAAAAAACCCCGAACTCCTGCCTGGATCTTCACGGCGGACTTTTCCTCTAGATCGGAGTCTTTCATGTTTTCCCTCGAGCTGCGCTTCCTTAGTTGCCTTTTTTGGTCAATTGCAGCATTCTGAAACCAAATAATCCCAATCATAAAAGTTGGCACACAAATCGAGAAAACCTTTATTAATTTACAATGTTTGCCAGCTAATTTAAGGCTTTAATTGGGCATTTAATTGCTGGGAATTCATGTGTTGTTACGTACGCAGTGCAGTGCCTTGCTTGGAAAGACGACCTCGAATTTAACGAAATTCATGTAACAGCAGGTTAATTAATCTAGCCCATTTCGTTTGTAACTATTCAACCAGTAAAGTTTTAAATTTGCCGCTCCTACTGTGAGCAGGGTTGCATATTGGCAGGTTGCATATTACAAATTTTTGAATTTTTTTTGCCATTTTCACGTGCTTTTTGTTTATTCGATACATCGTTGTTTTCCAATACCGAAAGTTTCAATTCAATCGCATTTTTTGGTTGACTTTTGAATTTTTGTCAAAACAAACCAAACCAAACAAATAAATATTTTTTTGTTTTGCGCCGTTTTAAAGAGAAAACTGTGTTTTTTTAACCCTCAAAGTTTAATTTCTGTCGCTTTTTTGGCTGACTTTTGACAAAATTTACAAAACCGGGCAGATTGAATTTTATTAAAAGTGTTTGGAAGACCAACTTCGCTAAAAAAGCGTTTACTTTTAAAATTAATATCGCAAAAACAAAAAAAAAAAACGAATTTGATGTTGCCATCATTCTATAGAAAAAAATTCGGATTTTAATGGGAGGTTTGAGGAATTGATAGAAATCTGCATAAAAACTTGCCAGAATATTTCCACACGCTTTACCTGCGGTTGTTTAACCATTGGATCCATCCATGGGAAAACGTGAGAATTGAAAATGATAGAAAATGAATACGGGTGGAACACGCAAAGCCTTGACCCTTAAAAGCATTGCACTAAATAAAAAATGAGCCTGCATTCGGTCACTTGAAAAGCAACAAAAAGTAGTGCGAAACAAGCATCAATTAGATCAGCTAATGCACTATAAACGTCATTTAGCTGCTTTGCTTGATAAATCACTTGCTTTTAGCATTGACCTTGTCCCAATGTGTACAGGGTTAGTTGCGTCCATCTTCCATTAGCTGGGATCGCACTATCCGAAAATACGGTGCGGTAAAAATAGCAAGAAAAAGTTAACTTTGACGTCAATTAAAAGTTAGAAAAGTCAGCATTATGAGCGCACTAAGTGAGTCTTATGGCCTGAATTCTACGCGACTGGGATTAGGAAAGCGACCATAAAGTGCTCACTTACATCACATATGAAGACCATGTTTGCTTGATGTAAAAACCCGTACTAAGTAGTTTGGATCGAATGAATTGAAACGAACACGACTCGTCGATTTTTAAGTGGCTGAAATTGCGCTGAGAATCCATTATTGAGTCGCTCATTTTCCACTAGTTTTCATTGAATGAACGGCTATGATTGTATGTGTATGAAATGGAAATTGCTTCACCGGAAGTTGCGCTCTATTGGCTGAAAACGTGAAAAGAACTGAAACCCACCTTTGCTTTGATCTGTTTCCTCACTTGGTAGCCCCGGAATCCAGCCTGGATCTTAGTGGCTGCTTGTGTTTCCATGTTCTTCTCGTTGCTGTTGTAGTTGTTGATCGCGTTGTTTCTTCTCTTGGTTTCCTGCCCACTTTCCATTTCCCCGCTAGCAAAGCGCGACGTTTGCGACTGATTCGACGCGGCTTCGACGGATCGAAGCCGGCCAGGCGCGGAGTCTCTAAGCGACGCCTGCGCCTCAGAACGTCGCGACGTCACAGCCTCAACACCTGCTGCATTTCAAAGCAAATCCTGTTCTTTATACTTAGAAAATTTCACGTTGAAACAGAAAAACACGCCAACCAATTATCTAAACAACTACTAAGTCCTTTTTTTTAATAGTCATTCTTCGAACACTCTGTATATGGCAGTTGAATGCGCCCTTTAGAGCCCCCGTGTATATTGAAACTTGTACAGGGACTAATCAATAAGATGCTTGTTTTCCTCATAACAAAAAACTGGATCATGTATATTTTGATAGTACTGGCAGAAAATACCTGTGGAAACGTGTTTATTTGTTCGGTAAAGTGGGACGACGACGCTTATTGGCCTGTGAGAGTTTAATTAAAATGAATTTGTATGCCAAACAACACTGTGAGGCGCCTATAAACTATCGCTAGATGTTTCTAATCGCTTCTAGAGAAAACAAACATTTAGTAGTATTCCAGGGTTTACATCCAGAAACTGGCAAGAATCGAGTCAGGTGACCAGTGGCGACTCGTTTTTTGGTCTGATTGAAAAAAAAATATTTTGAATTTTCCTTTGAACACTTGAAAGCCAACTGCGCTCTTTTAAAACATGGTATCGTCTAAAGTATGGCAGGTAGAAATTTGACATTTTTACCAGCTTTAAAAGATACTTGACTCTACGGATTTGAAAGTTTTCATAAAAGTTGCCCAAAATCCTGATTTTTACCCGCTTAGTAAATGGGAAACTCCAAATATAGGTTTTCAAGAGTGCTCCTTTCCTTTAAAAATTGGCATGTTTCAGACTGAAAAAGACATCAATTTGCAATGTTCATCATGTTTAGAAGACACTTCAGTCCAATTAAAATGAAATTTTGAAACAATTTTGAAAGTGCCGAAGTTCCAAGAAAAAGGTGAAAAATCGTTTGATTATTGTAAATCAGTTTTTTCTTTGTCGCCTCCAAAACAGGCCTCGAACGCGTGCCATTTTTATAGTTTGTTCTGTTCCATGCATTTAGTAGGTGCTGATTCAAAAAATGATCATAACTGGTCCCAATTGCAAGAATCGATCGGTATACGTAAAATGCCGTGCAGCAACGTGATTCTGGATATTTTTAGCTGCTTATTAAAAATTCGATTTTTAACTGAGTAGTCAAACGCGAACGTCACGGCCGTTCCAGATTCACCAAAACGTCTATTTTCACACTGAAAAACAGAGGGGTATCCAGAGCGCCCAACTAGGCGTCTGCTCTTGATCTAGGCACCGACACTGGCCGACTGGATCCGATTCTGGCACGATAGGGATTAATTTTTTTCTTAATGAGTCTGTCAACCTCTGACGCACGTTGGTTTTTCATCAAAGAAACATATTTTCGTGCTCATTTGAAGCAAAGTCAAGTGGTATTTTGGTGACTCGGATGACCATGGCGAAGTGCATTAAATGACAAGGTGAAGTCCACTTACTATGATAACAAATACTTGACCTGGAGCCTGCTGGACTGTTTGGTTACCACTGTCCACAGTGTAGTTTCGATTTGGGCCTTCTAGAAGCAACTGCTTGGAATCGTTGGTGATCTTCATATCGGCGCCACTGGGCAGAGGAACCACCACGGTGTCGTCGAACTCACTGGTGTGTCTCAGACCTTCATTTTCCTCAGTCAACTGCAGATCTTCACTCGGCTGTTGTTCGCTTGAGTTCAGCTTAACAGGCACCAACACTGAGTCGTGCAGTTCACTGGTGTGCTTCAGACCTTCGGACCTTTCTTCTTTGAGTGTTGAAGCAATCAGATCCGCGTCTTGGACGGATTGGTTGGGGCTTTGACGATTTGCAGTTCCGCAAAAATCACTCTTAGTCTTCCCTTCATCTTCCTTCGTTTCGGCCTCTTCCTCTATATCGGGCAACTCTCTCAGCGGAGTCCGGACAGCTCTCGTTTCGTACACGTTGTCCTCCTCAGGTGTGAAAGCTGCTAAAGATATGAAGTGATTAAGGCTGGAACCAGTAGTAGGGGTTTTTTCAATCAATCAATTCTTTATTAGTTTCAACGAGTTTTAATTGAAAATTGATCTAAAATTCAAATTTAGTCTCGCTCAAAACTTCGATATTTTAAGCGGTGAAGGTATCAAGTTCGAACGCAGCCACGCACAGCCATGGCGCTTCACTCATAGTCTCCCATGGGTGCGGGTCATTCAGATCATTTTACTCTTTATACAATCGGTGTGATTTCTGAGGTTTCCAAATCCCAAAAATCGCCGATTTGGAGATAATCAAAATCCGTCGCAGAACAAGATTCATACTAATTCTTCTACACAATGAGTTAGAAGAAAGTATTTATCCCACTCATGGTACCGTTTGGTGGAATTTCAATTTTCCAGCCGTGTCTACTTTATAGCTGGTCTGACGTTTGTCACATGAAAAGCATCAGGATGAGGGAAATGAAAAGCACTGCTCGCAAATTGAAGTGACTCCGAGCAGTTGCTTTTCGAAAAGTAAGTAAAATTTCTTTAGACTTACTGCTTGTGTGTGAAGAGCCTGCAAACCCATCAAACTCGTACAAATACTCCATTGGTTCGGGAAAATTCGGATTATCGTCCTGACTGGTGTACATTGTGGCAACATCGTGCAACTCCCTCTCCAGATGGTCGATCTGAAACGAATCCACTCGTTTTCCTGAAAGTTGATCCAGCAGGGAGTTCTGGACGTGGTCGATAAACTCCACGCGGTCCTCTAAAGCGCTGGTGGACAACGCTCTACTGTGCAACTCCTTGTTTTGCTCTGGAATCACCTCTTTTTCGTCTTTAGGCTTCAACACCACAGTTACCACAGAGTCCGATGATCCAACACTGCTCAGATCATCCAGCTGCCGATCTTGAGAGCCGCTGTGTGCTTCTTTTTTGCTGCTTTGAATTGTTCTGGGGAGTTCATGAGTGGGCACTTGTGGCAGGCTATCCAGAAAAACCTCTATGTTGGAAGGTTGCGTTGCTTCTTCCACTAGTTGGCTCAAAATACTTTCAACTGCTTCTTTAACATCTCGCTCCAGCTCTGATTTCTCTTGAGAGTTGTTGTTGGCGTCTCGCTCCAAGCTGGTTCTCTCGGGCTTTGTATCTTCCACCTGATCATCACTCAAAGGAGGAATTGTCGTTTTAATAACTAAAAGTTCTGCAACTGTATTCGACCTGTAGATATCCGGTTTTTCAGGTACATTGTCAATTGCATGTTCTTTCGCCTCTATCTGATTGTCCAAATCTTCTTCCACAGGCCTGGAAGCATTTTTGCCTTGTATTATGGCCTTCTTTACTTCAACTATTTTATTGGCGTTAGCAACATTTTTATCCATTGCAGGAACTTCAACGCTCAGGTCATCCAAATCTTCTTTTGCAGTCGGGATGCGTTTTAATTTTTGATACTTCAGCCGGTCTAAAATCCCTCTGAACACTGCTTGAATTTTAATAGCTGCACGATTTTCTTCGCGCTGGAAAAAGTTGGTTAAATGAAGAAATAGAAATGGGCCATTAAATTTACCTGGATTTTTGACTGATTCATCAGCTTCCTGGTGACGAAACCTTTCCAAGCGGCTTGAATTCTGGTGGCAGCCTTTACATCTTCATCTCGATTGGAAGAACCAACCCCATTTCCTTTAAGATTATCTTTCAACCTTGCTTCTTTCACTGCATTATCGTCTATTTCTCTTTCACTTTTTGAAGCTTGAATGTTTTCTGACTGTTGATGTTTTGCTTCATCATTTTGCGCTCCTTCAATGTTTCTGGTTATAGTTTCAACTGAAATAGCTGCAAAATCATCATCAGCCTCTTGTATTCTAGCTGTAATATGTTCGTCCAAGAGTGTTTTCTTTTCTTCTAGAGATTTGCTATCATTTTCTTTCTCTTCAGTTTGGAGAACGATCTTTGTCGCAATTTGCTCTGCTGATGCGCTTGTAAGTTCTTGCTGAGGAACGTCATTTACTACTATGCCCCTAATTTCATGGAGATCATTCATAGCTTCTTTATTTTCATTTTTCAAGATTGTTTCATTAAATGTTTCCAACTTCGCTTCGCTTGATTCGTTCGGAATTTCAAAATCGTCTTCTGTGTCTTTCGCATGGATAGTAATGGGTTTTGCGAGATCTTCAGGTTTTAACTTCTTTGCTTGATCGGTTGCAATTTTACTTCCCAGAATGTCTTCTTCTGTTATGGATGTGCCTTTAATTAGTTCTGTATTTTTATGTTCAGATGCGGAAACGCTTCTTCCCGCAGGTTCTTCATCAGCTTCCACTTGATCTTCTAGAACTTCTTCACGGTGTCCTTTACACGAATTATCGATTTGCTTCTTCGATTCTTCAGTTCTTAGCTCTTCGTCTAGATCTGCTTCTTCTTCTTTAGATGTGCTTTTAATCCGTTCTGCATGTTTTAATTCTTTAACGTTTACAAGAAGGTCCAAATCTGTTGTTTTATCTTCTTTATTAGGTGGCCCATCAGTTTGCTTCGTTGAATCATCAGTTTCAAACTTTACACTTAGATGAGCTTTTTTAGTTTCACCGCCTAGATTTGCTTCTTCTTCTTCTTCTTCTTCTTCAGACGCGCGTTTAATTGCGTCTGCATGTTTTTCTTCAACGTTCAAGTGAAAGTCCGAAATTGTTGTTTGATCTTCTTTATTAGACTCTTCACTTTTTAACTTTTCTCCGACTTCCACTTTTTCAATGTATCCTACTGGACTTGCATCTTCTTTTTTAAATGCGCTTTTAATTGGTTCTGTATGTTTTTCTTCTTTATTAGATGTCCCATCACTTTGATCTGTTGACTCGTGCGGTTGAAGCTTAATTTCACTTTCTGGCCTTACTTCTTGCATGAAAACTGCTTCTTCTTTGGATGTGCTTTTAGTTTCTTCTGAATCTTTCAGGACAACAATATCTGTGCTTTCTTTAGCAGGTTCTTTGTGTTCTTTAGATGCTTCAGCACTTGATTTTGCAATTTCGCATTCAAAACTACATTCTTTGTTTGTTCTCAATGAAAGTTGCTCAGTTGCTTCTGCTGTTTCTTTACTGTATACAACATCTTCCCAGATATTTGAATTTTCTTCTTGACCATTATCTTCATATTGTCCGTTTGGAGCTGTTTGGCTTTGATTTACGTTCAGCAAAAATTCTTTTCCTGCTTCCATGCCTTGTTTTGAGTCGCTTTCAGCTGCTTCTTCGGAATTGTCGTGAAGAACAGCATTGCTCTTTTCCAGATTGTCTGACAACGCTTCACTTTTTTGATTATCATCTTTGCTTTCCAACAAGCTGGCTTTTTGCAACATTTGCTTTCTGCTTATTTTAGCTTCATCTTCACCTGGACATTTTGGCACTTCAGAGCTGAGCTTTAAGGCTTCTATGGATTCAACAATTGCTTCCTTTTCTTCCTTAGATTCTCCTACTCCTGAGTCAGCATTTTCAAGCCTAACCACGCTATTAGGCCTGTTTGTGCGTCGTTCATCATTGTCACATTCTTCCTTCATTACATCTTTTGCCAATGCCATGTTAAAATTATCTTCACTCTGATGCTTCACAACAGATCGGCTTTCTCCGGAATTTTCTACTCCAATTTTTTCAGATTTTAGAACTGCTTCATTCCGTTCTTTAGAAGTGTCTTCACTTTGATCTTCTGTGGCTCCTTCGTCGCCTTCAGCTTCAACATGGCTTTGGAAAACTGATTCACTTGTCTCTTCGCTTAATTCATTAGTTTCAAGGTGGAGAACTGAAACTAAACCTTCTTGATGGGCTTCGTTTGCTTGATTTAGAACTTTTTCTACGCCATCAGTATTAATGTTGATCGGGTATTCAGTCTCTTCATTCCATTCAAAGTCAGAAGAATAGTTGGGTTTAACTTCATTAGTTGTCGGTGTGTCTACTGAAGCCAGTTGATCCAGAAGCTGCTTAACTGCCAACACTTTTGTGCTTGTATCGTCCACCGCAGTATTTGTCATGCTTCCGTCTTGCTTGCTTGGTTCTTTTTCCTTCCCTTGAAAAATTGTTGTTTCTATTAAGGCGTTAGCTGCACTCTCTAGAGTTTTATTCGAATCGTCCTTTGAGCCGGATCTTTTAAAGTTCAGTTTTTCCTCTAGTTCTTTGCTGTTGGCTTCCAGTTGTCTCATCAAAGGGCGTCTAACAGCTGATCTTCTAGCAGAAGTTGGAATTTTACTTCTGGATTCCAATTCTCGAGTCTTGATCAGTCCTACTGATTTTGTTCTTCTGAACTGGCCTGAAGCCTTCCGTTCGTTTAAAAGAATTGTTTGTGACTGAGGTCTTTCTCTCTTGGACCTCCTCTTTGCAATAGCACTGGATTTACCGATGATTTTTGGGAGAAAGACATGCTTCTGCTCGTTTTCCAAAAACGTGGTTAGGAACTGGCTAACTGCCGCTACCTCAGCTTCATACACAGCTTCGTTTCCATAGATATGCTTCACCACTTCGATAACTGAAGCCACTTGGTCAATGTCGCTAATTTTCGGCCTTTTTTTCATCATCAAGGAGTCTTCACAATTCTGATGGTTTTCTAATAGGGAAGTGGAATTCGCTTTACCAATTTGAACATCCAATTCCTCAACAGGTCTGGTGTCTTCTTCAATTGCTTCACCGTTGGAAGTTGTTGTTCCATCATCGCCTTCAGCGTCCTTACTCATATCTTCACTTGCGGTTGCTCTTTTGAGTCTTTCACTCCTCATTGTAGCACCGCCATCGCTCTTATCGTAATCTGCAATGATTAGCTTGAGACCAGAGTGGTTTTCGGCATCTGTGGATCGAGATAGACTTTTTTTTATCCCCATCAGCGTCCTGTTGGCATCTAAGTCCAGAAGCTCTTTAATCGAGTTAAAGGCCATCAAGCTCTCCTGCCTGAAAAGGGCGTGATCTTGACCAGCTGATAATGAGGATGACGATTTCCAGTCTTGCTCCAGAATTTGTAGCCCTGTGGCTTCCACGCCTTCAGACTTAGAAGAAATGTGCGGCTTGAAAACGTGCTGTTGTTCATAGTTTATGAAGCTATTCAGCAAAGCTTTAGTGTTTGTGGTTTTTTCATTCTGAGCTTCATTGCTTAAAGCAGTGGCCACTATTAAAGGCTCCTGCTTTTGAAGCATCTGTACTTGTTCTTTTTGATTGATGGAGCCCATCAACGTCTTGGTTGAAGGATCGCTAGTACTTGGATTCATTTCTTTACCTTCTTCAACCACCAAGTCTTCAGAGCTCCGAAAAAACGTTGTGAGTTCGGGCACATTGCTCTTGGCTGCTTCTTTTGGTTCTTCCTTAACGCATTCGGATGGATCTTCTGACACTGTAACTATAAGGATGTCGTCTGATCCACTTGTTTGCTTCATTTGTATATCCACGAAAGTTTCTTTGACGGCGACTCTATGGTCGTCTACAATTATTTTAGAGTTGCTTTGAAAATGTTCTTCCTTTGCAACTTCATCTTGGTTGCGCATTTCATTGCTTTCTTCTAGTAGAAGGGGAGCCGTTGATTGATTTCTGCCGGTCATTCTTTTATTCGGATCGTCATTTGATTGCTCAGAAGTTGAAGGTGGACGTTGTAAAGATTCATCATTGGTATTTTCTGGAAATCCTTGGGCTCGTTGAGGAAAGCTGGCTGCGCTTGGAGTAATATTAGCTAGAGCATATTGTTCTTTCTTCAAATCCAGTGCTTCGTTGTCCTTATCGGCTGTAAGTAAATTTTCTCTTGAATCAATGTGACTTTTAATTGTTGGCTCTTCTGGTTCAAAGCTCGGTGCTTCTTTGTCCTCCTTAGATGTTGCTATATGTTCAACAGCTGAATCTTCAGTGTAGTCAACTTTTGACACTTGTTTGAAGGCAAGTGCTTTATTATCTTTTTGGAGTTTTGATGAGTCTTCAACTTTAACTGCTGCATCTGGTTTGAAGCTCGTTTCCTTATTGTCCGCTTTAGTTGCTTCGGTATCTTCCAAAGCTGAATTGTCAATTGCAATTGATTCTTGCTTGAAGTCAGATAAATTATTGTTTACGGTAAATTCGGCTGAATCTGCAGTCGTAATCGTTGACTCTTGTTTCAAACCGAAGCCTTCAATTTTATCTCTTAGTTCTTGCTTCAACCTCGATGATTCTCCACAGTCCTCTTTAGATGTTGATGTATCTTCAACTGTAGCTGTTCGTTGTGATATTAAGTTCTGTTCTCCATTGTCCTGTTTAGATGTTGGTTTATCTTTAGCGGGTGAATTTGCATCTATTGATTCTTGTTTTAGGCCAAGTGATTCATTCTTCCCTCTGAATATTGCCAAATCTTCATCAAATCGGCTTGTTGTTGCCGCCAGGTTGAGGATTGATATTTCATTATTCGCGTTAAATGCCGCTGTATCATTAACTGCGTCTTCACTTGAAGCTGTCGGTTCTGATTTCATGTCAGGTTTTTCATTATGTTCTTTAGATGCTACTGTAGCTTCAACAGCTGCGTCTTGCTTCAACTCATCTGAATCAATCGTTTCTCTCGATTTAGCTGAATCTTCAGAAAATTCTCTTGGAACTGCTTCATCTGGGTTGACGCTTGATGTTTCATTATTCCCCTTGGATGCTGTTGTATTTTCAATAAGAGCTTCTGCGCTTGAAATTGCCGGCTGTAGTTTTAAGCCCTGTGCTTCATTATTGTCTTTATATCTGTTTCTGTCTGCAGCAATTGCAGACTCAATAACTTCACCGTTAATTGTGGCCATTGAATTCAAGTTCAATGCTGTGTTCGTCTCTCTAGGAGTCGCTCGCTCTTCAGCAACTGAGTGTTTAGTCGCAACTGATTCTGGCTTCAAGGCAGCTAAATCTTCATTTTGCTTAACTCCAGCTCTATCTTCAGCAGACTGAGAAACTTGATCTTTAACTGTTGCCTCTGGATTTAAGGGAGTTTCGCGACTTTTATCTTTAGGGTTCAATTTTTGAAGATTGGTGCTCGATGCGAGCACATCCGAGTCTAAAATGGGTTTGACACTTGGAGCCTTTGGAGCCCTAGGACTCGATTTTTTACTAAATGGTATAACTTTCTTGTCAGGCCTTATTCTGGCTTGTTTTCCAGTTTTTTTAGGCTCACTGGAGCTGGACCTGACCGGGTGTGAGATGGATTTCTGTATTTGATCCTTCGGAGCGGGCTCTTTCTTCTGCAGTTTCTCAGCTGTTCTAAGGGGGACACTTCCTATGCGTTCTTTGCTATTCTGAGCTTCTGGGAGTTGTCGCGACAAGTGCCTAGAAGGTCTGGCAGGGAGGGTTTTCTTCCCTTGAGGCACCTTCACTTTGGTGACCGATTGAACAGTTCGAACGGGATAGACTGGAAAGGAGATGAATTAAGCAAAGAAGGATGGAAAAGGAAAATACTTACCTTTCTGATTAGAGGTGTGTTGGCGCAAGGCAATGAGTCGAGAAAAGTACTCAGAAGCAAACACGTAAAGATCTTTGGGTTTCTGCAGAAGAACCTCCTTAGTGAGGCCCTCCATTAGTTCTTCGAGTCCCACAGGGACACTCACTCTCTTCACGATCATGTCCACCTTATCGGGATCGTGTTCGAAGATAGAAGGCATCGTTTAGAGGCGCCTTTACATCGAAAACGCAGCATACACTAAGATTTTAACGGGACGCAGTTTAATCTATATTTGCCGCAGTGGCTGGTTGCTATATGGACGAATACAAACATCGTTCGAAGGGGTAAACCACCTTTGGCGAACTTTTGAATTTTAATGGAGTGGAAAAGGGGTGTTTAGAGGAGAAATAAAATTAGATTTAGTTGTTTTATTTAAAAGTGTTAAAACGCTTCTATTCCTATTCTTGCTAGGAATCGTACGAAACTTTCATGGCTTATTGCCAACTGCGGAAGGGTTCAGCTAACTTCTGAAAGTTAAAGAATTTTTTTCGATTGTTGTCGCAGTTAAATAATTTATCGTCCGCACATGTTTAAACTTTTGCAAATATTCGCTCTCCAAAGGGTGCAAAGCAGGAGCGGGTATAATGAGAGAATGCAGCGGCCCTCCTAGGTCCACTCCGGCCATTTCCTTCAAAGAGCAAACGGTGATTTTCTGGGAGTCTGAGCCGACCCTGGCCAGGCCTATGCAAAGATTGTCCTCGGTGATTTCTGTGACAGAAACAATCCTCACTTAAAAAGTAAAAAAGAGAGTGACAAACTTACCCAATGGGCTGCCAGTGTCTTTTCGTCTTTCCACTATCTTCAAAAGCTGCTGGCTAGCTTCACTGACTGTCATAAAACGGGGGGGCATAAACTCTTTTTTCTTCTTCGTCAGACTCTCCAAAGTGGGCTCCTTCACCTTAATGTCTAAAAGGTATTTAAAGACTAACTAACTAAAGCTGGCAGACTTTAGCTTACCTAACAAACACAGCGTGTGTAATTTATTGCGGTAATTCTTCCCAATTTTCTCGTAAAAACTGTCGGGCTCCCAGCCGTCCATCCAGTAAGGGATGGACACAGTTTCACCAAAAGTGTAGAGCTGCAAGCCGCAGCATCCCACAGCATTCAGAATTGAGGCATTGTGCACGACGTTCACCTCAATGCCCTGCTCCTCAGCCCTCAGCGCCAGGTCAGTGTGCGTAGTTGCTCCAAAGGGGTCCCCCACTACCAGCAGAGCCACATGAGCGCTCTTAGCCCCTTGAAGAATTTCATCTGCCCCTTGTTCCACTAGGTCTCTATCAGCCACGATTAATCTCCTTCCATAGAATTCCTCCTGCAAAATTTTTTAAAACGTTAACTTTCGGCCCCCAATTATTGGGGGTAGTAATTTACCAGTGCTTGAGTTCCGCAGGTTAGGATCGATGTGTACGCTTCTAGATAAACTCTCTCGCAGCTTTTAATAATCTCCAGCCCTTTAACGGTTATATCTTTGCAATCTCCGAGCCCTAGCCCGATTATGTAGAACATTGCTTAAAATTATTAAATATTGTTTGCTAACCTCAATGTGTTTCTAGAGTAAGTATATATATAATGGTCTATGTATGGCTTCTAGAGGAAAGTGGGCACGGTTGCCGAGGCTCGAGCGTTTTATGAGAATTTAAAATACGCATTTTACGTATTTTACGGCATTTTGGTGTGAAATAACTTGCTGGAATTTAACATTTTCATACAATCAGACATAAATATCTACATAAAACTGCGAAATAAAGCTAAAAGTGTGGTGAAACGAAGCAGGTATCTGTAAATTGGGTTGTGTAGGTACAGACCGGCGAGAAGATGTCTCTACCAGAAGAGCCGAAGTTGGCATCACAGATCACAGAGGTTACTCTGTCATCTGTGGTTGGCATGTGTTAAATTTGACGTCCTTTGAACCGACTTGAAACTTTTGGATGAGTTTCAGGCAATTGACCAGAAAGCGATCAATGGTTTTGGTCATTTTTCAGTTGATCGGATCGGCGGATCGGATTCGCGTTCGAAGTTAACAATATGTTCACATTGTAGATAGATAATCCCTTTACTAACAACTTTTCTTAGTGGTATTTCACCAATTTTCACTCATTGAAAATCCATGGACGCCAGTACGCAAAGTCCAATCATCTATTTATAACTAGACAATTAAACATTTGTTTATAAGTATTTGTCGTTTGTTATATAGTAAGATCAAATGAGGTTTTACGGCTCGCGCTCTTCTCCCTACACAATTATGGCTAAGTAATTTAACTTGATAATGTAATACCGGAAAAAGCGCATGTGTAACGGTGACGCTATAAAAAGCAAAAACAACATTCGTAAAATGTGTGTGGTACGTTCGCCGTCCCGACGCACATAACTTGCCGTCTAAACCTTTCGGTCTTTGTTTGGCGCCCGTAAAAGTTTGTTTTCCATCCGAAATCTCGTCCAGTATAAGACCGATTTCGGTGCGATATTTCCTTTGTTTTTCCGCGTTTTCCAGGTTTGTTTCCAGGCGGCGGCTAAACAAAGATGTAACTGTTACGGCCTCAACTATGTCCCTCCAAGAAGAGATTAGCGACGCAGGTAACTCTCCGAATGGCGATATATTTCAGCAGAAGAAGAAGCCGAAGGCTCTGAGAGTGCTAACGGTCATGGCTTACGTTCTCAGCGTCTCAATGGCTGCTATTCTGCTCTCAATCTACTATATTTTTATGTGGCAAGGCCGGCCCCATATTGGGGCTTTTGGAACTGGGGCCGTTACCAATTCGGAATATCTTATCCAACCTAACAATACTCATGAGTAAGCTTTGAATTGTTTCCTAAATAATCCTCGGTTAAAACAATTTTTTTAGATCTGATATTTTTGGAGCCCTGGCGGAGTCCAGTTCGGGGCCAATCAACCAAACAAGCACTCCAAACGAAACGTTTCCGTAAGTCGTTACTACTTGAACAGAATGTTTATTTCCTTCGGCGCAAACACCTCATTAGGGGAGCGCAAATTTGGCCAATTTCCTACCCCAATTTCAAACCAAAAATAAAACGTCCGTGTTTGGAGGCGATTATTGGCAAAGTCCAAACGGACACTAGGTAAAAGAGTCGGTTGAAGGCAACGGGCGGTCGCGCTCAATTAGTCTAATTGAAACACTGGCATTCTGGCACGGAGCCAGGCCAGCAGCCCTACGAAGGGATAAATTGCGGCAATCGATACTCAAAGCCTGTTTCCGGTCATCCTACGTAACAATGTGTACTTTCCCTATCGATTTACAGCTTCATTTATTAGACTTTGATATTTCATCGATAAGATTATTATACTGGCCCGGAATACACACAAGAGTGTTCATTGCATTGAATTGCCGTTTAATTCGTAATTGTTCAAATAAAACTCACTCGTTTCGGCGGACAATTTGAATCCGTAACTACACAGGAAAAATGAAAATTATATAGGGTGTCCCATTGCAAAGTATACCTACGTCAACAATCGCCGGTGGGACACCCAGTATATATTCACAATAGTGGGGAACTTTGAAGATGTCAGCAACTCGCGTTGGAGAAATATCAGTCTGGAAAAGTCAACACCAGGCAATCTTTAGGAGCCCTTTTCAGGGCAGGCGCACTAAAAATGTCTGCCTGCAGGGCCATATGATTGTCTCGGAAAATCGATTGCTCGGCCAGTGAACTGCAGGAAAATCACAACAATGCAACCCTAATTTTGACCGGCACGGATTTCGGATTAGAATGATCGATTCGGGAAAGTGGAGCGAGTTTTCCGTGAGGATTTCGGCTTAAGCATGTCCTGCAAGTCGAACGGGATCAAGCTGACCAAGTGCGATTCGCAGCAATGGAAAACGGCTACCATTCTGGAGCCTCCCTCGGTGAAATTTGCAGGCGAAGAGGCCAAAGATCGACTGTACGAGCCGAAACACAAGAAAAAAATTGTGCGCGTTTTAACAGTGGTAGCCTATGTGTTTTTCGTGTCTTTAGCCGCAATCATGCTCTCGATGTATTACGTTTTTTTGTGGAACGGCACTCAAAGAGTGGCGGCCAAACTGATTGCAAAACAGCAAAATTACTCGGGCAATAAATGCGAATTAGTTTTAGCAGGTAAATAAATAAACATTATTTACATCGAACAGTAGAAACTACTCGGGGGGTTTTTACGCCGTCGTCCATAGAAATTCGGTCCAGACGTTTCGCTAGCATATTATTTAGAGGTGTATTCGCTTCGGGCGATTCAACTCTGAACATGCTAATAGCCATGCGTATGAGCGAAACGTCTTCAAAACCAAATTCTTATTGACGACAGCCTAAAAACCCTGAGACCACCCGAAAGTCTTAACAATTTCATAAATAAAATTGATTTCTCGTTTGGGGTTTCTCACTCGCACACATATGACATAGCTGGATACCTTTACGGCGCATAAAAATAATTTTTGTTCAACTGTATTTATTGACTCTTTTTCAAGCTTTTGCGATTTTTTCAGAAATTCAAAGGCAAATTCGACTAATGGAGAGCATGAGAGCGACAACTACAACAGAACGGCCAACATCCCCCATCCCGGATAGCGTAACATGGAAGGATGAGGATTTTAGCGACTTGGAGGACATGCGGAAGAACAGCGACTTTTTGAGTAAACTACTCAAAGAATATCCCTATCCCAACTTAGACTAAGCGTAATTAAACATTAGTGTGCTAGACAGTATTAGGAACCATTACTAAGAAGCAATAGAGGCTATTTTCTTTATCTTAGAGGCGCAGAACTTTGCAAATGTGCCGTTGGGCTGAAATAGAAACTGGAAAAAAAGGACATTGCCAAAACAACTGGGTTGAGGCCAAATACATAGCTACTCTCTGTATTATGTTTTCAAAGGAATTTATTCAACTCTCCTCAGTAAGCAGCATGTGTTCATCCCGCTCTGAGCTAAGCATTCGCGCCGCTCTTTCTGAGCCCACAATGGCAGCCACCTGATGTAAATCAAACCGGCTGTAGATCATAGTGACGGACATCTGATCCATACTGCCCACCTTCTTGTTCATGTTGCTTTCCTGCGAAAACAGATTCACTAAGTTAATTTAGGATTAAGAAAAATCGAATGTCTACTTGCCTGCATCAAGTTGCACATTTCCGAGTAGAAGTGCGAGTAAGTGGGAGGCTGGTAAAACAACAAGTGCCGGATGCCTTTCACTCGAATCCTGTGGTAAAAGTGGTAGCGTTCGGTGTAGAGTAGAAAGTGCGCGTCTCCGTGAAAGAACATGTCCCGAGCTCGGGCCACTTTTGCATCCTAAAACCTCCAAACCTAAGCCCCCATTTTTCTGAGCACACTCTGGTTACCTTTGAGTATTCGCATATCTGCACAAAGCTCAGATCCTCCTTCTTGAAGTAGTTCCTGATCTTCACATAGTCGTAGTAGCTGGGAATGAAAATCAGCGTCTGCTTCATGACGTTGTCCTTCTGCCGCGGCAAAACGCTGCGAATGAAGAACTCAAACCGCCTTTCTATCATATCAACCGCCGTGCTGGCATTGAACTTGCGGAAAACATGCTGCAAAGGCACATACACCTGATTGATTTGCCCCTCTTCAGTCTTATTGGCCACTTGAACTTTGCCCGCGAAGTTCAAGCATTTGCTGCTGAAAAGTGCGTCAATATGCGGCAACCTGATGGCACTGAATATCAGAGTTTGTCGGTAGTATTTGGCCCAGAGATTTAAGCACCAGAGTCTGACTCGAGATATATCAGTGCCGTGCAGTGCTTTGGGCTGCAGGTGCAGATGGTCAAAGATGTGCGACACATGGAACCAATTCTGCATAAAGAAAACGTCCGTTTGATCTAGAACGAGCAGTTCTATGGACGTTAGGAAGTCGAAGTCTCTTTCAGGCTCGCCTTGGGCCCCGATTATCGTTCTTAAGCCCAGTGGGGACGCAACTATGATGTCTGACGAGTAAAAGTCCGAATAGAGCTAATAAAACCTTAACACATTATACATTGTGAAAGCTTGAAAATTCTTATTCACCTTTAGGCTTTTCTTGGTAAAAGTGATCCCAATCCTGAAGTCATCGCTGGTGTTTCCGGTAAAAATCCGTTCATAGTCCTCAGGCTTGGGGTTTTTCTTCGGCATGTACAGTTCACCTCCAGTGTAATCCTCCACAAACCGTTTCTTCTTGATCACATTCCCTTTATCCTCTTTGAACATTATATCGATGATAGTGTTAACTATCCTGTGGGCCGAGTCCTTGAAAGGGGCCACAATCAAAACCTAAAAAAACCTTGTTCACTTTACGCGGTTAACTCAGAGCATTTAAAGCCGAACCTTCGGTCTAACCAGTCCTTGATCCCGAAACTCCTCTGGAACATCCTCCTTTTTTGCCAGCTTGGAGTTGTGATGCAACACCTTGGTTCGGGTCTTTAGCACGTGATTGACCGCATGCAGGCAATAAACGAAGCGAATTTGTTCGGCATTATCGAACGTTCGCTCTGGATAGTACAAGTCCTGATAGGTATTCACTATAGAGAACAGCTCCTGTTGCAGAGGCGTAAAAAGGCTGTTTTGGCCGATTAGGCCCTTGTTGGCCTGAGCCAGGTTCGGGGCTATCTGGGCCTTAATGTGGAGCTGTTGGGTTGAACTGCTACTATCCAGTCTTTTGGGAATGGGGCTGGGGGTTGCATACACGGTGGTGTCCAATAAGGTGCGCTTTTCTGTTTCCTTAAGGTCGCATTTGGGGATGTGAACCACTAAATCGCCTAGTCTCATCCAGGATTTCGATTTCTGTTCCCATAAGCCTGCCTCTGATTCCTGCAGAACTTCCAGCAGACTGGGGTGCAGCTCATGGCAAACGTGCTTGTTGAACGGATCTTCCGATTCTTCCATTTCATCTTCCTGTGCGGACTCCTCCTCAGATTCCACATCATTCAAGTGAGTTGCTTCGTCTCCATCTAATTGACCAAGAAACTTGCATTGAAGCCTTCCGGGGAAAGCTTGGTCCATGCTTACCTGAATCACTACCACCCGCCAAATCTACGTTGCTCTCTTCTTCAGCGACGAGTTGTTCTTCCTCACTTTCACTGCTGCTCTCACTACTTATGGCTTCGTTGCTCACTTTGCTTAGTCTGTCTCCGAAAGATTCTCTGAGAAGCTTCATGTAGTCCACAAACGACTCCTCCTCCTCCTCCTCCTCCTCACCATCGACACATTCAACGAGTTTATCTTTATTTGGCTTCGGTTTCTTCGCTGCCTGGGGCTTTTCTTGGGCAAAATGGGGTTTTGTCTTGTAGCCACGTTTCCTTTGGACGCCACCCGAACCTTTACGTGATTTGTTACCTTTTCTGGGCGCCTGTTTCGGGCCCTCCCGTTTAACCACGTCTCGGTATTTGACTTTTTTGCCCATTCTTTTATCTCTCGATTATATTTTCCAATTTTTCGTTTGGTATTATTTTGTATATAGTACATTAGAGAATTAGTTAGGTTAGGGAATGGTAGACATAGGTTAGAACTGGCTTCTTCTGTTTTCATGGGCCCACATTGGGTTTAGGGTAATTTTCGCATGATAGCGTTTGCTCACTCGCACTCATAGGATATGGGTCGACGTTCAGCAATCGAGTTCAACATGTTGGAAAATGTGGAAAGCTTCTGCCGATAACCAAAAAACCAAACAAAATGTCCCAAAATGTCAAATGGCCTTAGTTAAATGTTGGAGTCTTACTAGAAATGTGGATGAACCGTTGGAACGCGGTCACTAAACACGTCCTCTTGAATTAGACGCAAGACTTTAAGCCTCAATAATAATGGTGAGTGAACTTAACTTAATCGACTTCCATTCGTTAGTTGCATTGCATGTTTTTTCCAGTCTGAAGCTCAGTTTCTGGCTGGTTTGCCCTCGTTTAACGAAAGCAACTTTTCAAAGTACCACACCGACAGCAACATTAAGAGTTCCTCAAAGAGGCCCTCGGTTTACATCACCACCAAGGACTATCCCGTGCAACAGGGTGAGCTTAACAGATTTCGCTCTTAATTGGCCCCAATTTTAGAAAATTCCTATCTAATTATATTCCTAACCACTAAAAGGCTCCAAGCAAAAGCCTCAATAGAGCTCGCAGCGCACTAATTAGAGCTTTTCTCTAATAGCCCTTGGCAATGTTTCTTAAAACCCCTTATTACTGATTAAGCCAAATACCTCCAGTGATGAAATCATACTTCAAGAGTTAGTATTTGACTAGCAGATGATTATTATCTAATCTTCTCTCTGATTTTTTAAGACTTTACCTCGATTATTAGGCATAATTTTGGAAATGTGCCAATATTCTTCTTTGTATTTTCCAGTAATCACAACAGAGAGAAGCAGCATTCTGCTGAATTATATGCAACAACACTGGGATAGAAAGGTAAAATTATCTTAAAATATGTAGAATAGGGAACTTATTTGTGGGCGGTTTGCAGGCCGTCTTGAGAAAGCGGGAAGTCACATTGTCGGAAGAGCCCAGCAGAAAACGGCAGAGACTGACCGGACACACGTCTTAGAACCGCTCATTGAGAGCAAACGGGTTTTGTATATAAACCTATTTTTCCGGAACTGTACAGCATGTCCCAGTTCAAACAATTATTAATGATTTGTTTAGGTCCTTTTCCTTAAAGCCTTTGTCGGCTCCGACTGGGCATATTGTTCGGGTATTTTTCTACTTTACCCTACTCCTTTCGTTCATAATTCTTCTTGAATTAATCAATAAATTTGGGCGGAAATCCAAAACTTTGGCAAGAATTAATTGTAACGATTATGTTAATAGATTAATTGAACTATGGCATTTATACAATATAATTTTTATTTTAGAAGAAGATAGAATTTTCCTACTGAAGTAAATGGCTAACACATCTTCAAAGGACTTTGAAGAAAGGATTGCGGGTCAAGAAAAAATGACAAAACACACATGTTTGTTTAGTATACGTACACATTCACACTTTATTTGCATAGAACATTTCCACTAGCCAGTACCATATACCTGTCATAAATCAGAATTGCCATCCAGTCAATTAAATTCTGATTCCAAAAAGCATTAGCTAGGTGTTTATTGGAGTCCCTGGGGACCCCACCACGTCAATAATCTCGCCAGCGGAAATCTTTACTTCATGATCAGTATTGGTCAGTTGTGGGGGAATCAGCAGGGCCTGAAACAGCTTTGCTTTAATTCGGAAACTAAGTTACACGCGTTCCTTTGCCGACCTTTCCAGGAGCTAGAGCTGCGTACTGAATCATCAGTGACTGCAGCTCAAACTCGCAAGTGCTGAGCGCTGACTTGATTTCCATTAGCAGCACAATGTCGCTGCGCAGCTCGTTGAATTGCTGACACATTTCCTCAGTTGGAGTGGGATTTATGTCCATGTTCAGCTCCTGCAACGACTGCTCGATTACCTTGGATTTCTTCTGGCCGATATTGGCTGGCAATTTCATGCGCTGAGAGCGAAGCGATACGCCGCTGTTTTTATAATCAGGGAATTTGATTCCCGCGGTCTCTACAGCTTGGAGAATGTAGTTGGTATCCACGCCCCTTGAGGGCCTGGAAGGATTCGGGACTTTTTTCTTGGGCATTTTTTTGTCGATTTTCCGCGGCGTGTCGTTCTGACTGTCCGCCTGGCTGATCAGCTTTTGCAAATCCTGCGTTTTGCGCTCCCGCTCCTTCTTGCGAGCCTCAATCTTCTTCAGCTCGCCCAGCAAAAACTGCTCTTCTTCAATTTGCTCAGTTGTGCGCTCATGGAGCTTGTTCAGCTGCTCTTTACGGCGCTTTTCGTGCTCGCTGTCGTACGTGTAGATCTTCTTTTCGCCGCTGAGTTTCGACAGAGTCCCGTGGATTTTATAGTAGCGCTCTTTTAGGTCTTCAACTGAACGCTTGCAGAATTTTTCAGTATTGTAACGATCGGCCATTATGATAAAGCGTACGTCAAATCGCTGCGCCAAGTCCATTAGATGATCGGTTTCTTCCTTTGACCATGTATCTGATGTTAAATGCTGCTGGTATTCCACATCTGTGTAGGTCGGAATGTCTACTTTCTATAAAGGAATTTTTATAGGTTTTTTTTGTTATATAAATGGGGAGTTTTTACCTTGTTAAACTTGGCAAAAGGGTATTCTTTGGGGTCATCGCTCGGGCGTCTCCAGTGATAGAATTCCGCAGTGTCAGTCCTAGCCGGGTTGGTAAAAGGCATCCACTTCCATTTTCGGGGCTTTCTCATTCCTAGCTTGATTTTTACTTGTTTGTAGCCATTTCCAGCTGCAGAAATGAAGCGAATTAAATATATTGAATCTTCGCATCAGTGAAGAAAACGGTGTAAATGACCAAACGGCTTAAACCACACTTCCATGCGGTAATAACAAAACCACAGCCACTGACCGGTATCGGAAGGGAATAAGGGCGGAACATCCTTATTATCATTGTACAGCAAAGCAAAGACCTCCCTATGCATCCCTTCTGGCCTTCTGGGCGGTTTTGGGCCAGCATTTAGCTTTTTTTTTGGCTTATCGATTCCAATGATAGCTTCCCTGGTCAGTTCAGGAGTGGGCGGCCTGTCCAGCTCCATAATATCTCGAACGTCCGCCATCCTAGATGGGAATCACCGAAAAATGTGTCTTGATTCGCTAAATAGCTTTAGTGGACGAGAGATTTATTTATACACACTGAAACAGCAACACACATACAAAACACCTCTGAACGAACCACCAACATTTGTTGTCAAAGTCGTCTTTGACAGAAGTAACCCACAGATGACAGAGTGTGATGTGATGACAGTAACCTCTGTGATCTGTGAACTAACCTCAATGGTTTTCCAGTAGGTAAGGTAAGGTTGCCGATTTGTCGGCAATTTGTTAATGAAGTGCTTTGAACAAACGTGAAACTTTTGGCCGAGTTTCAGAGGCCTTAAAAACTGCTTACAAAAGTTCAGAAAGTGAAAAGTTGTATCAAAACACCCTTTTTTTATTAGTGTTCTTCTTGATTCCGTCCGTGATTTAGTCCTTCAATGATTTAGCAGTCTCGTTGAGCGATGGTGCGATCGGTAAGGCCTTACAAACAAGGACCCGGACCGAAACGAAATAACTGTTCCATTCCGGTTTCGGTCCAAGGCAAAATGTCAAATTTCGGTTTCGTTACGGTGCCGGTTTAGAAAATAATTTCCAATTCGGTTCCGTTCCGGTTTTTTTTTCGGTTCCAAAATCTATAAATAACAACAAATGAGGACAAAGATAAAGGAATTCTAATTAGGAATCTCAAGACCTTTTGCCTTGCTTGTTGTATTATACAAGATAAAAGATGAGCAAACCACCCACTGCTTCATACGGTACTTCGGCTGGTTGTATGGTAGAGGGTAGGAGGACGGCTTTAGAGAGTTCTTCTTTCACTCTTATTTCCGTTTAAAGATTGTTCTTCCTGGTTCATGTTTTCACACTCTTCACCATCTTTTGAGGAGTTGCTTTTGTCCAAAATTCCAATTTCAAATGTTTCGCTGTTGGTGATCGAAGAACTAAAATAATTCAACTGAAAAAAGAATTTTAAAAATAGTGTATAAACGTACGGTGTTCGTTCTTTACGATTGAAAAGTCGATTGGTCCTCACAAAGAATTGTTCCTCTAAAATGTTTTCTTTAATATTTGACCTCGAAGCCGGCAACAAAAATTTGAGTCCTGCGAATAACCACTCAACACTAACTTGCGTTGCCAGTACGCTTAACAATACTTGAGCATGCATGTATAACTCGGGATTAAGCTCATTCTTTTTCTTCCAGAAATAAAAAATCGTTTCATTTTTCCGTAAACGTAAGCGGCTTTGTTCCACTTTATAGGAATTTAAAATAATTTCAATTTTGTTACGGGCTTGTTAAGATCCTTGTGAAGAAAATTCGTGCTGATTAATTCCTTTTAAAGATTTTTGTTCTGAATCTTTATGTCTCAAAAAGGCTTCCATTTCATCGCTTGATGAAGAACTAGATGATTCCATTTCCATATCGTGTTGGTCAGGGTCAGATTTAGAATTAGAAGAATTGCACTCTTTTAAGAACATCAGTCTTGTCCATAACGACTTTAAATGTGCTTTTGCTTTTTCCACTTGATTGCCGTCTAAAACTACCTTATACCAAAAAATTGTTATTTTATGATGTATACAAGATCTTGTCATTTGGGACAACTAGCCGCAAAGAATAGCGCCTATATTTTCTCCCTTTGACGGCGTCGCGGCGCCGACTATTAAAGAAGTGCCGACTCTTCGACTCTTTGTCGACACATTAATAGTGACACTGCGGATCACCAGAACATAGAACCGTAATTTTATATTCATTTGCAGTAGGGTAAATTATTATTTTCATTTGCTTCTAAAATCTACTGTAATTTCTTTCAAGACTTTACAATGGGGAGAAACACATGCGATTTAATTACAGACGTCCCTCATTTGCTGCCTGACGTCACGTTTTGTGACGTAACGTTGAACATTGAATGCTCAAACTGTACCTACAAAATGTATCTAAGAAAAATCAAGTTAAAAAACAGATATTTGGCAAATGCGCAAAACTTTTTCAACTGCGTTGCAGTGACAAACACCGTCTTTTGTAATAAAAAAGTAGGAGTAAACCGCATTTCCACGTTATTGACAATTTTTCCCTATTTTTCTATTATCGATTGACATTTAATGTTTCTGCTTCCGGAACTGGACCACCCTGTATAAAAACCATCCTAATGAGTGTTTTATTCCCACTAGATGAAGGTCACATACAAGGAATTAGTGAGCAGTGACTGAAGAAAACAGCCATTTTAGATGTTTAATTCAATATATTAAAACATAAAAATATAAAACAATAAATGAGGTAATATGTATAATATACCAATTTCATTAACATCTAACATACTACATGATATCACATGTTCATTTGCACACATCCAAGTGTTGTACGTAAATGTAATTATTGACGTTACGTCGATGTGGGACGACGGGTGGGGCTTGGCGTTTATTGGTCGCAGTCGTTGCTGCGCCGTTACCAGAACGGATAACGGTTGGCGGACCTTTTGCGCAGCAAGTCCCCTCCACATTTTTTCTCAACCGTTTTGTGTGCAGCCGTAGCGAAACGGGTTTGGGCGCGTATTTTACAACTATAACTGCATATATGCATATGATTGCCATAATGTATCATTCGGCCACTGTATGCACAGTGGACAAATTCCAATTTCATACTGCTTTGTAGTAGTTTGTGCCCTCGAATTATTGAATGATCCAGCTAAGTTAGTTTCGGTAAATTGACCAGGAAAAACCGGCTGTTAAGCAAAAATTTCGTTTTAACATGACAATCAATTACAATGGCAAGAAATGAAAGACATGCAGGTTGAATTTGGATTATTGCCTGTTTCACGTTGGGTTGGTTACAGGATTTTTTTTGGAGGAGTCCTTTAATCACCCAACGTACAGCTGTGATTTACTTCTAGAACTATGGCGTACACTTAAAAAAATCTATTTTATTGCCGTCTTCATTTAAGAAGTCACTTAGGACGGTTGAAACTGTGTTCCATAATTTTTCTGTTTTTTTTTCTATCAAAGCTTAATACTGGCTGGTGACTTCTTAGCAGATTCAGGCTCGATGACTAGATTAAGTCACACCCGACCCGGTACCAAATTGGGGATTTCCAAAGTTCAATACCCCCCCCCCCCCCCAACCATTCAAAGAAACGAAAAATCGATTCGAAATCAACCCACTAAAACGGCAAAGTTCGCTGGGCCGTAGTCTTTACAAATAGATCTTACATGTATATACCTTTAGAACATTTTTATAGTAACGTTAATTTATTAATGTGTTCCATATTTACATGCCTAAATCTAAACCTCTTATATGCCTACATTATATCTACATCTTACTATACCTAGAGGATTTTCTATATAATATCATTTTTCCTAAGGTTCATTTGAGCGACGCAGCCTAGATCAAACATGTCCAAAAAATTGAACAGAAAGGGGGGGGGGGGGCATTTGTATATAAAAATAATTGTTCGAAATTGTTCTTTCTTTAGTCTAGGAGTTTCAACTAAAAGCACGAAGGGAGATCATCGTCTTAGTGCTCGAATGGGGAGTCATTCTTTTAACCTGCAAATGTTTTTTGTTCACTTAAAATATATTTCCCGCGTATGTTGGTTTTCAATCAAAATGTAAAATCAAACGTTTAATTGTTTACAATTAATTGATTTAAAAACTCGACGTTGTCGTAGTGCGGTAAATGTTGTTTTCGACGAGTTTTCACTGCTTGAAATTCACAATTTTGCCCCATTAAAGCACTGATCAGAAGAGGTCATGTCGTCTAAGCTGCGCTTAATAAAATTGAGCGATCGAGATCAGAGAGATGCGTTGTTGCATTACTTACTAAGTACCCATAGTCCAATCGCTTTGAAACGAAACAAGTAAGCAATAATTGGGGATCACAACCTGAGTAAGTCTAAGAATCGGTCGCTTATTGCTACGTGTTGGTGCCGATCAGGATTTGGACGAAGGCGTCTTGATCAAATCCAGTCAAAGAGTCTGTCCGCAACGTGGACGACAGCTCCTGACCACTGGAATTCAGCCCAAGTTCCGCATAAAGATCATTATTGTTTATCGGCTCCAAATCCAAATGGGAGGACAAAAGCACTGAGCCCCAATTGATGGTGCGACCGTAGTCGTCATCACCGAGGCCAGAATCCGTGTCCGACGTAGAGGTCGGAAACGGTGTTGCGCGGCCCGACGTTCCTGCCATATCGCGCAGGCTTTGCTCGTACCCGCTCGCCTCAAATACCGGTGACACCCGATTTGGAGCTGGCAGCTCGGGCAGCAGCGGGTAACTTGGCTCGGGCGGATCGTCCGCCATCTCGCGTTGCAAGCGCGCAACTGTGTTATGCACCACAACAGAGCGCTGCAAGTGGTGCTCCAAACGGTCCTTGTAGAGCGTGAGCTTGCTGATGGAGAGATTGATCATTGCGAGGCGGCGTTGCGTAAACGTTTGCACTTGACACCATCGGGCTCTGCCGTCGCAACACCGCATCGCCGCGTTGTTCACTTTCGGAGCAGCGCCCAGTTCGAAGTACGATTTACCATTTTCATCTCGGCTGATTGTTTGCTGTTGTTGTGGATTTTGCCACTGTTTCAACCAAGTCAATCTGGAACGAAACAATATTTTTTAGATGGCGAACATTTTAATTGAAAATGAAAATAGCCTGTTTGAAGAACGCGCTCTTTGACCCGCGCTTGTCTCACGCATTCAAGCAAGCATCCTTTACATGAATGAAAATGAAAGAAAATCTTCCGAATCTCAGACATGAGCGACTTTCAATATGGCGTCAATGCCAAATAGTTTGGCTTGGATGAGACGACGGTCAATGAGCGTATACTTCAAGTGAGTTGCGAAGGTCCAGATAACTAAGAGACACTAAAGAGTCAGATTAAGTGGAACTAACCGATCAAAAGCCGGAGCTGGAGTAGGAGTAGAGAACCGGGGCTGTTCCACAAGAGGTCCAGTTGTTGCACTGAACCGAGGCGGTTCGGGATTGTAACTGCCCATATCATCATCGCTGCTCAGATCATCCTCGAATTCACAATATCCGAATTCATCATCGCTAAGCATCGCTGTCGATAGCGGCGAAGGAAGATGCCAAGCGTCCGGTGAGGGCACAGCAACCGCTTGCAATCGAGCAATGCAATCGTTGCTACTGGTCGACACATCCCACTTGCTAATCTTCGATGGCGAGGCTCGATAATCCCAAGTCTCAAACTTCCTTTTATTGTTAACAACTGCTGAGGACGTCGTCTGCAACCCCATCATGGCACAATTCTGCAACAAAAATTTGAAAACATCAAATACATTTCGGACACTGTGTATACTGTTGGCGAGTAGCCGTTTGAAATTGACAACGTCATTGTGACATTTCTGCATTTCGAATGGCTGTTTCCTGCCGTTTCATAGAGGGCGCAGTCTGCACGTTTTACAAGTACAAACTGGAAATAATTCAAGCAATGTTTCAGTGAGAATAAAACAGTAAATTGGCTGCTATCTAATTGCACAAATAAGTTTCCACTGGAACAACAACGCAATGCCATGTTGCCGCGCCGCTTGGCTTGAAAGTTAGCGGTAAAAACGTGTAGCTTCAGCCAAACTATTGTTGATTAAAATACATTCAGTCCAGGCTAAAAATGATCAATGTGCCTTGTAGAAGAATATATTTCCAACAATTCCTTTGCGCGCTCCGCATGCATGCGCCTGCTAATAATACTGTAGCGTCGTGCTTCCAAACAGGATGTTTTTAATGATGATATAGCGGTTGTGGCATTTCTTGCAACTACGCAGCTCGGCAACGTTGCGCTCGCACCAACTAGTAAACGTCCCATGTTCGAAAATAACCTTGAGGATTCGTAGTTTCTCATGACACAAGCGGGCGCTCGGCCTTCGACGCAGCAAAACCGGCCTGCACCAGCCCGCTTGCCCACGTTGCCAAATCTACGCCGCTAGTCTGGGCTGAAAATGCTGTCTGAAAATGCTCAGTAGCCACTTTGCAGTGTCACTTTGGGGCCGACAGCACATTGCCAGTGCATGCCTCATTTGGCTCTCAATCACTCGCCAAGGGGTGAAAAGTCTGATGTTTGTTCCCCAACCACTCTGTTTGGCAACATCGCGTTGACTCGCTCGAGACGGAGAAGTGGAACGAAGTTTATAGTCCAGCAGAGGAGAGCGACATTTAATATTTGCCGCTTTTAAACTTGCGACACAATTGTCATTAGTCTTTGACACATGTCAGTAATGACATAAGACAAAAACCATTTAGGATTAAGCATCGATAATAGAATCAAGTCAATTTTCGTGACGCCACCATGTCTTTGAAAACATCGCGATAGTTATACACTAATCTGCTAAATTAATTTTGACTATACCCTTGTACCAAGACAACCTTGCATGTTTTTTTCAGCAAACTGGCGGTTTCAGTGGCGTTCCCAATACCATCAGAGAGTAGAAGGATCGAGAAAATCGTTGATTTTTCGGACAGAAAAAAGAAAAAGTGAAATAAACCATCAGATAATAAACGGAGGTGTTGGGTGAACGGCTTCGGCCCGCGCTCACTTCTTGCGATCCTTTTTGATTTTATATAAGTGCCCGCTTTCTATTTAATTTACTCGTTATATTTTACTTGGCTTCGGTTCGCCTTCGCCCATTCTCTGGCTGTAACACTTTTTGTATAACGGCCGGTGAGCGACGACAAGGTTTAAGTTGAGATTTAACGCTTTTTTTTCCGTGCCCATCGAAATGTTTCGCAACTTCCACCAACCGCTGATGGTTTATCAGCGGATTTTTGACAGTGTACGGTTATGTTTGTTTCAGTTTTTGACAGATGACATGACGTCGGCGTCATTCTGAGATGGCCCGAATGGGTAACATTGACAAATCGGGCCTCTTTCTTTGCAATCAGTTAATTTCTATTTAATTTCTTTGTGAATTACCTTCTCTCAGAAGCAAAAATAAAATTCGCCTTCTGATGAAGCAAATCTAGATTTAATAATGGCGATGAATTCGGAACATTAAAAAAAATAATCGGTATTTGTGCAGGAAATACCGTGATTTTCGTTCTTTTAAAATCCTCAGTTAGAAACATGAGTATTTATATTTTTTATTTTATATTTACAATATGCTTAAACCATGCTGGACGATGCGCGGATAACCATCAAATCTAACCTCGAAAGATCAAAGTGAAATTCCCATCAGCCGATGGAATTTAATTTTGTTGGTCCAATGACACAAAAGCCATTCGAACCATCCCACGCCGAATTAATCGGAATACGTGAAAATCTGCGTCGCCGCAACCGTTGCAGACTGTTTTTTTAGCTGGGAAAAACCATAAAATCATCAACCATCGACGTTCGAACAAAAATGGTTGTCATTGTTCCATTTGGCTGGAAAGCCGAAGGTGCTCGTTAATTAGTTGCGGGCCTGAGGCGAATTCCGGGCCTCAAAAAGTTCCATCGAATATGCGGCATCCCCTATTTTGCGCGCAAAGAGGGCTAAGCTCTGCGAGTTGATCGGCCGATGGGGGTTCGAAACTGGCAAGCCTGGCACAAAGAACAAAGCCCGAGACTAGAGCCGACTTTAGTAGGAAATTTTCGATATTTTCGGTAAAAATGTCACTTCGGCTGCTGACTGCGCCATTCTAATAGGACATAATCGTTGTGCGTGACACATCGAAAAGAGTTTGTTACGATATCAGTCAATACTGTCGCTGCCTCAACATAGCTCTGAGCTATGTTGAAAGTTGTGCAAAACAGCCAATTTATTTGGGTTTTTTGTAACGTTTTGCGGACAAAACGAGTGTTAAAGTGATTCGTGGGCCGTTCCGGCTCTGAGCGCAGAGAGAACGGGCGAGGATTAGTAACATGAACGCGGGCTTCAGGGTGGCAGGCCCCTTTTTCGAGGGTTCGACCGACCTTCCACCCTTCTCGGAACTGGGGACGGGGTTTACGCTAGCGTTCGAGCTGCCTTGCTGTCGACCCCGAATACATGGCTGCCACGTTTCCTCGCATTTACCACAAAAGTGGGATTTCTCCATCAACAATGCAGGCTAATTGAGATGAACCAGTATGAAGCCATGTGGACCAAGTGAAAAATGAGTGAAATTAATTGAGTTTGAGAAAGCTGCGTGTTTGCCCAGGCGGCAATGGGACAAAGCGGCAACATTGCGTGACGAGCTCAACCCGAGGTAGCAACTGTCGATTTATCGGGCGAATTGGTTGGGTAAAATACCTCCAACGAATATATCGACGGTTATTTTTCAAACCTCTCACAGCCAATGTGGAGCAATTATCTTGTTTCAGTTGATTTGAGGTGGAGGTAATGGTAGGTACTAGTTTACTTTCCCTCGAACGCGATATGAAAGATAAACGAATAAAAATTTATTCACGACTCTTCGGGCTGCCTTCCCCAAGCCCTTTCCCTTTCGGAAGGCAATTCTCATTTAGATGCGCCCAAACGGAATCCTGTCCTGGTTAAAAACGGCCGCGAACAAAGTGATCCTTTTTGAAGTTTAAAATTCGCTTCTCCCTCGACGAGGGGAGCTTTATAGAAGCAGCGCGGTCGTAAGTTTGTGCCGTTCGTTTCCCCCATTAATTTCCTCGAGCAAGGGTGGGAGAACCCCCTACCCCAGTTCCAAAATGTCCCAAAAATATATATCCCCTTAGTCTCGGCATCTCGCACCATATTATTTTTCTTCTCAATTCACTTGCCGGTCAGAAGAGGATTTAAATCAAACCACCTTGCGTTGTTATTTGAAAATCTAAGTTGTTGATTTAAAACTGTGCGCATCAAAAACGGCGCCCGCTTCGCTGATATGTAACGTAGATTATATGTAGGCACAACATTGCCACATCTGCCAGTTGAAAAGTTGCATGCAACATGCTATAAATATTTGGCTGAATTTCATTTTAATGAAAATATTCCACGTTCTTGAATTCGAATTCGCAAAGAGTGAGAGGCATTATATGCGTTTATACATATCAGAGAGAGATGCAATAGTGCACCATTATATCGGGTGGTAGCATTTTTATTTCCTTGAAGAGTCGGGTGAATTGAGAAGGAAAAAGAGACCACTGACAAGAATTTACTGATATTAAAAAAGAAGCATGAGATGAGGAAAAAGTAATATTAAGGAAGACGAGTAATTCTTCGACTATCCCATTCCAATATGGCGTATCTTCTCGATCAGGGAAATATTATTCTGAATCAGGGAAAATTGATAAAATTTTAGAAAATTTTCTGATTTGCACGATTGAAGTCCGCCTCTGTGGTGCTGGGGGCAAAAACGGACTACGTTGCAAAAACCCTACTAAAAACAACCCCTGTGAGTTAAAAAGAGAGAAAACTGCCGGTGCTGGCGTCGTCGATCCAAACATTCCAAATTAAAACGACGTAGCAACCGGAGCGTCGCGTCGTAGTTTGTTTTTGCTGGCGTCGAGGTGGGGATGGCGATGGGTTAGAACATTGCCACGGCGTCGCACCAATCAGACATCTGCGCCCCCTTGCGACCTCAAAACAGTCTGCTACAGGGACGATTCCCAAACTAAATCCCGAAAAAAACTCTGTTTGCACCATCATGGGTGGATATTCAAGCAATGGGCAAGTAGGACGCCAAAAAAAACTGATTTTTTCTCACAAGGCGTGCATGCCAAGCGTAGCACGGACGAAGGTTTTTGTTTTGATTTTGAAAAAAGCTGCCATCCGCCGGGCCGATGAGGCGGCCACGCGACTGCGCCAATAGGCGGGCGCGATATCCGATATCAATACTTCGAGCGCCCTCCCACAACCGACGGCAGGAGGGCAAGACAAAAAAAAGCACATGGCATCGCGGCGGCTGTTTTAATGTAATTATCTATCATTTTGTTGCTCTCATTATACAGGATGTGCCGTTAGCACATGATCAAAAGGGTTCTGCGATATTCTTTGGATCAAAAGAAGACGATCTGACCTAACTTTAACTAAGAAAAAATGTATGGCTCCTCTGCTATTGATAGTGAAGGTTCTTCAAAAATATATCTATTCTGAAATATCGTGAAAATGGTACCATGGATTTTAATGAAACTCACTGTGAATTTGATGAAACAACCGAGCTCGTTCGCTTTGAGCAAGTGAGTAGTTCTTGAGTGTGTTGGTACAAAAACTAACAGAACTTTTTATTTGGTAGCTGGAATCAGCTGATTTTTTTTAGTTGATACGCTTATACTCTTTTGACATTTTTGTCGAACTTAATAAAATTTAGGTCACATGGCTTTCATTTGAGCTAAAGTATGTCTCAGTGCCCTTTTGATCATGTGCTTACGGGACACCCTGTATACGTCCCATGGGATTCACTCAATAATGTCAAATTGGATGAAATGAAGCTGAAATTGAGATAAATATTTAAGACACTGCAAGTAGTTGATTCCTACCTGAATTGTCAGATTTCTTCTGTTCTGTCTTAGTTGGGTTCTCGAAAAGAACGATTAGGAACCAACCTGAAACGAAAAACGAACTTTGGTTAACGTTGATGAAAGCTGAGGGTGAACAATTCTGATGAATGGGGGCATTTTAATTGCACTTGAATCTAAAGAATCCGCAGCCCGTTTCAGTCGACGAAATACCGTTACACCGGTTGCATAGATCGGATTTAACGCGGCATGGATGACGTGCGGGAATTAAGGCTATCTAACAGGCCCGCACTTTTTATTTCGATAGCTTTGGATTTCTCTTCGTTTCGTTCAACAATACACGGCTGCGACGTCTAGCGGTCGTCACATATCGATACTACCCACATTCGATTGCTGGAATGTAAAAATAATGTTTGCCATTCAGTTAATTCTGTCAAAAATAGCCGACGTTTCGACCCGTTCTTTCCAGTTTTCCTCTACCTTTTTTCGAATTGCCGATAATCTGTCGATAGTTCCTGACGTCTACAGGAAGACGTAGTAACGGTGCCTTGTAGGCCCACGTGTCACATTTAAACAAGAGAAGATTGATGGCAGTGCCTCCCTGCGTACGCAAATCCTGCAAATAAGAGCAAACTTTCTGCTTAAGTGCCTGTGGAATAGCCAAAGTTGACAGCTGTTACTTTTTGTTAGTATAGTCGACTAAACAAAAATTCGCTTTAATACAGGGTGATTTTCCATTTTTGATTTAGTTCGTGAGTCTGATGCAGGAGATTTGCATGAAAAATCTCATATACCTATAGGCTTTCAACACTCCATTGGTTACTCGACTAATAACTGACTATTCGTCAGTTTGTTGACGTCAATTAAGAGCGTCACTTGTCAATTGCGAGCAATCATGTGTCACTGTTATTAACTTTCCCGAAAAGTGTCAAAGAATAGTTATTTTAGGTGGTCCAAAAATCGAAATTCACCGAAGTAGCCGCTTTAGGGTACCTACGGGCAGGTAAAGCCAACTGTGCGATGCGGGACGATCACAAAAACCCCCAGAGGGCCCGATGCAGGTAAAAAGGGCAAATTTCGTGCAACATCTGGATTTTGAGATTGTAAATGGTTGGGAGTACAATTTGAGTTCCGCATAACGCCATTCGTTCGACAACCCGAACGAATGATCTAACCGATTCGCCATAAAGCCGAGCGCAGCCGAAACGCAGTGGCTGTTCGTTGGCATTGTTTCCCCGTGGTTCTGATCCTTCTTCGTTGGTGGTTTTTTGGGTCGAGTTTCGCTTGCCGGATGTGCGCCGAGAGCGCAACACTCGCCTTATGGACGAATGTTGCCAGCGTTGAATCGCTTGGCTCGAAACCGTTTTTGCCAGGAGAAAATGTATTTTTCAAACCACTTGTTTACTTGGCATTTCATTTCGCATTGGCATAATAAATTGCAGGCTCTCGCAGTTTCCCACTGCTGGCTGCTGCATGCAATTCGTCAGAACTTCCACAATCGATTTATTCAATGCATGTCGTCGGCATGCACTTATTGAACGTTCGCCGATATCTTCCAGCAATCGGTAGATGGCATGGCCTTACTCTTACTTTATATTGTATGGGAAGGCGACCTTGTCCCACTTGCATTCAAACTTCGGTCGGGAATTTCCCAATGTGGTCACTGGTATTGCGATCGGCCCCACAACGACAATCAACTAGCTGGGAGTTTTTTGGAAAAGTCGCCGTATTGATTGGCAGGATCTAGTTGACCAGATCCTCGGGTTTCTAGCCAACAAAACGTTTATTTAATTAGTAATCCATTTACGAACAACATTCCCATGCTAAATTATAAGACAGAGTCCATAATCGACATGTTTACGCTTGTGGCGTAAACAGATTGTGGCAATAAACAGGTCTTGTGACAGTGTCAGCAGCATTATACCCTGTCAATGTCAGTTGCTCAACTAGATCCCCACTAATATGTGCAAATTTGGCACCTTGCCTTTGACTGAATTTGCGCTGTATCAGGCCGGAGAGATGAGAGAATTTTCCGCCAGTTTAGCAAAATCGATAAGCCGAAGCAACGCAGTACAGTGTACAGTTAGCGCAATTCGCGTTCGTTGAGCTGATATCAGCGCTGAAAATAACCGCGCGCTCAGTTATTTAATACTTGGCGCAGTGTTGCCACTTTCTCACTGACAACTTTTACCTGTCATTATCGGTCACTTGACAAGACATTCATAATGTTGACAAACACAATGTCGACTTTCACTAGAGTGCGGCGCGGAGAATGTGAAATAAAGTTTGCGGTCGATGGCGCCACCTTGGCCTACCAACGAACAATATACAAAAGGGCACTGATCTCCATTACGCAATATGAAAGGATCCCATCGGAATTTCCATTCACAGGTGCGCACACCCTTTGTCACGTACCATTCATCGGCGGCAATTTCAACAGGAATTTGTTGAAATTATTCGAATCGTCTCGTCGTTGACAAGTGTTATATTAAAGTAGTAAGCCATTGTTGTGAATGACAACTTGTTTTGACAATTCGAGACTTGACGTCTGGACTGTCTTTTTCTAATAAGTCCGTGTTCATAAACAACGCCCCAATGGGCGAGAGTTATGCTGGAGCGTGTAATTCCATAAAGTGACTTTAGACAAGGAAAGAGAGACTTTTGTGTATGAGAAAAAACGACTATATAATCATTCTTAAAAAAGTAACATCAGGGTGGACTATACATGCCACTTCGGTTTATAAACCCGGTCAGGAAGCGACAAGTAAAAAAGTGAAATTCGCTTCCGCACAGACTAATCGGCTGCCAAGAATGCAAAACCCGTCGGTAATTAGACGTGCCGACACCTGTTTATCTATGCCGTGGCAGACGTAAATAATCAATTAGCGCTTAATGGGAAAGCGCCGGAAAACAATAGACCGGACACACGGCGCTGAGATTACAATCGGATTGACCGTGACCCGCACCAGATTGGGCGCGTGAAAACCGCATAAAAACAACAAATCATCAATCATGACCCTCTCTTCGCCGGCACTGACCTGGCCTAAGTAATCAGCGCCGCTCGTTCAATCGGCAGGTATGTCACACTTCCGATTGGCTCAATTTATCCCCCCCACACCTATTGGCATGTGTTTGCTTTTTAAGTTCACCTATAACTACTTCCGTGTTAGTACATCTAGGAGCAATGTGACAGTCGGTACGCGCCATCTTGATGCATAACTTTCAGCTATCGCGATCTTTCAACTGAAGACATTCACATGAAAACATTGGTGTGTAATCATCTTGTTGCGTATGGGCCTTTAAGATCACTCAAAAACACGTCGAGGTATTATTTGGCCCACCCTGTATGTTGATTCGAGTAATAATAAAAGCACGATCAAAGTTCCCTCACTTGCATTTTCTCGATCGATTCAATCGGCTAACAATGCGTAATGAGTCGCGTCAACCTGACGCTTCACATGTACCAAACGTCAAACGGCAAAGAAAATACACAATGCTCGAAAACTGACTCCAAAACACGTCTAAGACTCATCGTCTGGTGTTCCATGCATGATCTGCTTTTGAATGGAATTCGAATGATCTTCCAATCATTCGAATTAAATCCCAGTCAATGGCAGTTTTGTCTAGTTTCCACACTCTGATAAATGGGTCCGGAGCGATCAAACCGATGAAAATTGACAAAGAAACACAGGTGGCCGACAGGCTCGTAAATAATACTCTTATGTATTTATATAATTTCGGAAGTCACCTTAACACTATTTATAAACCACTTAAATCAGTGTTTGCTGACGTTGGGCCCCGCACGCGACATATTTTATTGTCTACTCGGAACGAGAGGTAGAGACGCATAAAAATGCGATTATGTGTGTGTGTGTATGTGTCTGTGTGTTTACAAATTGAATAATGGCTTTTAAAAAGATGACATGACATATCAACAAGTCGTTCAACGTGGCGCGCATTGAGATAGGTAACGGTTTTTATGTGTTACGGTGTCGATTATTAATTATGACCTAGTAATAGTATTTTTATGTAAATATGCCGAGATAAATAGTTCATTGTTTATGTATGTTTACGCGCTGTAATTGGCCGACGTCGATTTAATCGTAACATTACGTAATCGTCGACCACATCAATAATCGTTTCGATTTTATTGTAATTACGCTTCAGGTGCGTTAAGTGCATGGGAAACTTATTTATACCTACAGGTGCCATTTAATATTTATCGATTCCATTTAACTTTAAATATGTAATTTCGCTTTCATTCAGTTTTGTCGCCGACACCCGATAAATAAACACGTATTTCCATTCGCGCCGAGCTTCCAGCACAACGATTTATTTTTAATTGTCCTCCTTCCTCACTTTGCCAGCTAACCGGTTGATTTGTTTTACGGCCAATATTGATGGTGTGTTTTTTTCTATCCAAAAACTCGGTCAATGTCGTTTGGACTTTTTGCGCCTCGCAAATGACGTCATCGGCCGTTAAAACCTTAATGACACTGTTACGTGTGATTGGGAGACCCCATCACTGTTTCTCGCACATTTGATCGTCACTGAACTACTCCATATTAAATCATTAATTCGGTAGGGGGTTGGGGTTCTGTTTCACAGCTTTATGGCCTCAATGTCTAGTCTTCCCTAATGCGGCACCGCTGAAAAGCAGGTCAGGAAGGCTGTTTGATTTCGAAATTAGTTTACCAACGACCTGAATGATGGAAATGTCACGTCAATCTTGACATGATTTCTGTGTAGGTGGCTTTATACAGTTTTGAATCTGTTTCAACTATTCAGGCTGTATCTATTAGAAAAAACTGGGTCCGCCATCTTCACAATGGAAGCAATGGAATGTCACCCAGGTAAATGCGACCCTAAGCCCCGCATGGGGGCTGATCTTAGTCGAAAATGACACCGAAATAGGTACCAATAGACGATAGGAACGCTATTTAAGCCAACAACATCGTCATTGTGTGAACATTTCTAAGCAAAGCCAGTGATTCTAGTTAAGGGAACGGCCTTGAGAAACAGGTCACAGGAGAAACAGGCAGTTTCAAAGTCAAAGTGATAACTCACTTGTTGCGATCGGAGCGATTGCATCTCGTCGGCTGGTCGCGTCAGGAAAATCCAATAAGCCATTAAAAAACGGGAACGTCGGCCCGTTCGTCATTATTAAGGGAACGTTAAAAAGAAGGATGCCGGAAAAATGGGAGGGAAGATCGTAACCGGAGCGAAACTTTGCCAGTTGCCCAACTTCACCGTGGAGATAAAGAGGAGGGACTTTCTTGCATAGCCGGCGGAGCATATGCGAAATGAAACCGGCCGCTTTTCTTAATCTTTTGCCTTTGCGTATAATCGAAAGTGAAGTTCATTCACGACTTCCGAGGAGACGTCGCTTGCTTTTATTGCCGAATACGAGTATGTCGTGACATGTAAGGTCGGATTTGAATGGGTTTTACACACGACTTACGCTATGCAAGTTTTAAGAGGTTTATGTTACTAAAGTGGATCCGAGCCATTCATTGAAAACGTGCAGCAGCAAGCATAAACAAAATGAATTTTGTGACAATGAAACTAAACTAGCCTACCTAGGCTAGTTTTGAAGAGTCGGCTAGTCGTCATGAATTTACGGAAAAAGTGTCAACATTCCAATTTCCTACGCTAAGAGTAGTCTGCTACGACTGCCTAGACCGAATCCCAAAGTGAAAAAAATATTTAGAAAGTCAAAAACAACCATTAAATGAAAATTTTGCAATGGTACGACACTGGTACAGAAAAATTAGTTTCTGCATTTACTGAGTGATATAAAGTCTCCCTGAGATAGGTACTAACCGCTATATTTTGAACGTTCGCCTGAAAACGGTTGGTTATACTACCAATCGAAACGTTGAGACAAAAGCCATTCAGGAACTATAGAGTTGCGTTATTGACTGAGCGAGTCCAAATGGCTCGAGATTATAAAATTCGAAGCCTTATTTTCATTTGGAATCGAGAACGAGGCATTGAAACCGTAGTAAACAAAACGAGACTGCAAATGCGGAAACGAGATGGAGAGACCTCGGGCGACAAAACTTGAGCAGAGGTGCATTTTATGCACGCACGTTTTTATGCGAAATTCCGCTAGTAATGTAGGCGCCATAAATATTGACGCTCGAAATCGAGAGTAAACTCTTTCCCATTCATGAATGGTGGAGGCCTTCTAACGACGTCTTGAATCGTAAACTACATTCCGAAATGTATCAGCGACAAGGATGCCAAGATCATTTATCTATCAGTCACGAAACAAATCACTTATAAAAGATCGTTTGAGGTAATGGCAACCGATAGATAGCTCCTAATCAAGATATAAAACGATGCCCGAACCGACATAAATTTATCGATTCGTTCCGTTTCATTCATTCATTCATTCGGGGCGAAAGATAATTAATGACTAATAAAAATCACTTGTTATGGTAATTAGTTAAAGATCGGAATGGGAATAGGAATGTTACGCACGCTTTCGTGTGAGTAAACATCGTAGTAAAAAATCACTAAGCAGATAATGAAACCATTTAGATAAACAAGGTAATTATTAATTAGCCACTTGTGTGGTCTAGTGCGACAGAGCCACGAGTAGGAGAGTTGGCGCAGTCGGCAGCCTTAGGCAACTATCGATTGATCGAACACAAATATTTGGGTATTATCGGCACTAAGCATAAGTAAACAGTGCATAACAAGCCTTCAACAGTTCAGGCCTAGGACAAGGATCGATCAGCGAAAATGGCCCTGAACCTTTTCACTTTTCATCCGGGGAGAAGAAAAAAAGGATCGATAGATTACAGCGGCGCTACGTAATAGAGACAGACGAACGACGTCTCGTACACAGATATTTTCTCAATTCATATATGCAACGGTGTGTGTGTGTGTGTGTGTGTGTCGGTGACGTTTCTATTTGGGTCAGGGACCTGACGCGATCCCGATAAAACTCCTTCACGACATCGCATTATATGAAAGTTTTCAGGCCCTGGAATGCGGCTAAAGAATTAATGCCGAATTCATCCGTACTCGACAGACGCTGGTTTTGTAAACAATAACTACACAGTCTGAGCAAATCGCTTAGTTCTAGAGGGATTAAACTTTTCGGGATGTCTGACCTAGTTTGCGAAAAAAGTTTAAAGCGGCACGAGGTGACGCGCGCGATCGGTTTCAACTTCCAAATTTTATTGGTTGAAGTTGAAGCGAAAGTTGATGGCAGGCTATGAATGAAATGACATACTGTAACTTAATGGCATTTTTACACGGTCTTGTAACATTTACTCTTAGGAAAACGTATATTCCAATTAGGGGCGCTGAGTATTTTTTTTTCTTCTATATATATAAAAATGAATGTATGTCTGTTTGTCTGTCGATAAAAAATCCTCCAAATTTAACCATGATCGCACCGAGCTATAGCAGTCACCTGTCAACAACTAACGATCGAGGATTACTTCAAATTGCGAGCAGTGCCTCATGGGTGGCGACAACCTGATACACCGCGTGGTGCAAACACCAAACTGCATAGGAAATACACCCTAGTCGAAGATTGAAGTAACTCTAAAATATTTCTAAAAATTCGTTTTGTGCACTAGGCACTTGTTTTTGATGGAACTTTTTGGTAATTTAATAAACTATTACAATAAAACACAAAATCGGCCATTCAAATAGAATAACCTGGTCCAAAGCCGGAATTGATCCGACGACTTGTTGATGCCGGCCATAATCTATCCGGCCGGGCACATCCGCACCTAAAAGCACTTTTATGCCGACTAACCGCGATCTTTTCATTTCCCATTCATAATGGAATACAATAAATTGGCGACGCGTTACGTCATTACTAGCGCCAGGTTAAATATCGTTTATAGGCGTCAAGTACCTTTGAATAGGTAATGTTGTGACGGAAGCAGGAGCGTGCGTGGTTTTTTTGCCAAACCAGAAATCGCAGGCAAAACAGGATAACATGACATGTTGGCAAACAATTTGTCCATTAGAGAAACGGACATCAAAACAGACTGGACAGTAAGCTGGAGAAATGACGTTTAAAAAGTCGTGTCAGGTGATTTCTTTGACTACATAGGGCAAATGTAAAATACGCGTGTTGAAATGAGATAAAAGGATGAATACCTTACTAGGCAACAAGACAACAAATCGCTTCTTGAACCGTTCGGCCAGCACCAATCAAATTGAAGTCTATTTGATTAAGTGAGTCACATCAACCAATCAGCTACTGATTACTATGCACCACCACGCCTACGCATTGAATCCGACAATGTCATTCATGAATGCGCCTTACTATTACTACAACTTTCCATCTGTTCGCGTACTTGTTCCGCATATCTCATTACCATTAAAAACATTAGTGGGATTGCATCATATCGACAGACAATCGGGAGGATTTTACAGCGGCGGAAGGCGAGCAAAAAAATAATCAGACGGGCGACACTGAACTTGGCGTAAATAGGCGGCACGCGCCATTCGCGGGTCACCATAACGAGGTCTACACGAGAAGGAATGTCTGATGTGCAAATGCAATTAAGCGACATATTTATGGCACTTCGTTAATTCGGGGCTTGACGCGCGACGTCCGCCAACTTTGATGCCAAACGATGTTTTTCCCTGTTTTATTGTGGGTGGCGTGATCAAGAGCGTGTTGCGTATAAAGCCGGCATTTACTCCCGGATTGGACTACATAAGTTTTTCACTAGTCGAGTGTTTTCTAAAGGCGGATTTCTTTAATTTTCACACATTTCTAAAATCTGAAATCCAAAGCCTACAGTGATTTTAGCGTTCATCCGGACGCCCATAGGCTTAGTGCAGATGTTGAGGCCTGTTTTCCCCAATTTTCAGTTTGGTATGCAACCGAACCAGAAATTTGGAAACAAATGCAGGCCTGAATCTCTTCCCTAAGTCTTTGGGCCCACGGATGAACATAAGAATCACAGAAGGCTTTGTATTGCAGTTGATGAGTCATCAGTGTTCGCTACCCAAAATGGTGGTAGTTTATCGGCAATTTAGTGTAAATCGGGTCATTAAAAAAGGTGCTGCTCACAGTTAGCTGTCTTTAGAAAGTATGAAAAAGAACCACTGGTGATGAAAAGTATATAAATCACACTGGTGTGTTGATAAGGTCATCGTTCTTAACCATCAACAAAGGTAGTGTGGTCCACGTACGAATAATGGCCTTAAATACGCTTCCGAACAGATTCATTCCGTGCCTTTTACGGGTTTATGGTTTTGGTCGCACGTTGCGGTTGCGTATTTTATCATTTTACGGACACCATAAAGCCTTGGTCTTGCTGAAGATGCGAATTTCCAAACAAACGATGGCTTTTCCCGACCAATCAGCCTTCGTATGCAGTCGCGAGAACTGCTGCCCCAGTCTATTTTCACCGCGCTCAGTCTCTCTTAAGGCGAAACAAAAATACCGCTTCAAAAATAGTTTCAGGATAATTTGGAAGCCGTCTCGTCCACCAGATCTGGATCCTGCCAATTCCGCAGGACAAAATAGCATTTTCTGGATTGACCGCCCATGAGTAGTTAATGACAAGATCTAATCCAGGTATACGCATCGACATTACAACAACGTTATTTATCGATTGGGGCACGGGGGGGCGCTATAGCAAGCGCGCTCTCATAAGGCGGCTTTGCGTTGGTGGGTCGCCATGGAAACGGTGGGCGTAACGTGTCTATACAGGGTATTTCACTGGTTGCTTGGTGTTTTGATTATTACGCATTTTGCCCCACGGGTTAGAAAAAACCGTTGATGGTATATGTATGTAAACCCCATCGTCCAGTTAGCCATTTCTTAGGCGCTGATATATAATAATATATAAGATCGGTGGCGCCGATCCCCCCACCCAGCCTTTGGGAGTAGAAAAACTGATCTCGGCAATCGGCCAGCGAAATGTTGCACGTGACGAGGCCTGGCGCCAACGCACAGTCACCCGCTCAGCTCCACTGGCTGACCGCGAATAAAACCATTTCAATTGTACACTGCTCCGGTTGTTTCAAAACAAAACCACATGTCGAGACTGCAAAGGTGAACCAGATGCAATTTGTGACTGAAAATTGACCGGAAACCTCGTGACAACCCTCAAGATGGGTTCGGAATGGGGCCCCGGTACTCGGGGGAGCAAAAAAACTGAAAAACCTAAGTTGAATTCAAATACTGGCACTCACCTGTGAATCAAACCACATAGTTAATTTGACCAGTCCAATGACACTGTGGCCTGTGGAAACATGTCACGAAATTGAAACAAACACACCAGAGGAGTTCGCACAAAGTTGAAACAGCCGAGTAACGCACGAAAGGATCGATCAAAACACCGACTGATGCGAACGAACGCTCGAACGAATATGATCCAAACCGCCTAAGACCGGTCTCAATGTGTCGGCGCGGCTCGGGCGCTTCGGCTCCGCTCGGCCCACCTGCATGTATATACCCACTCCGAAAGTCCGAAAGGTTAGGTTAAAAAACAGGCAAGTTGTTGGGGAAAAGGCGCGCTTTGCTTCTACGGAAAACACTTTTTAAATTCACATAATTTCTTTAAGTAACTAAATAATCAATCAAAATCAACTTGATTAATGACAAGCATAATCAACGTCAAAAAGTGACATTCTTGAAAAACCACCTGCATTGTACTATAAACCGCACAAAAAAAAACAATTAAATTACAATGATGTTAATTCAAATCAAATGTCGTCGTTTTATGGGCCCGGTGTATCTTAATGAGCTTTCCAACCAACAACAGTGGCCCGGATGATTTTTCCTATTTATAAACCGTATAAATAATTGTAAATAAATATTGGCAGCATTTCATTCATACATTTTAGATCGGTAATTCGGATGAATGAAATTTCAATTTACGAGTATGAAAAATTGCGGCTATTTTGCGTACGTTTTTATACGCGATAATAATTAAGCGGCCGTCAAGATGCATAGTTATACGATTTGGTTCACCGTCGTCAATTCAATCGATAAGTTCCATTAAAAAAACCTTCAATGACCAATCAGGAGAATACACGTCACAATGACGGGTGTTTGCTGAGTGTCAACTTTGACGCTTAACGCCAAAGTTGATAAAACTAAAGGCCTTAAAAGAATAGCGACAAGATCTGAGAAGAGTTGAATCCTCCTTTCAGTGATTAGCATATAAATAAAGTTTTGCGACGCCCATCCAACGCTATACAAGTCGGTCCTTGGTCCCCTCCCCACGACCCCACACAGCCAACTGTCGCCCTTCGAGTGGGGAAAATCCGATAAAAAATATTAGATTTGACCATAGCGCCCTCTTGGTCTAGCGTGGTTAAGTAAGGCGCGATTTTTATCGACGCAATCTGAGATGCACGCAACTTTAATGAATTGAAAAGGTCCCTCGATAACTGCCGCCAATTTGGAACCAAATTAATTTGTTTGGATTTGGATGCGTAATTTTCGACTGAAAATCGCTTTGAAGATACAGACAAGAATGACCTATAGGCAAACAGTTCAATGCTGATTAGCTAGAAGAGCTTCATTGATAGATAGCAATTGCTGCAATAGCAAGTAGATAATGGAGCGCACTGAATGCGGATGTGGCCGGCAGAGTCGGCGGACTCAGATCCAGTAGATGTACACACATTTTTTCGCTATATTTGTATTAAGCTTGCTCAGAAATGTCTAGACAATTATCGGATTTAGGCCTGTTAGACTATTTCCAGGATGGGTACTTAAGTCTTTTGTTAGATAAAAATGTTCGAAAATACAACTTCTAAAGCCTTTATCGATTCCTCACAAAACTCTTGTAGAATCCTTAAGGCCTTCATTAATGGAGGAAAGAGGCAGAAAAGAGGGAGAAAGAAATGTAAGAAAAATGGGCCATTTTGGTTGAATGTTCCACGTGATTAGAGAAAAGTCACAACAAGAACCTTACGCGGCCATCGTTTCTGACAGGATTTTTGGGTTTTTTTGCCGTCGTCGATGGAAATTGGGTCCAGACGTTTCGCTTACACGCATGGCTTGTATCTTCAGAGCTTTATTTGCTTCGGGTGACACACAACTCTGACCGCCTTAAAATCCCTATACTTCAACTTCTATTGTATCAAACAATGTCAAATAGGCGCTTTAATTGTGACGGAAATTATGAATTTCATGACATCATGACACAAATGTACCATTTGCACAGCGCAACAAATGTCATTGAGACAACAACATTGTTAACATCAACGGTCGACCCATCAATATTGATGACGTTCAAACTTGATAATCATTCAGAGATTCAGAGAGTCTGTTTGCAGTCTCGGTCTTCAATAAAGAAGATGGTTGGAGTCAGTTTGTTTTTCTACGGGATCTTAGAAAGTGGACTAAGGTTTGGAAAGTGCTTGTAAAGATTGGAAGCTTCATTAGAGTCCTATTTTCTGGCTTTTCATTCTGAAGAAAGGCAATGGTCTTAAAAGGGAAGGAAGGAATACCATGTAATTATTTATTGAAAATGTCAGACGTTGTTCTTATACTGAGTGGTGACCAGGGGCATACCTAAGGTGTCGGGCACAACTTCAGATTCAATAAATGTCAATAAATCTATCATATAACTGAGTAGTTGCTGTTGTATTGCGTCCAGTGTCATGCCCTACGAGTTTATACCCAGTATCACAATTTGGGTTTTAATCAACGTACACATTTTTGATCTTCCCTTGTAAGGAAGGCTAGGCTTGTTTCCAACTCGAACTCACCTACTGCGGCTTGGATTCGGATATTATTATGCCATCTATCTACGGGTATAGTGTAATTGGCTGAGAAACACCTTAACTGTGTGTGTACACAAGGAGGTATTGATGTGTTTTTCGGTAAAAGTCTCAAAGGTCTGGCTATCACTGTGACCGGTGATTGTGAATCGATGTTGGGCCAAAGGAAATTTGTTGTGATTAGAGACGGTTGCTATGGTAATTGGTCATTGGGAAAATACGGGGTGGATGAGAGAATATTGGTGCTTGGTGGAGTTGAGACATCGGTACTGCTGTCGGACCACCAATACCAACACGTAAATAAAAAATGGTAATTTGCAGATTCTGCGGCGGCAATGGGCGAAATGAGGCCTATTTGTCCATAAAAGTAAAGGGAAAGAGTCCATCGAGGTCCGGGAAACTGATCGGCTCCGCTGAAGAAGTGGTTTTGTGCCGCTTTTCAGTCCAATTCAGTTTTCATCCTAATAGCAAAGAGCAATGCCTAAGTTATTATCAATTACTGTGACTCAGCCGTTTGCCGGCCCGTCCACAATTCAAAACCATGCATAAAACATAGCGCTCTCTCTGTCTATTCCGGCATTCGGATCGATTGTTGGACGGGCTGGGGTCTGGTTAGGTTGGGTCGTTCGTTCTCCCTACTCTAATAAGTTTCTTGTCGCGTTATCTCGCTCGCGCCCGCCTCTACCGCGTTGCGCCATCCCTCTCACCTGACGTCATTAGTCCACAGCACACTGCTCGGCTACACTGTGCTGCTTTCACGGAAAGCTACAACACAAGCGACCCTCCAGTCTATTTCTCTCTGCAGTCGCCCAATCGCGTATTGTAGCCGAGGGTCGGACAAACAAAGCCGACCAGGTCAATCGCTTCGATGGCCCGCTTCGCTAGTTACATATAACCATGGAATGGATAATTTCGAAACTTCTACTCTGTATTTCAAGCATAATAATGGAAATAAGATAATCAAAATTCGCGTCCATTAATGCCTTTGGCTTCGACTTAAATGTCACTTGACGTGACAAGTTTTTTTGCCCCCGTCTCCCACTAGCTGTCATTTGATGACAACCGATTTTTCGGATCGGATAAAAGGGATCGAGTTCAAATTAAAAGAAACGAATGCGTGCCGGTTATTACTTCCGGCAGTGGCGACTTTGCAGATTAACTTCTACCGGTCCTGTCAACTAGTTTTCATAATTGCTGCTTATTATGGCGCCTAATCTACTGTTTGTCTCGACATCCCACTGTCATTCAGATTGTCATAATGACAGTCAACTTGAATAATTGCGACAAAGTGATAATTTGACGTCTGCCTCCCAAAATGTATTCGGAATGTCAAATACATCGATTCTTAATATATATTAATTATAAAGCTAGTTAATGATGATTTTTCATTTCAAATGCAACTCATTTATTGGTCTCACAGTCGTCCAGATCGTCACAATGACGGTTTAATGGAAGTCAAATACTTCACTTGAATTATTGTGGCAAAGTTATACAAATTGACGACTGTCCCAAAGCCACTGAATGTCTTTGGGATGTCAATGCTTATCGTGATGTAAAATGAACGCTCAAAGCTTGTTAATGATAATTTTTCACCGAAAATGCAACTGATTGATCATCCATTCCCAAGCAATGCCCTTTGTAAGGCCATTTAAGTAAGCGTCTTTTAGATGTTAAATGTACGTTGTCTTCAAGCACAAAAGGCAAAGTTTCATCGGTCGGCTAACGTACCAGTCAATAGAAGACTGGAAAATGTAGAACGGACGATGTAGGGCTGATCAACGTTTTAAGATGCTAGTTATTATAGCAAGTCCCATATTGGCGCTTATGAATTGATTAAGGTTTTCGTGGCCATTATTTTAACAATCGGGACCTGTCGCCCAAAGCGAATGCAACTCCGAAGATGCTAGCCACGCGTGCTAGCAAAACGTCAGAACCAAATTTCTCTCGACAACGGCCTACAAAGCCCGAAAATCCCCAAATGTTCAACATATTTTCACGATATTTGATGCTAATGATCAACAAAGTAGTTTATTGTATCGAAAAATGTCAGAAAGACTCTTTAATTCATCAATTCGATCAAGTTAATTCGAACAAAATTCATTAGCTGACGTTAATAATGTCGTTGTCAAAATGATGCGAACATTTCGTTTTATTGAGTCGAAAATGTCAAAGTTGTGTCACTGTTTATTACAATTCCGTCAAACTCACAGTGGCCTTTATTTAAACAATCAACCGGAAATGGCGAGTTAAGATTCGAAATTATCAACGAGTGGACTAAATAAACATTTGTGCAGGTTCCTGTGGATGGCAGTGACTTGTCTCCGAAACGTTTTGAAGAATGTTGACAGTGTTTTCCCATTTATATCCACCCAAAATTCCGCGCGTGATTGGCTGTAGAGCCGCAAAGATAACAAATGAAAATTTGTGTTCGGAAATTGGGACGAACTTTTGCCACACAGATTTGAAAACCGTTATCGCTTCGCGCTAAGACGCTCCAAATGCGCGTCTTATCTTATTTGTACAATATTTTAAAAATACACCCGTATCTCCGTGGACTTTTGCCATTAGGATTGAGTCACCCTGTACTGTTTTCGCTGAGCATTGCACGCACTCGGCCCAATCGCAACATCCTTTGGAACAGCGAACACGCTGCTATTGGCTGATTCAGTGAGCTGGCCATGTAGAGAGTGGTCTACTAGTTGAAATAATCTTCACGCAATTGAAGAAGTTGAGGTATGGATGTCGTGGATCCGCTAACTTAATCCCTTGGGATGTTCTTCGGATGGGGGATTCTACAGGGAAAACCTGCAAGGCGGTTAAAAATACAAAAAAATGAAAATCGAGCTGAAACACACGAGGCGTTCGGATCGATGCGGCGGTATTTTTAGAATTCCACGTAGCGGTTGAACAGGATGAACGAAGAGGGGCGATGCGATGGACGTTGTTGAGCGCACTGAAACTCGTTTGATGGATTTTTTCTCCGGAAAATCACTTCATGGGCACCCTTTGCTTCCCATGCCTGGTACCACTCCGACGTTTTTTGAACGAAAGCAACCGTTTTAGTTAAAAAAAACACCCTTCCAATAGTTTTGCTAAATCCAGTACGTTAATTGGAAGGATCATTTCGATCTTTAGTTTGCACCGGCATTTGGACGAGGCAATTGCGTTTATACGTATTTCGTAAATGTTGCAGCAACATCCAAAGGACGTCTGGACGTCTATTTCCGTTATAGAACTTTCTGACTTAATTTTTCGTTTAAAGAAACGTCCACTGTTGCATAATTTTTTCAAGTTTTTTCAAAATTCTCACATTTTGTTGTTTAGATGCATTTTTATGCATTATTCATTTTCAAATGTTTTCATGATTTTGAATAATTAATAACTACGAAAATATATAGGGTGATTGATTTTTAGGCTTTTGGTATTCATCCCAACTTTCACGCGTTTCCTGTTTTGAAAGCAAGATCTTTACCAAGCCGATCGACCAGCATCGTCTTATAGGCAACTAAACATACACGCGTACGGCATAACGGTGCTATTTCACTAGATTTTTGGATTTTCCATAACCAATGGCACATTAGTACGAAGTTGATGTTTTTTTCCGTTTCCTCACACACAAGGAGTAGATCTAACAAACTAAGGATTAAGAGCTAGTTCAATCGGCCATCAATTTTTTTCTCTCCCGTCAACCAGATGCTTCACATTGACCATCGTCAGAAAGCCGAGGAAATATACCCCGCTCGAAAATTGAAGTGTCACCAAACTACATTGTATTTGAATTCTATTTCGCCCTGACAGCTTGACGTTAAAGTGTATATTCAATAGAACAAGCGGAGATTCTCGCATTTTTATGCCGCCGCCGACAGTAATTTCGTGTGTGATTTACTTCGCTGTTCGAACATTCATGCAAAAACCTTAATAATTTCGTTAAACGGAAAAAACTCTCCCACTGTTGGAACAAAAACTGCCTTTACTACTTGAAATCAGCTTTATTGCCCAGCCATTCATTAGTGAAAACACTATTGGAGCGCCAGTCATAGTAAATAGGAGCTGATCAAGTTAATAACCGTAGCCCAAAATTTTTCGATTCGGTTCTTATCTATACCAACTATCAGATTCTAGGAAAATTAAAACAAAACCTAACAATTTCACATTAATCTATGTACATAAAAGCAAGCCGTCATACGGTAATGTGTAAATACACCTGAAAGGAAAAACGTTTTCCATCCCCGTTCTCCAGACTCTCTTTCATTCCAGAGCCACGTCGATTGCTGTTTTTCCGCCCTTTTGTCACGTGCAGGCCAGTTCCTGTTTGGCAGACTTCAAAGCTAAAAAACATCCAGTATCTATTTTTCGTTCTTTCTCCGACTTTCTAAACGCCATCTAACCTTCCCTTTCTCGCCTCCGCAGCTTCTTCCTTCTGCGCTCTACTGTGGCCAGTTCCGCCTTGACGTCCGCATAAGTCTTGCGCAGCTCGGACAGCTTCTGCTGCAGCACTGCGATTCTCTGGCTGCTGTCCAGGCTGGGGTCTAAAAGCAAACAGCGCTCAGCTTCAATTCCGCGCTCGATTCCCTTTAGAACTTACCAAATTCGACAAAGAAGTTGTATTTAGAAGGTCGTGGCGACCGCGCCGATCTATCGTACATGGACGTGGTACTTCCGGGAGTGGTGCCGCCCGTGCCGCTTCCGGCCATGGAACTTTCCGAAGCGTCGTCGCTGTCGCTATCGCGACGCTGCCGCGGCTTTCGGCCCCGTTTACCTGTTAACATAGCAACGCCGGTACATCCGTCTTCAGAGTTGCGCAATGACCGACGTCGTTTCCGTTGCACTAGTGGCGGTCCGAACGACTCAACCGCTTTTCTGGACGTTGAGACGTCGCTGCCTGGTTGCGTATCTAAAACACCCTCCGTCAGATTCGCCATTCTATCCAGCTTTTCCATCCACTGCTTACCTTCTTCGCAATAGTGGGAAACTTTCAAGCCGGCACTCCTTCGATGCTCCCCATAGCTTGGTTCGCCCTCATTCGACTTGCTGTCGTTCGAATTAGGCGAAACGTTGCCATTTTCCCTAGAGGGGCACAAAACGCGCTTATAGCAGGTTGTTATTTGGGATACTTTCATGGGACTCACCCTCTAGGTGACAGATTGCTGATGGTGCTCTCTGGAGTTGTAGAGGGCGTATTCTCTAGCGCGGCAGGCGCATCGCGCTCTGAAGCGATTAGCAAAGGTGGCGGCTGGTGCTTTTTTGGTTCCAGCAACATTTTGCTGTTGCTTGAGCCTGGAGCGCTGGCAAATGGCATCTCGTGTACCTAAAAAGTAGTTTAGACACTTAAATTAATGATTTTATTAATTGATTGACCAGATATACTAATTAAGAGCTGTTTGTGTTTCAATCGCTAGCGAAACGTCCGGACCAAATTCACCCGAATGGCGACTGAACGAGTTTCATATAAAAAACTCTTTAGTAATTTGTGGTTTTGACTTACCGATGATGTACTGGGGGCATCACTGGGTCCAGGCAAATCGGGAACCGAAGCGGGACTCCTCGGCAGCACCTCCAGACAGAGCAAGTTTTGATCGTCCTCCTTCACCTCCGGAGGCGGCTCCCGTTTCTTTTCGGGGGCTGGATCCTCCTCATCCTCTTCATCCACAGTCACTTTGCCCTGCTCTTCAGCCACTTCTGTTGGCAAATCGAAACTGAAGTTCCGCTTCTCCTCCTCTGGAGGTTGGGATTGGGAATCATCTGTCGTGGTGAGGGTTTTCTGCAAAGACATGTTGCTGTCCGTGTTCTTGCACTCGATCAGCGGCTTGTTGTCGGAAGAATTGGTTTGCGAGTCGTCGTCTTCATCTTCGGACCCGATCACCAGGTTCTCCGAGTCGCTGCTATCGCTGGCCGAATCTTCGACAATGGCCTTGATGAGCGCCAATCTGGGGCGGCGCGGCTCCGCTTCGGGCTTCACCTTGGGGCCCTCCTCCGGGTCGTTCTCACGTTCTTTCACCTCGGAAGTGGACGGTCCGATTTCGACAGCATCCTGTTTCAGCCCACCAGGGTTGGAAGAAGTTGTACGAGTCTCGAGCTTCTCAATGGTGCTGCTCAGAGGGGGAACCGCCTGTTCTATTTTCGAGCCCTTCGTCTCTATGTTGTTCTTAATAAAGTTGAATTTCTGCAGAATAGAGTCGGCGATTCGGGTGCCAGTTTTCACCGTCAGCTCCTTGCCAGTGTCGTCCAGCTTGGGGTTGAGAATCAACGGGGGCTTGGAAACGATAGACTCTAACAAAGAGCTGTCTGTTTCTTGAAGCGCTGGATCGATGGGCTTCTTTGGGGAAGGCGGTTTTGAATCCGCGACTGGCCCTGGAGAAGGGGAATTTGGTGGCTGTGGCTCAGGCGCCTCGATTGGCTCCTATGACGACGCACGTTGGTGAGGGTTTATTAAATTAAAATTTCCTTACCTGATTGGGCGGTTCTGGACGAGCGTCCATATCATGAACGCGGATTGATAATGAGGGCGCAATAACCGAAACGGCGGTCGACAGACTTAATGCCGGAACAATGCTGCTGCTAGTGGATGGGTCTTCAAGAGTTTTCGGAGAACTGTTGGCTGCTAAGGGAATATCTATGAGAACGCTGCTGCTGTCATCGTCTGTTGACGAGCTCTGATCAATCGCCCTTTGAATTTGAGCTTGAATCTCGTCATCGTCACTGTTTGTGGTTTTTCCTGCAGATCGCACCTTTAACAGCTCAGCTCTATCTAAAGCACCTGGTTCTGTCACTCACCTTCATCGGTTTTGCTGCTGGCAAAGTCAGGAGTGTTTCGCTCATTGGGCGACTTCGAAAATGTCCCGGTGAACAAGTTGTAGACCCCGCGGCTGTAGATCTGGGTCTGAGACTCGCAGTCCGACAGCTCCATGTTCTCATCCGACGTTTCTCCCGGCTCTTTGAACAGCTCAGCTGAGGTCTCAGCGAATAGAGCCTGCAAGTAGTGAGAGAATTTCGCTTTGAATTTGATCGAATTTTCCCCTAGAAAACCAACCACGGGCTTTTCGACAACCGGCTCCAATCCGGGCTTGCTCAAGTTGAAACTCGGCGACTCAATCAGCTTATCGAATGGGTCTTCATTAATGTCGCTCATAGATATGCCCTCCTCATCCATTATGTCTTCGTCCTCGTCCTCATCATCGGAAAGTAGCATTTTTCTCGGCGCACGCGAGTACGTTCTGGGCTCTGGATGGTCCAGTTTGTCGCTTTTGCCTGCAACTTCTCCATTTTTTTTTTAAATTGCAATTAAAAATCCCCAGCCTTAACACTCACCAGGAGAGAGTGGTGAAAGTGCCCCAGTTCTTCTTCTAGGGGATTTGTCCTCCAACGGCTCAAATAGCCGGGATAGTCGCTTTTTCGACGTTTTCTCATCTCCGAGCTTCGCTCTGGCTTCGAATTCAAAGGGTTCTGGTTCCTTGAACTCGTAGATGTCGTCAGAGCTGCACGAAGGCTCTATAGTGGAAGGCTTGGGCGAGAGTTTCGGCACTTGATCTTCCTCAACCTAATCAAACGCTCATTAGAGATGTTCGTTAAAGCCATAGATTAATAATTATATAAAAAATGATAGTGGCTGATTGTTGTTGAAGCCGCGACTAGTGTCAAAATAACTCCCCAGTGTATCTTTGCTTATGAACGATTATGTACTGATTCCTTTCTTCATTCAAGAGTCTCTCTTTTCCTGTCTAATGTCATTACTTTATGAACTGCATGTCAGAGACGTCATTTAAACGCCCGCTGAAGCTGAAATCACGATCTCCAGACGTGAGCAATTACCCTTGTAGTTGAAACCTCTACATTTAGTACCTTAACGTCGATCAGCTCTTCTTTAATCGATTGGACCTTGTCGAAACCCTCCTCAGACTGGACAGTGTCCTTGTCAGCGCCAGCCGCAGACGGAGCCTTAATTGCCTGCGAAATTCCTTTGAGTTCATTGCGAATTTCGTTCAAGTCAAAGTCCCGTCCTCTCGGATGGAGCAAACTCTCCTCCTCCTCTTCCTCATCGCTTTCACCTGCTGAGGACTTTTTAGTTTTCTTTCTGGACGGTTCGTCTTTGTTGTCGTCCTCCTTGCGCTTTTGCTGCCGTGACTGCAACCAACCCCAAGATAAGGAGAGTTTTAACAAGAGCGAAACACTCACTGTTGGAGTGGAACGCGATTGTCTCTTCCGGTACACTCTAAGGTCGGCGTCTTCGGTTTTGAGACTGCCGCTTCGCGTCCTGGGCAGTTCCGCTTCGCTTTCGCAACTTTCGCTGTCCGATTCCGACGGGAGGAAGGCGTCCGTTTGACCGGAAATTCGCCGCTTTATTGCCTCTGCAGCAAACGAAAAACTTGTGGAAACTTGTTACTGGTAACTAAAATGTTGCTACCTTGTTTTGCCGCCAGACGACTCGACCGCACAGTGCACATTGCGGGGCTTTTCGACGTGCTGCTCGAAGAAGCTCCGCTTGATGGAGTGGTGGATCGGGGAGGCTTCTCCTCTCTGCTGGACACCGAAGTTAGGCGATTTCTCTTCGTGGATGGCAACTTGGGGAAAGATGCTGATGGACCGCCTGAAGATCCGGGCTTTACATTGACTGGAGCTGGAACTTTGGTTCTTTTCGACTTTGCGCCAGAACTAAGGTTTTCAGCTACGCGACAGGCCGGAATCCATTCATCGTACCTAGTAAGGAACGAAACATATATTACATTACAAGTAACGGGCTATTGTTTTATCTGTGTGGGAAAAAGCGGTTGTTCTTGCCTGGTGTTCCAGCCTGTGTAATGGACCAAGTAAATAGGCCCTGTTTGGTCCTTATCCATGTCCACTACTTTAGCTTCGTAGGTGACTTTGGACTCGTTAGTAGGTCCGTAGTAGACGATCAGTTTGTCCCCTATATTGGCTGTTTGGTGGGGCTCGATGGGGATCTCTGAAGCCTTTTTCATCTTCGGTTTCTTGTCCTTGTCTTGCGCTTCCTGAAAAGTAGCTAGTCTTTCATTGAATCAGACAACTTATTCCAGTTACCTCATCTTCTTTAACCACTTTCTTCGGCGTTTTGGGAAGACATTTTACGGGCGACTCCTTGCTGAGTTTAGTGAGGGTGACTTCTTTCGGCACCTCTTTCAGCTTGGGTGCGGAGCTAGAGCTGCTTGAGGCTTTGGAGCGGGTGACTTGCACCTTTTCCTCTTTCTTCGGAATGTCATCGAACTTCTCCATCAACATCTTGATTTTCTCCCCTTGAGGCGGCTTGATTTTCTTCTCCTTGGTCACTTTGACGTCCTGCCGTTTGGAGCGCATTCCCGATGTGCTTGGTGTGTCTGAGAAGTCGCTGCCAGGATCGCGAGGTTCAGATTTCGTTTTTTTTGGCATGACCTCCTTTTCCTTGGATTCGGACTTTTTTTTGGTCCGGATTTCCGGTAATGGGGTGCTCTTTCGCTCCACCAGCTTCTCGGGCATATCGTCGTCTCGTTCTGGCCTAGGGCTGCTAACTGCAATTTTATTTTCTTTAGAAAACGGCTCGATTCAGTTTCACAATAAGATAATTGAATCCACAAATCCACAGCAAAACGAGTGAATATTGCGATTAAAAAAGTTCTCCAAAAGAGACAGTAGGTACTTTGATTCACGCGGATGTTCAACAGATTAATCAACACTTACTCGGTGTCCGATCCTTGTCTCTTATCAAGCTTCTGCCTTTATCCTTCTTGGTTGGGCGAGTGGGATTCGACATTGTGACGCCCAGTGTGCGAAAAAATCCCTCGTAGCTCAATAGGCATTTTTTGTACACTGACTTGACTTGATTTGATACATTCTGGTTAACCGTCAGCTTCATTTTGGCCGCCACTGATTTCCACTTGTTTTGATTGGTCACACGATTACAGCCGCCCATTTTATGCACCACTCGGAACAGACGATGCAGATCAATGTCCTTGCTGGATATCGTCGGTGTCTTGTTCAAAGGGGTGCCGGAATCGTCCATGTACTTGTACAGCTGAGCCACAAACCGGTCCTTTTCTTCGCTTTGCTCCTCGTCGGAAGTCTGAAAGTTCATTGGTTCGATTTGATAACACAACCACTAAAGTAGGCTTACTTCGCTTGCGTTGTCGTCACTGTCGCTGCCCACTGACAAGTTGAAGAGCGAGCTTTTCTCCCAATGTAGCGGCAAATCGTTACCGTCCAGGAATTTGTTCGCCTTCTGGATAGCTTCGGCTAGACCTGAGCTTTCGATGCGCTCGCTTAGGTCCTTGTTAAACTCGCTGACTTCTTTTTTGGGCACTGTGTAGCTGTCATAGGGAAATTAATTGCAAGTTCGTGCTTGTTGCCCAATGCTTACTATCGATCATCCCGGAAGGATCTGATGAGAAACTCATCTTTGACGTTGATTTTCACAGTTGGTTGAGCAGAGGGGATAACAATCAATCCGGGGAACCACTTTTCCTTGCCGCGTTTCGTTTCGCCAGTTTCCACACTGACAACTCGGCCAATGTCTTGCGTGTAGCCCTCCAAATCTGGCTCGTTTTCCTCCTCAATTTCCTCATCACTACTCTCGTCTCTACAAAAAAATATATACTTTAGCGCAAAGACAGGAAACGGGGTTGGCACAGTTACTTGAGCAGCCGATTTCTCCTGCCGCGTCGGCCGCCCATTACAGGAATACCGAAGTGCTCTGGATGGGTTAGGGGGAGCTGGTCTAAAGTTTCGCTCTCATTAAAATGTCTGCCGCTCTTCAGGCAAAGGGCGGTCCGTCTCAGGGTGGTGATGTCGCCATCATCAAAAACTAGACAGATACACACACTCAACTCAACTGAGGAATTCTCAACAAACCTTCAACTACTAACCAACTGTATATTGGCTGCAATCTTGTATTTTAGTGATCGCGGCTTCTACCAGTTCCTTATGATCGTTGTGCTTCACCAGAACCTGTTGCCCCACTCTCAGGGTGCCCTTTATTTCATTATCCGACACTGTGGCAGCGCCCAGCCCGCTTTTGAACGTCACCTAGGGAAAACCAGCACAATTAATACGGATTTTTCTGCTCCAGTCCTATGGGCCAACCTTGCATTTCACTATGCGGTCCACTTTACTGACTTTCGCTTCGCAAAAGGCTCCCTTGTACTTGGCACTCACTGCTGTACCAACTGGTAAGTACGGGGGATCATCAGCTTGCTGCAAAGCAGCAAAAGGAGGGCTCAAACAACTGCTCACGTGACGGCATGTTTGAAGGATGGATGAACTTACCATTTTGGTTGGGAAGCAAAGATGCACAACTTTACTATCTAAGCCCGCTGGTTCAATGTTGACTTTGGGTGGTACAAGCCTAAAATACGTTAAGGGATGTGCGAATTAAAAGGAGGTCATAATTCTAACAAAATTACACAAATAAACATCCAAATATTTTGTGCACTCTTGGTTGAGTTGTCGCTACATTGCTAAATAGCTTCTAGCAGCGGTATACTAATATGATATTGTTCTAGATTAGCGTTAAAAGCTGTGTTTATAAATTTTATGGTTGTGTTGTTGACATAGAACAAGACTTTGACTACTGACCAGGGATGCCAACTTTTGAATAGCAAACTTCCGTATATCGTTTCTGAAAAATTCATAGATATCTCTATAGGAAAATTGCGCTATAATATTAGGTGGTATAGTTATTTATTCAAATACTATAAAGACCACAGAGAAAAATGGTGCTTTGTCATTTTCATATCATAAAAACTATAAGAAGTGCCGGCAGAGATTGTCTCTGGTGCCCGCACACGCGGCTCTCCAGAACACAGCTTCATTTCCTTATAGAATACGAATAATATATTTTATAAAATTATACAAGGTGCATATAAAGATATTTGCACTTTGTGAGTTTGACAATGTTGGTGTTAAAGTTGGAAATACGAGTATTAAATAGCCCTATGGAAAATCCGTAGAATTGGAGTAGCATATCGGCACTCAGCTCCAAATAATACGTAGATCTAGGAATAAATCCGTAAGGTTGGCAGCGCTGGTCAAGTGCTTAATTTATTTTTTGACTGCAGCACATAGAGCAAATAAAATAAGGTCTGGTTATTTTACTTTATGCTTGTTCTTATCTATGGCAGCAGTTTCAAGCTGATGATTTGGACGCGCGCAGTGGCAACGAAGAGGTTACACTAAACATTTACATTTCGAACTTGTTCTGAAGCAGTAACAGTGCCTGAAATGACGATTGAAGCGGAAATTGGCTCTAGTTGGGGATCTGTCTCCACCCAGCCCCATTCCGCAAAGCAGAAAGTGTTAAAAGAGTCCTTCGAACCGCCACCGTTTCTGACCGCTGTGCTCACTCAAATCAGCTTCTTTCTGATTATGTTGCTCAGCTTTGTCAGCCAGTTCTGCACCAGGTTCTTCTACCCGCCCAAAGTGAACGACGAAATGTTTCGTTCGGGCTACCCACCCCTGTTCGATCGATTTTCAATGTTCTACTCCCAGTACGTGTACAGAAGAATACGGGACTGTTGGAACTATCCGATTTGCAGCGTACCGGGCAGTGAAGTGGTTCTGAAGGATCGCGTAACCAAAGACTGCGGCTGGACCTTCGAGTTCACCGGCTCACAAACCAAATGCCTTAATTTGGCTTCGTACAATTACTTGGGGTTTGCCGAAGCTTCCGGGCCCTGTGCTGAGGCAGCGATAGCGGCGCTCTATCGCTATGGAATTAGTAGCGGGAGCTCGAGAACCCGCTACGGCACTGAAAAGATCCACGATGAGCTGGAGCAGCTCCTGGCCGAGTACTTGGGCGTGGAGGATGCGATCACCTGCGGCATGGGGTATGCCACAAATGCCTTGAACATGCCCAGCATCATCGATCCCCAATGCTTGGTGATCAGCGACGAGAAGAACCACGCCAGCCTCATCTGGGGCATCAAGGTAAATGGGGCCACAGTGTCGGTCTTCAAGCACAACGACATGGCGTATCTGGAAACCCTTTTAAGGGACGCTATCTACTTCGGCCAGCCCAATCAACCAAACGGTGTCTTCAAACCGTGGAAGAAGATAGTCATTGTGGTGGAAGGAGTGTATAGCATGGAAGGGACCATTGTGAAACTCCCGGAAGTGATTGCGCTAAAGAAGAAGTATAAAGCGTACCTCTATTTGGATGAGGCACACAGTATTGGGGCGATGGGCAAGCATGGCCGGGGGGTAGTCGACTATTTCGAGTGCGATCCCAAAGATATCGACATTCTGATGGGCACGTTTACGAAGAGTTTCGGAAGCGCTGGCGGATACATAGCGGGCTCGAAAGAGCTGATCACATACCTGAGGGTAAACAGTCTGGCCTCCTCGCACGCTTGGGCCATGTCGCCTCCCCTGGCCGCTCAGATTATCGCCGTATTGAGAATCCTCATGGAAAAGGACGGGACAAACGAGGGACAGCGACGGATTGAGGCCCTGGCTCGCAACACGCGCTACTTCCGAATGAGGCTAAATCAAATCGGAGTGATTATCCATGGCAATGAAGATTCCCCAGTCGTTCCCATCTTGGTCTACTTGTACTCTAAGATCGCTGGCGTCGTGAGGTCGCTGATCAAAAAGAAAATCGCTACCGTTGGAGTGGGATATCCAGCTACGCCTCTGTATGAGGGCAGGATTCGCATCTGCCTGTCGGCTGGCCATACCAAAGAACAGTTGGACTACGCGCTCGAGGTGATTGAGGAAGTCGCTGACGAGATCGGGCTGAGGTATTCGAGAAAACCGCGCGATCTCACCCCCATCGACTACGACCAAATCAAAGTTTACCAGGACTAGGCAGTTTCACCATTTATTTACTCACACTTTCACCTTAGGGCCTTAATCGGGACGGGTTGTGGTCGACGCAACCCCATGTATCTTAGGACTTTATATACATAATCAGTTTTTGTCCAGGACAATGATGTGATATCTTTACTGAGACAGAACAGAGTGCTGCGTGTTTACAACTAGTTTTATTCCATGCTTTGTAGAAGTTTTATGCCAATAAAATGTTATTTAATTAAAGTGTTCGAATGGTGTTTCACTGTTGGTATCATAATTTCATTTGATTCAGACACGTGACTTATTTGTATTCTCAAGACTTGCAAACCAAGTGTCGCGTCAAATCCTGGATTTTCGACATTGAACAAAACCACATTTTAACGAAATTAGAATCAAATCATTTATCATATTTATTTTAGTTTTTTTCACTATCAATGCTGCCAGCTTGGGTCATAACGGGATTTTACGTCGCCGTATACTCACTTGATTTAATTATGGCTAATAGAGGAATTTCGGGCGAAATAAACTAACAAAACTCCCAGACCTTAGTTTTTATTAACAACTATTAATAATATACATTTCGTTATAAAATTTCCGTATTTGGTCAAACCGAGCGCGATTTGATCATACTTTCAAATTTTAGATTCCTTAGCTAACTTAAACCATCTCGTTACACATCAGGCAAACATTGCCAAATGTGTACAAAACGGTATGTACACAAAATATAATTGTATAGTAACTGCAAACTACGCAAGCCAATTTACATGCTCTACAATCTGGACATTCATACTGTGTGTGGGAAACTCACATAGCCAGGCTGATTGAATTGAATGCATAGAGCCCAAGTTAAGAATGAACTATTACAGAAATAAAACGCCGTCAAACGACAGGATTAACAGGAAATCCTAGAAACATACTTCCAAAAGCGAATACATGGTACTCCTGGGACGAAAGCCCTCATCTCTAAGGGACTGTAAGTAACAACGAGTAAGTTCCCTTTTTTACAATCCTCTTAATCAACTAGCGCCATCACATCAACTGTAAATCTTTAGAGGAATTGGAAAATTGCTTAAAGGTCTCAATTCAGATGTGATAGAACTAAATCAATGTATTGATAAATTAGCAAACTTCAAAGTCTATATTAATAATACACAGTGCTAAAACAGTTCGAAGAGTCAGCAGCACGTGTCGATCTCTGTTGGTAATTATGTAATTATAAACAAAAACTTATGTTAGTTCACTGAGATGGGTACTTGTACATGACACCCATGCTGGGCTGCTGTCCGGCCTGACCGGACCATTGGCCCTGTGGGGGGACCATGCAATACTGCTGCCCGCCTGGATATTGGTACTGCTGCTGATAGGGATAGCCAGCCTGCATGTAGCCTGCAGTGCCGGGTGGGTAACCGCCCGATTGAGGATACCAATATTGAGTCCCATATCCATAGGAGTAAGGCGGAGCCTGGGACACCGCAGCTCCAGTCGCACTAAGTGCATTCACATCAGGGCCTAGTCCTCCGTTTTCCTTGCCCCAAAAGCATTTCACTGTATGCCCATTGATTTCCGTATTGTGGATGTTCTCGATCGCATGAGTGGCGCTCTCCTTCGACACGAACTTAATGAACGCATACCCCTTGTCCTTGAATACTCTAATATCTTGAATCGCTCCGAAACGAGAGAACGTTTTAGTAACTAGATCATCAGTTAAGCCACTTGCAAAGCCGCCACAATAGACTGTGGTGTTAGTTGGGGAGGTTTGGTTGTAGACCTCATCGAATGTAATTTGCTTTTTGCTCTGATTGGGCTTTTCTGCCCTCGGGGGTGGCGGTTTTCTGGTCGACCAATTGGTGCGAATAGAACGGGATCCCAACCATTGGCCATTCATGGCTTGGATTGCATTCTCAGCTTCAGCTTTTTTCACGAATGAGACAAAGGCGTAGCCTTTCGATTTCAGTGTTTGAGGATCCCTCACAATTCGACAGTTGGAAATCTCTCCAAACGGAGCAAAGGCCTCTCTTAGGGTGTCAGTCTCAATTTCTGGCGATAGATCACCGACGAATATGTGATGATGGTTCGAGGTATCTGTTTTCGGTTGGTTTCCCGGGCTGGTGGCCCAGTTAACTTTCATTTCCTTGTCAAGAAACACACGCTTGTTCATTGCAATCAATGCGGTTGAGGCCGATTGATGATTAGTGAATTCAACGAAAGCGTACGGATCGTTTCCGGGCTCTCTAATAATCTTGCATCCTTTAACCGGTCCGATTTGCGAAAACAATGCACACAACAGGTCTTCCTGCACTGAAATGTCCAGATTGCCCACATACAGTGTCTTTGGGTAGGCTTCGTCCGACATGGCGCCGCCGGTACCGTTACTTATATCTGCTATTCTAGGAAAAGTACTAAATTCCACTTTCTGACCACATCAATTACAATTCACTCGCATTAGAAATCACAGGCTTTTTCAATAATTTAGATAAGGAGATGATGATGACAAATAGCAATCAGCGAGCCAACTTTTTCTCCCATGCACGACCACTGTCACTGTTTGTCGAATATAACCGAACCAAAAATCCCTAGATCGTGCTTACACTGTTGCATCGCTCAACTGCGATACATTTCTAAGATTTCAACTAATATTCTGCGCTCAAATTTCCCCAAAAATTCCCTTCTAATCGTATCATTTTAAATTAATAATACGTATGGTTATTTTGAGCTTTCGCGTATTTATAATCGTCAAATATAAGTTCCTTGTGCGTCCTCAGTAGCCATTTTGGTTTCGCTTTGAGTCACATTTTAAAGGTTTTTGTTGCGCGTTGTGAGGTTAGGTATAAGTCAACAATTTCAATTCTACGAATTCCAAAAGTGTTTTTATTTTCTTTTTTTTTCATCATGTAAATTGGCTGCTAAACATGTCGGGCGAGGACACTGTGGAAGTTCGTCAAGCCAGAGAGTTTGAAGCCCTACAGGTACTCATTTGCACGCTCACAAAAAAATGACCGGTAACATGTAAGAGTTCCAGGGTATCTACATGAACCAGCTGAAAGACCTCAGGCAAAAACAGGCTTGGAAAACGACATTTTGTCCCTTGGATCTGTCCATTTCGCTCACCCCACAGCTTGGCACCTCAGACAATGGTGAGGTCCATGTTCAGGTGGACCTACATGTCATTTGCTCTTCCTCATATCCTAGAAAGTACGAATTTCAATTTCATTATCCTCTTCCATCACAAGAACACGCTTTTTATACTAAATGATTTTCCTATTTATCAGTGAGCCGATTATACGGTTAGAAAATTCGAAGGGTATTGCTCACACTCTCTTGAAGGAGCTGCAAAAGGACTTGGAAGAAACTGCCACACTCAATAAAGGCGAAGAAGTCATTTACAAGTTGTGCGAGCAAGTGCGTGAATTTTTACGCATTCATAATAAACCAGTAATGATAAGTTTCTATCACGAAATGGAGCAGACCCAGCGACAAAAAGTCCAGGAAGTCGAATTACAAAAGCAACTGGAAGCCAATCGACAGGTGAAATTAGGCTGTTGTTGGTGCGGTTATAATTTGTTTTATCAATTTTTGCAGAAGGAAATTTACCTGAAACAAGTGCAAAAGCGACAAAAAATTATAGAAGCGGAGGCGCGAGATTGGAGACGATCCAGAGACGATTCAGAGAACGAGCTAGACGAGGAAAAAACACCCAGGAAAATATCTGTTGTTGCCAGGTATTGGACAGCAAAGCCATTAAGTATACTGAACTGATACTACTTTGTTTTAAGGCGCTTAAATGGTGGCTCAGAACCGAGCCATGAATTGTCTTGCAGTCATAAAGCAATGATTTCACTGGACTTTAATGGCAGGCAGGTGCATAGAGGACGCTGTATAAGTTCGTTATTATTTATATGAGAAGTATTATTTTTTACTGGAAATCATCGATTTCAGAGCATATTGATCCTTCAAGCGTGATATATTCGGCACTGGACGCCAAAACTGGTGAAATGCTAGAGGTGGCCGAGTGGACCTTAAAACCGAAGAAGCAGGACGTGAGACAGTTGATGAAAAACGTGGCTAGCATCGAGCAAGAGCTCAATTATTATATGGCCAAATTGAGACACTCAAACTTGGTCAACTATTTGGGCATGAAGCACGATTCCGTAGGCGACCAAGTTGTGGTGTATGTGCTTAAGGAGTTTGTTTTAGGCAAGGAAGCTCAATCGTAGTAACTGTTTCCTTGACACAATGCCTACATATTGCTCAACACTAAATAATCGTTTACCTAACATAAACTAACATAATATCAGCAAAAATAGGGAAACTGAAGTGGGTCATGTAAATATTTGTGGCACATTCGGGCAGCCGCCGATTTCAGTGTCGTTAAGTCGCGCAGGCATAAAAATTATTGGGGTCGAACCTTTGGAATTTATTTATGAAATTGCCAGCATCTTTTGCAATTCGGAATATTTAAGCTGATTTTTCATTGAAGGTTCAGACTGTTCTTTACTCTTTTCGGCCCAGAATCGCAAAATCGACTGGGACTTGTTGAGGCATCTCGCTCAAGGCGTTTTGTCAGCTCTCGAGTATCTTCATCGCAACAACGTGCCGCACAAAGGCCTCAAATACACATGCGTAATCATCAGTGAAAGAGGTAGTGAAAAATGCTCTTTAGATAAACTGTTCTTGGCACTGTAATCGTATATAATAAAGGCGAGGTGAAACTATCCAACTATGGCATCCACAAACGGCTATCAGACTTGGTAAAAGCAACACAAGGGAACTATAGCAAGAAGAGAGACATTTACGACTTTGGAAGACTGATTATATCCCTATTAGGACAAAAAAATGTTCCTGAAACTAATGTAGATATTCCCACTTCATTACCCAGTGATTTGTTCGATTTTCTATATAAGTGAGTTTTTATTTATATGCTGCTGATAGACTGGAATCTAAGTCCGAACTCCCTTGATGTTTTAGCTGTTTAAACAAGGACGATAAAGAGCGATTCACTGCCAATCAACTGCTGGACCATTCATTCCTCCACACGCCCAACGACATATTCGACGATTATCTAGATCTTCCCAATACGCCCCCAGCCGAAATTACCGATCAACGGGTGCCGGGTTCTTCAAACAATGGCCTGCCCTGGATTCAACGCGAGTTTTTAATCTTGAACATTATAGGTTCTGGTGCGTTCGGCAAAGTTATCAAGGTCGGCATGAGGCGCTTCTCCTCCAAATGCTTGATCGTCAAATGTTGCAGGTTTGGAATAAGCTGGACCGACGATTCTACGCCATCAAGAAAATAAAACTTGACCGCAGCAGCAAAGCACTGAACAAGAAGAAAATCCTGCGCGAAGTGACGCTACTATCGAAGCTCAATCACGAGAACATTGTCCGCTACTTCTATTCCTGGACAGAGACTACGACGATTAAGGAAGATATGACGGACGATTCTAGTAGCAGTGTGCTTACGACTGCTACTCACGCATCGGAGCCGAAACAGTCCTTAAAACTGGGCGGGAACAATGATGTATTGGTTTAATTTTTTTGAGCTTTCAGTTGAACTAAACTCGAGCTTTTTTTAGTTGACTACAAATGGTTGCATAGAGGAACTGGCTCCCCCAGCGGCAATATCGGTAGTAACATTCGACAGTAAATCGCAGCCGCCTTACGGCGAATCATCTGATGACGAGTCGAGTGAAGATGATGATGATGATGAAACGTCGGCCAAGTGAGTGTTGGCAATTCCAACAACTCTCTAAACCCTCCCAATTACGCTTCAATTTCCTCCACGTTTACAGGCGATTTATCACGGATTCCGGCTCAGATAGCATTATATTTGAAGGGGGTTCTGAAGAGAAGTCCCTCTCATCAAAGGGACAGGAATCAGTCGATTCAAAGCCACTGGATAAGTCTCGTGCGTCCGAAACTCCCAAGGAAAACCTAAGACAGATGGAGTATCTGTACATTCAGATGGAATTTTGTGAAAGAAGCACATTAAGAACGGCCATTGACGCTGACATATATAAGAACCCGGAAAGAGTTTGGAGGTTTTTCCGGGAGATAGTTGAAGGTGAGCATTTGAATTCCATTGGAAAGCGAAATTTTATTTCACGTTTTCAAGGCCTGGCCTATATCCACATGCAAAACATCATTCATCGAGACTTAAAGCCGGACAACATTTTCCTGGACTCGCATGATCATGTTAAAATTGGGGATTTTGGTCTGGCCACTTCAATTGGCATTAAAAGTAAACCAGAAGAGGCGACTGGTACGTACCCCGTTGTATTTTGTTGACTTAAATGTTGGTTTGTTAAAATTTCCTCAGAAATTGCGGAAAGCCTCACCGAAAGTTTGAAGGAAGACTTAACTGAAGAGGGCAAGACTGGAAATGTTGGGACTGCTATTTATGCGGCGCCTGAGATTTATTCCACTCTTAAAACACTTTACAACGAGAAGGTCGATATTTATAGTTTAGGTATTATTTTATTCGAAATGTGCCACAAACCGTTCGAAACGAAAATGGAGCGCATCGTCGTCCTGAACGCACTCAGAACAAAAGACATTGTGTTTCCCGATGGATTTTCGGAGAGTAATGAACGAGCGCACACTTTGGTCCTGTAAGGCTTTTTAAAGTTTCTGTATTTTCAATCGGAGTTTTATAATAATATATCATTGTTCTGCCTGTAGTTTACTTCTCAATCATGACATTGCGCAACGGCCATCCTCGCAAGAATTGTTGCAGTCGAAGCATATGCCGCCTCCAGTGCTGGTGGAACAACGAATGCAGCAAGTAGTGAGATACACGCTCAGTAACCCTCAAATGAAAGGTCGGTTGGCTGGTTTGCCGGCCTTCAATGGACTTAAACGCTTTATTAGGTTACAGATACCTCATCTCCGCATGTTTTAAGCAGTCATTGAGCCCGGCACAAGACATCACTTACGACCGAGGTCCATCCATACCCATAGCTGTGCGATTGGGCCATTTGTATGATCTCGTACGAGCCACTTGCGTCAAAGTTTTTAAACAGCATGGGGGACAGGAATTGTCCACTCCATTGCTGATGCCAAAGTGCAAATATAATGAAAGCGTGGATTCCTGCGTTAATCTGATGGCTCATTTTGGAAACATTGTGTCCTTGCCCTATGACCTTAGGTGAGACCTCGGATTTGGAGTTTTGTAAGAAAAAAAACAGGAATTTTTCAGAGTGCCATTTGCTCGATATGTGGCCCTGAATCACATCAATTGTTTGAGACGATACTCCGTAGAGAAAGTTTTCAAGGAGAAGAAAATGTTCGGTTTCCTGCCCAGGGAGTTTTACGAGTGCGCTTTCGACATTGTAACAGCCAATCCAGGCATGTCTGTGTGAACCCTTTCCTTATCCCCAATGCAACATCTGCTCTTCCAGGTAGTCATATCGCCGATGCCGAAATTCTACACATCGCCTATCAAGTAATCAGCGAATTGCCCGGGGTCCGAACGCAGGCGTTTCTGATCCAACTGAATCACACGTTGCTGTTCGAGGCGCTTCTGATGCACTTTGACCTGAAAGATAGAGAACAGGAATTTCTCGACCAAATGCGAAAACTCAAGGTGCTTCATTGCAAGCTATACACCACTGCTTATTGTCCTGCTACCTTCTACCTGTTTGTTGTTTAGAAGAGCCGCGATCCCAATTTCCCGTTGTTTAACTTCCTCATACAAGCAGGCCTCTCGGAAGCGATGGTCAATTCGCTAAGCAACTTACTCTATTCGGAATTCGAACTCAGCAAGGCCGCCGGCTACTTCCAAATGATCACTAAGAACCGATCTGGAAAGGCCGCCGATTTGGTTAAAACGGCCCTGCAGGAATTGAAGATAATCGTTGAGTATGCCGAATGTTTTGGGGTGAAGGTAGCCGATTTGAGGCTTGATCATTGAGGTCGATGTCCAACTGATCTTTTCTAGTTTGAATTTGCAATCGCGCCCGGATTGATTTACAATATCCACCAGCATTCGGGAATGATTTTTCAATTTGTCTGCGACATCCAGAAGAAACGGAATCTGAAAAGCAAAGAAATAATAGCGGCCGGCGGCCGTTACGACGCCATGATTCAATATTACCGAAATCTTATGGAACAGATTAACATGGCTGGGAAGGATCTCCAACAGTCCGCGGTTGGTAAGTGGAGTGTTATACAAATACGTAGAAAAGTGGACATTTGGGATGGTTTTGTCGCGCAAGGAGCGTCACAAAGCTGTAAATGCTTTTATTACAGCTTATTCATTTATTTATGGTTTTTGGTCTTTAGGCATCTCGATATCGTTGGACACTTTGGTGCAGGCGGTTTTGAGACAGGACGTTGAAGAAGTGCCCACGAGAAGATCAGACTCCCTGAATATTGCAGTTTGCTCAGTAGGCCAGAAGCCCAATGGTAACTTTAAAGAAAAGATCAAGGTATATGCTTTCTGTGTGTGTGTGTGTGAGCCAGTCCTTAATGATTTTGCCGCAATTTTGTTCGATTTCAGGTCATAAAAAACTTGCAGGAAGCCGGCTGTAGTTTCTCGCTCATTGAGACTCCTACCGAAAACGCACTCGAATATCAGCTCTTCGAATTGAGCTTTTCACGTGCCATAATTTTCCGGGATGATAATCAGAGCATTGTTAAGGTCCGGTATTGGGACAAGAGCTCTAGGGGAGAGACGTAAGTTCACTTGCCTGGTGTCTGAATAAGTAACTGACCAATTGCGCTTCTAGGCGTTTTTATGATAAAGAGGTGCCCGTTTCCTCCATGGTGGAGAACATGCAGAAAATCTTGAAAATTCGCGTCGAAAACATTGGCGAAAACGGCCAGCCATCGGCCACGCTGATTCGATCTGAGAGCAAATCGAGCTACAGTGAGAAAAACGAATTAGATGTAGAGATTCTGTGGATTACTTCGGAGAAAATGACGTCGAATTCGCGCAAGCGATACGACAATCAAGTGAGTTGCACTTGAAAATCGACGACGATTTCACTGTGATAAGTCGATTTTTTTGGGGGTGTTTTAGGTACGAACTCAGCTTGACAGGGTTTTCCGAAAACTCTCCGGAGTGCCGACTGTGATCGCCGTAAATCTCGACTCGAAGTTCGTCAGTGAATTGTCCTCATGCGTCGACTTCGATAGTGAGGATCAGTTCAATAGATCTGTGCAAGACTTGACCTCCAAGTAAGTTTTTTCGGGCCATTTTAGAGACGAAAGAGCTGGAGTTTGATGGATTTTAGGAACCAGAAGCACAAACAGTGCGTGAAGGAGATTTGCGACGAAATTCGGAAGATTCGTCTGAAAAACGACAGTCCAACAATTATCTTGTACAGCCTACTTGATAAGTGCCATAAAGTGATCATGTAGGCCCATTGGCATTCACTCTTCCACGTGTGTTTCGCAGATGGTATTTCGTATCATTTTCTGGATGCGGAGTAATTGAAGACAGTTTATTGCATTTATACTTTACGTGATGTGTTATTCAATTGTGAATACTTTTATTTTAATAGACAGACATGCTATAAGTCCAACGGGGAGTTTTGGGAAGGGACAATGAATGGGTTGCAAATAAAGAACGCGCCTCATCCAAATTAAATTCCATCTCCAGTCATCTCGGTACGCGATCCGGGCACATCGTAACGTAATTGAAAGTATAATTACATTTGTCCGGATCTCTTTCGTTAATTCTTAGTTACAAAGCAATTAAGGCCGGTCAGACTCTCCAGTTGTGTCTAATCGACGTCGGTGGACATTCTTTGATCAGTTTTCAAGCCAATTAAATTAATTTCCCCATAAACAACTTCGCTATTAACTGGGCGAATAAATGAGATATTAGGTTGTTGTTTGTACACGGGGCTGTAATTAAACTTTGTTCAATTAATAATTAAAAAGTTTGCCGTGGGACCCCGTACGAATTTCAGAAACACGGTTTTTTACTGTTATAAATCAGTAATTAATTAACATCACCTTTCTCCCTAATTTCGGGCGATGCATCCGAACTTGGCCAGGGATTCGAAATTTGATTAATGAGGGCCCTGCCGCGTCAGAATCAGATGTGGCGCCCCTGTTTTTCCTATTAAAAACCGCTCTGTTTTAAACTAGATATGGAGATTTCGGTGAGGTTTTAATAATTGAGCCCTTACTAAAAGTTCCTTTCTGGCAACAAGCCGCCTTATCAGAATTGTGGCTAAATCAGTGTCGTAAATAGTTAAGCCTTTCAAATCACTGAAATTATATTTATCTAAGGTTTACGGTGACACAAAACGAGCAAATATCGCAGTTCTTTCATCAAATCGGCTCAAATAACTTGACTATTTGGGCAACAACGAAATTTAAATCGATGGTGATTGCAATTCGGTTCTTTTTGGTAAGTTCATGTTAAGCTCATTTCAAAGCATCAAACGACTCAATGATGTTCAGCTCTTTGTGTTGGCAAGTGGGCAACTTCAAGTAGACGCTCAGCTTGCAACCAATGGGATGCGCTGTATAAATGACACCACCTGTCAGAGGTGCTTGTATGCGTTGTGGTGCGTCCAGTCTTATGGAAGCACGTGCAGTCCATACTCTGGAGATACTAAGTGAGTGCTAGAAGACGTTTTCCACTAGATTCGACTAGTCAATGTCAGTCTTTTTAAACAAACCAATTCAATTTCTCCATTCCATAAAAGAACTCAGTGTCCTTTACTATTGAAAAAAGCTGATTTTCTAGCGGTTCTGTTGCCTTTAGGGTCCAATTAGTAAGCGAGTCAACAGACTTCGCATTAAACTCAACAGTGCAAGGTAAATGAAAAGAACGTTAATAATTCTGATGCCGACTGGATGAAGGTTTGCAGCTAATTCCAGGTCGAAGAGCTTCATACGGGAATTCTTGTCGCAAAGTTGCAAGTTTTTGTTTTGGTGGCTGTTATATGGGGTAGAGCGCTACTCGTGTCCAGTTCAGTCTGATGGTGATCCCCAATTACTTGTTTCAAAGTGCGTAATTTTTTTAATTATCCAGCTTAAATTGATAAACTGGAGCAGTGGGTATTTTTTATTTCAGCTGTTCAACGCTTTCAACAAAGCGGTGTTGGGGTAAGTAACAGCGTTAATTGAAACAGTGCAGGTTACATACAATTTTCCCCAGATCTTCATGGTGACAAAATTTCTTCGACAAGAAATGGTGAGTTCAGATTACTTTTGTCTTCGTTTTTTAGTGAAATAAGTGGTGCGTCCTGACCTAAGGAGCCGAGCCCGAGCCTAGCCTGATCTGCTGCAAATTTCTTTGATATTTCGTCAAAACACCGTCCGAAAATCGATTGTCTGTCGGTATTTTGATGAAACATCAAAGGAATTTTGCCGCGGCTCAGGCTCGGCTCGTTAGGTCAGGACGCATCATATGATTCAATGATATAAAAGCGATTAAGGCTTGCTTTGAAATTTCTTTTCGCTGATTCATGGTTTACGACGACATTATCTTATCATTTCGTATTTGTATAGTAAATTTGAATGGTGGAACTTCCGCCCACCCTTTTTGGTCATCCGGAAGGATTCTGACAAATTCCAATTTTTCAGCTGACAGCAAGGAAAATGGCTGCGATCAGTTTATTTTTTTATTCGCTTTTGCTCCACGCTCTTGTATTCAGCGGCTTATGATCTATGCAAGTCGAACTTGTGTGGATCTTTTGCGCACATGGAGTAAAAATGTATTCTCAATTAAAAATAATATGCGACATTGCCAAGACCCTCAGAGCATGCTATCAGGATTTTTCGTGTATCAATTGGCCCACATCTCTGGTAAAATCCCATTCGCTTTACGTGAAATGAATGTTGCGAATCCGATTAGCAATGAATACGGGCGATTTGTACTTTTCGATTATGTAATAATGAAGCAAAATGCAAAAATAAAAGCCCAAGACGTAAGAGACTGTATTTCGAGTAGGCAAATGCGGAAGGGACCACCATCTCATAAAATTATCGGTGGGATTAATATGGTACGGACATGTGAGGCGTATATATGGGGGAAGCACGACTGTCGAGGAAAATATTGAAGCGGATTAACATATATGTACATATATTTGTACTTTGACGAGTTTCGGGAAAATGTTCACTCGATTTCTCTGGTACGGAATCACCCAGTAGATCAGGCCAGAGGTTTGACGGGGCTCAGGTGGTGCATTTGCATAATGCTGTAAAGTGGCCGGAGCTGGTTTACCGGCGAATCCACTAATGGAAATTTCAATATTTGCAATTAAAAACAACAACGGCTCCCTAATTATTTGAGCTGATTTATTGGGCCAAGGAATACTGGACGTCCAAGTCAAAAATCCAATGGAAAAAAATCAGCCAAATGTGGCGTTTTTGTGTCCACATAGCGTGTCATTGCATGGATGAAATAGGGTCGCATTAAGTGTTCCGGTCGCAGTAAGGAATGCAAAATCTGCAGGGCGATACAAATATCCCAACGGAGTTGGAGAATTTTATGGACTGACTCTAAAATGTGAAACATGCAGCCTGATGATGACAGCGGCTCCAGGAGCAATATGGAAAATTTGCAGCCTCCATTCATACTGAGCTGAGCGCGGCGTTCAACAGCTACACGTTCTTAATTACGGCCATTCTTGCCATTTAATATAACTAATACTGTGAAATATCGACTGTGGAGCAACAGCGCTTTGTGTCCCATAACTTCCGTTCCACCTTATTAAATGCATCGGATAACTTCCGACAAAATGTTTCGAAAACAGCAGGAATTGATATTTTGCAGGCGCAAACACCACACGGGATTAATCCATTTGCTTATGCTATAATGTCCATTCATTCTCGCTAGAAGTTGGTTGGACTTTGTCTATTTCTTTTACTCCAATGGCTCAAAATGCACTCCACTGATCTCCCGATGCGCAACCGATTCGGTTTTTCTTAAAGCGACCATCGATCGATTGAAGTATAGTTTGTCCCAAGCTATTTGACAGTGACGTCATTAGTTGAGACGCCATTCGACATTCTTTGTTTTTAAATCTATAACACAAAACAAGACTTATACACTTTCCAATATGTTTCTCGTTGTTTAAAGGCTTGCAAAATATTTTATCTGCCGCGTTTGGCTCACGACAATAAAAGAGTAGGTACTCACATTGTAGTTTGTCCCATTCCTAGTCCACTTTTTATTTGAATTTTTTTAAAATGCCGTTTTCGGCCTGAATTGCAACTTTTTGTTTTGGAAAATAGCCTTGACAAAACAAACGTCATATCTCTCTTCTCGTAGGCTGTTTTTTGTTAGTTCTGATTAGCTGGTGTTAGCATTCTTGTGATTTGTCTTTATTTATGATTGCGTCACTGCCAAAAAGCCTGGGACAGACTATAATCGACTGCCGATAGGGAAAAATATTTTAAAATACTGACAAAGCAAAGTTAAATTGTTCTTTTGTCCGCTGGTTTTGTTGAATATTCGTCAACGCAATTGCGCCAGACTTGAATAGACCTGATGTTTGTAATCTAATGTAAAAGTTAGTGTGGGCCTTGTTTCGTCCAGACACTCACCATATTCAACTTGCATTTTGTTTGCAATTATCTATGCCAGACTAAAATAATTTTATTCGCCGGTTCTCAGCTCGTGGCCAACTTAGGTAACCCAGTGGTTGCCCAATAAATGTTGATGGTAAATCCCGCACTGGGTCTTCTACAGTGACGCACCTCCTATGGTGACGACACGTCTTCGACATATATTAGCCGGGCACTGCCAGAATCTCTCATTGTGAATGGTTCAGTGCTAGGAAAAGAGTTAAAAAAAAGTTAAAATTACGAAAGCGATGATTTCCAAAAGGCTTTTAGTGCTGCTGATAGTTACAATAATCGCGTTTGTGTTGGTGCAGTCGCGACCACCCAGTAGCTATAATGGTATAAACATTTTTCCTATTTCACTTTATGTGTAGGAGTATAATTTTTTCTAGTTGGCTACTTATTTCTATGCTTGAATAGTCTGTAAAGGACCGAAAGTGTTAAGTGGCTTGTATATTTAACATAATTGACGCCACTGGCCACTGTTTATAAATGTACAAGGGGAATTCAGGTTAAGAAAATTCAGGCCGATTTTCCGACAAACGGAACGACAAATGCATCGGTTTAATTTGAGATTTCAACTGACAACTTGAAAACTTGTCAGCATAGAAGAAAGCAAAGCTCACATGATAATGTAATCGTGCAATTTATTGACCTAAATCGATTGTTTTTGCTAATAGGCTTTTCCCATTGTTTGGTTTAACAATCAACGGCAACATTTCGCACTTTCTTCTTTTACATATGCATTACATAATCAGAGCGAAGGCTGAATCTCATTGTACTAAAAAGTTGATTGGTTTGCGTAATCATAAGATGGTCGGTATCTAAGTTAACGGTAGTTTTTCGGCTAGGGTTCACTTGTCTCACCCTGTATGTTGTTCCAGAATTGCCAGATGTAATGTGCCGACTTCCAGAGATGCGAGGCCATTGCAGGGCGCTAATCATGAGATGGCGATACGATCCAGCAACTGGCAAATGCGATGAGTTTGGGTTTGGGGGCTGCGATGGGAACAGCAACAATTTTCCGACCCGAAAGGCCTGCATGGATATGTGCGCAGGTGAGTGATTGAATTCAGTGCCAAAACCCTGCAGGTTTGTTTGATTGGTCGCATTTTTACGTTTCAGAGGTGCGGTAATGGTCCAATGTGGAGCAACTGAGGACTTTCGGTGGTACAAATTATCGACTTAAAATTGTTTTATTTATTTACTATGTTATTGTTTGCAATAAAAAACTGACTTTTATGGTTGTGTTTTTGTGACCCTTGCTTGAAATTACATTAAACCAAGTCTACAGGGTGATTCAAAATTGGCGTCGTTCCTTTGGGGGTGTTTAGAGAGTATAGGAAAAATAGTGAAAACAATTAATTCTTATCAAAAACTGAGATAATTGCAAAAAACTACATCAGAAATTGTGCAACAATGTTTTTCACGGTAGTCTGTCTTATTAACATTACGTAAATACCTGTTGCTTCTTAAATATCAACAGCTTAGGTGAAAATTAGAGCAACCGGTAAATTCAAATCAATCAAAAATTATGGCTCAATGATTTGTTTACAATTAAACAATTACAAATTGGTGATGGTGGTGAAACGAAATTCTTAAATATGAAACCGTTTTGCAATGTGGACAACTCACAAAAGGCGTTCGAGGTTCCGCCCCTTTAACTCCAAACGTGTATCTGCCCGTGTAGGCGCGTTGTTGTGCACTCTTCGCAGCATTACTGCCGTCACATTTTGAGCAGCTTCTCGAATTCGGTTAATTAACTCCGATGTTCGGTAGAGCAGATATTTAATGTGTCCTGTGTATCTTACATAGATGGTAGGGATGTAGCACTTCCTCGGTAATTATCCGGTGCACAGTTGCCTGCAGTTCGGGAAGGCTCTGCTGCAAGTATCTGCAATACCTGTTCCTCTACGTCTGGAGCCCAAACACCTCTAGGTCGTCCACTACCTGCTTCAATTCCTGGAGCCAATCGTCCAGTGTCTCTAGCCCGCGGAGTAGGAGAACGAGCATTCATAAATCAATGTTGCTTCCAAACAAACCGGGATTTATGAATGACTAGCTTCGAATGTCTTTGGATTGAACTTTAAAGTCGACTTATTCATTGATTTTTTCCATTATCTGGCAGTGACTCGTCGGTAATTTTCGCCCAATCTGAGCATTCTTCGCGCCGTGGGTGAAAAAAATGGTAAAACATTGCGGCAATAAAAGCGAAGGCCCTCGGAGGGCGAATCGATCACCAAGACAAGATTAATTATGGCTGTCGACCGGAGGGTAGGCAGAGTGACAGAAAGGGTTAGAAAATGGGCAACTGATGAGAATGCCTTCGTATCCGGCCTGCTCGATCATATTAGAACTGAAAAATGACGTGTTTGTTATGACGTGATTTTTAGAAAAATGGGTTCAAATGGGCAACTTTTCGCTATGTAAAACTTTTGCGTCTGGCGCTCATTCTATGTTCATTTCCTGGGTACGTCCGATAACTTTCGGACCATTCTCGTCCCACTCACTAGATACTTTTTGGACGATAAGCGCGACTGCGACATTTCGACACGAAATTTATGCAAACTAATGACAATTCAGCGCACTAAAAGCGCACATACCACCTTTATGGACGGGCCCGAATCGCACTCGCTTGCTCTTTTGTTTGTTTATTTCTGTTTTAGTTCACTTGGACCCGGATATATCCATATTTTTCGATATTCTTGCCGAGGCGCAACCGATAAAAATATCCGAAGGGTAGAGAGACAACGATGCTACCACAAATTCTCGATCGCAGGTGTTTCGGAATGCGCACTAATTACAAAACTAATTACAACCGCTATTTAAAAGCCGCTTTATATATTAATAATATTATTTATTTGGCGGTGTCGCAGTGAACCGACGCTGAATTTCTGTTATTTATCACTTTGAAAGTGTTATCTGGAAGGCCGCGAGCGGGCGAACGAGCGGGCCCCAGAGTTAAGAGCACTCGCTGGAAATTGCTCTAAAATACACCAGCTTTTCTGCTTTATGTGCGTGTTTACCAATAAAACATTCCACTCCGTTTTCGGGTTTTGATTTTTTTTGTTTTTCAAAAATCCACAACACGCAATTGGGATAGCAATAGTTGCATGTTGTCTATCAACAAAGAGACAAAATGGTCAATGTTATGCATCCGCTGGCTTATTACCCCGATGCGGAATGCGTTAATTAGAGGCGCCAGATGAATAAATCATAAGCACATCATTCAATTCGGTTAAAGGTATCATCAGTAATTGACGCCTCAATCAATAATAGTAATAAATGTCCTGCGAGCCGTGGTTAAAGCGCGTCTGTCCTGGACGCCCTACGTTGCCGACATGGAGAAATTATCTACAGGTCATCTGGGTTGCTAATAACGCCCCATGGACTTCATCAATGAATCACAGTTGCTGCGCTATTTTTTGCTCGAAAATTCAACAACAATTATTAAATTATTAGAAAAAAACGTGCCAGAAAATTATCTCAATATGATTGAATAATGAAACTTTTAAGGCTTGGAGAAAGGCGAGTTTGTCGCTTCGTTAGTTGCAAATACGACTTGCAAAACAACCTCGCAAATCAAACGCAATTTTAAAAATTGTTCAAAATCGTCTGAATATGACGAAGAAAAACGAAACTTTGTCCTCTTATAGCATATGCTTTGCCGTACTAAATGTATACATTACAAAGCAAACTCTGTAGTTTTACCAATTGAGAAGCAAAAAAAATGTCAAACTATAACAGCCCGGTGAGAATCAGTCGCACTCGCCATCTATTTTACTCGCATAAATCTATACGAAGATAAAATATAGATGGCATTGCTGGTCAAATACTGTTTCCATGTGTCGTCCAACGATTTCAGGAGGCTTTTCGAACCATTTTGCTTTCAGTTTTTTCAGCTGATTTCAACTGATTAAGATTGAAGGGAAATGCGTCGATAAATAAGCAAAACCTCGAAGTGGCAGTCTGGAACGCAATCGAGTGGAGTGGCCCATAGATCTGGACCCGCGAGCGAAATATGTAGAAAATGGAAATTGTGCAAATTAATATACGTTCTGCTGGCGAAACGTAATGGCCTTTACTGAGCCTGAATGCCAATTACCATATGAAATATAAGCATGATCAAAACATATCTCCGTTGCGCTGGGTGTATTGTTGTTGAAAAATCAACAGTTTGAGGCCGGTTGAAACAGGCAGCCAATTAGTTGCCAACAATGGGGCCCATTAGCGACCGCAGACACAATGAAAGAAAGCGACGTGCTGAAGAAGCATCTGCATTGTGCATTCCATTTTCTCCAAGAAACGGTGCTGCATATTCCGGCAAACAAGTAGCGTTTTGTTTTGGAGCGGCGTTGTGCGCGCTCTTTGATGTGGCCACTCGACAAAGTGGGCGCCCATTGTTTACTCGAAAATGACTTAATTGAGGCGCCCCCCCATTCTCCATTCCAGCTGTTTTAGCCAAATGACCAGCCTACTCGGATTCATTCCCTAACAAGTTTTTCACTGAAATGAACCGATGTTCGATTAAGGGGAAAGTAGCATAAAAATCAAAGTAGCTGCCTCCAGTTGGAGTCGTATTTTCATGCACAAAAGAGCGCTATTTCGACATTTTTCATCATGAGAATTTAATATCCGCCGGGCAATTATGAATTCTGCTTACTTTGCTCTAGGTTTTGCGCACCCCACTGAGTGAATAATAACAACCCCTAATTAATATCTGCAAAAACCCATGGGCGGAGTCGGTGGCGTTTCAACAGCAATCCGGCCCATCTCATGGGCAAATCACTGGCCAGACGGAGTAGTGAAACCTTCGAATGTTTGCTTTGGAAAGACAAAGCATATATCCGCTCTATCTCGAGATGGGCTTAAGATTGAGCAACGTTATTTCGGCCCTTGACTGTTAATCGTCCAGTCACGCCACTGCGATCGAACATGAACCCCCGCTTGTATATTACAAGCCCAGGGACTGATTAGAGCGAACAATGGGTCAAAATATTTGCGCTGGTATGAAATGAACATTTTATGCATCTTGTAACAATGGGCGCATACAGTTTTGTGCATACGTTGCTCTAGGTACTGTTAAATATAAGCTCTAATAACGAGCAGATCCCCCTTTTTCCCGTTTTAACCGATTAAATTGCGCTCCCGCTTGGGAAAAAATGCGCCTTTTTTAACGGCGCTCGCTTCTAAGGGGGGCCGGAACCAACGGAAAATAGTTTGAGTATTTCGGTTTTTAATTTGGAATTGAGGCTACAATGGCAGGTTTGTAGTGACGGTTGGTGGTTTCGAGTAGGGCTTCGACCTCAACATTGTTTTCGATGGCAAAAAGATCAAAATAGGAGTGCAGGGTTTGAGCGCTTGGCAACTCGAAGACTGCAACTGTTCGTCTTTTATTTTCTTACTTGAAAATGGAGCGTCGCTCGAAAAAGTGTCTAGGGACTTTTTCTTTTCCTATTTGATCAAAAAATTACATTTTTTTTTATTTTCTGAAGAATTTACCACTTTTTTTTAACTTAGTTAAAAGCTACGAATATGTTTTGAGCACTTGTTAACCCGAATACTTTTATTTTTCACCGGAAAATCTGGCGTTGCGCGGAAAAATGTCAAGTGTTTTTTTTGCCAAATTAATAAAAAATTGGGAAACAAGTTATTAAGTTACGAGAGTAAATAATAAAGAAAAGGTAGTTAGAATATTTTAGATAGCTACAATTCTCTCATAAGATTGCATCAAAAAATCTTATCCTCAAAAGAGATACACCCATTTACTCAAAAGCGGTGGCGCTGACAAAAACCGCAATATTGATAAGGACTTTTTTGATAGAACATCTCAAGAGTTTTGTTTCTGCTTTCGCAAAAATTGGTCTGTGGTTTATTATACTCAAATTTCTTAAAGCATGCATGAAAATACAGTCAAGGATCAAATCGTGCGAGTAAAAACAAAAGTCTGAGCCCGATAGATTCGCAAGTGGCTCAAGACGCTGCTGGCATTGAAAGCTGGATGTTTTCTCGTGCAGAACATTCCAGCAAGTGAATGTTTTCCATCTGGAAATGTTTTGTAACCAAGACCCATTCTGAGGGCTGATGAGCGAATCTGCATTCCGGTTAATCGCGTTCCCAGTCGATTATTTCTCGTCAAGCGACCCATAACCGGACATTAACCCTTTAGTGCGCCATTGGTCGTTAAAACAAACGGCCATCCGTAAAATATTTTTGCGGAAAACATGTATGCCGGTTGAAAAATCGCCGGGAATGCGTACGGAGTCGTAATTGTTTGGCCGCAAATGCTTTTGCCGAAACGATGAAACTGTAAATGTCTGAACGAACAGCTTTTAAACGTCGCTCAGCAATTTGGCCGGTGAAATATGCTGTTTGCAGATCATCGCATTGATGGGCATTGGAAACAAATAAGTTCATCGATTAGGGGCCCTGAGAGGCGAAAGGCACGAGCATCTAATCGCATCACATATTTGATGGGATCGCATTACCGGGCCTCCTCTTTGCCGCCAGTTTTTCCAGTAAACAAGGCCCAAATTTGATAGAGCCACGGTGTCGATACTGAAAAATTGGAAATAAAACGGACCACCGCAGGGCATCAGCGGCCCAAATACGGGAAGAAGGGCGGCACACGCATTCTGGAATTTCCAACAATACGAGGGCTCAGAAAACCGAGCCACTTGAACTCGCCCTTGTTCCCATCAGAATTGCTCTTCCATCAATCGAAACTTCCGGTGATTTTGAGAGAAATTGAGATTTTTGTTCAGTCGAAAAGCTCTTGACTCGCTAAATTCAAACTTTCGAATTGTTGAACCCAGACCTTGTGAATTTGGTGTGCCTCCCTGGTATCGAGCCGAAGTCATCGGACGACGAAATGTATGTGTTTGAGGGACTCTAAGCTCACCCCGGAGGCTCTAATCGGGCTCATTTTTAACATATAATGCGTCCAACCTCTTCGCGTTTGCCAGCGATCGTTATAAAACCCACTTTCAATTTGGCCGATCGAAAACGAATATTTGACGGCTCAGTGATAAGATTTTGACGAATTATCCTCATTCTTTAAATACATCATTATTTATTTAATTATTCCATTTCTGAACACTTGTGTCTTTTAACATTCCTCGTAACTATTATTACCAGTTAAAGGAACAAAACTAAATATCTGATAGTCAGAAACGTTTTCTTGCTTTAAAACCAGTGTCGTGCCAGAAGGGCTCGGCACAACAAATACATTAGACTCTTCAGGATGTCGAAATGTACTTGGACATCCGATAAAGCTCTAGTCAAACAGTGACTGTTTTTGGACCAGCACCGAAAAAATATTAATTAAATCAAATGGACGATTTAGTGGGAACGTGGCCTGCCGCAATTCCCTCTAACGATCGGAACGCGCTGCCTTATCTTGTTAAACTTTCCATATATCGCAGGTGGCTGAATGGGAAATAGCGCAGAAACACGCCGGAAGCCCATAAAAGTGGTTGGATTTTCTTTTAAATACATTTCATTAAAATCATTGCGTTCGCTTGAACGACGCTTCAATTTTGCGGGCGAATGGCATTGAATTCGGTTTTCTTATTCCGGGGCTGAGCGGAAGGAAGTTTGACGAACGTCACATGCCGAAGGGGATCAAACAATGATATATGCATTGTTCCCTTCAACAGGTAAAGCTACATGTAATCTCCAGAGGGGTCATAATATGAATAGAAGTCTCCCTCGAGATGCCTAAATTATGATACTCGGGGCCGCAACGCGAAGCTGAAGCTCGTAAACCTGCTCCGATGTGTCGCCTTCTCAATTTATTGCCACTGTGATGTTTCTCCATCGTTATACAGCGATTGTTAATTGTTTATTGGGTTTCAACTCGAAAACTCCTTGGGACTGTTGGCAGGGAAGATCTCTAAGACACCCAGAAACTGGAGAAAAAATTACGTTGAATTTCTTCGGCCAAATTGTCTCTGTTGGGTCTAACTTATAATCGCCAACTGGAAGGTTCCGCACGAGAAAACATTATGTTTGCAATGCCATCGGCGTCTTCAGCTACTTGGGAATCTATCGGGTTCAGGCTTTCGTCTTTTCCCGCACGATTCGCGCTTCTAATTTTATTTTGATGCGTGTTTTATGCAGGATATTCAACCAATCGGAGTGGAGCTGACAGGAAACCAGTTGAGTGTTGAAGTTGTTGAGTGTTTTGGCTTCATCCAAAGTTCTCACATCAAATTTTGTCTTTTGTATGCAAAAACTTTACAAAATTTCGGAATTAATTCCGAAGAATGTGTTTGCTGGATTCTGTCCAAATTCGCACTATAACTAAAGTAAAGTTTCCTGTAAAGACTGCTAGAAGCCGAAAGCTCAAATCTCATTTGGATCCTGCAAACCGCCTTTTTAAATTGTGTAAAAGTGTAAAAGCAGCGCAAATTTGAAAAAAAAGTTCTGCACTAAATTTCTTAAAAACTGTTCAAATTTACACAATAATTAAAGCAAAGCTCTCTTTAAAGTAAAAACGCAAAAACATTCCAAACTTGAGCCAGAAAAACTGGTTAAACGATGAGAGAAAAAACGATTGGTGTGTCATACTCAGATCAATTATGAATCGACATTTGGCAAGGCGGGCGAGTGCTCCGAGAGCGGATCCAACAGGTAAAGTAAGCAAATTAGCAAAGTGCTCGCATCAGCGTAAAGCGGGATGGCACAAAGTAACTGGTTCTGCATGTAAAGAGGAGTGGAAATGCCCATTCAGCACGTGTTGCTCAACAACTACGGGCCCTATCTTGATCGCAGTTTTCAATAAACACGTCGCTTCGGCTGAGAACGACGTCGACATGCTTTCCGGAGCCGCTATCTGCACGCCAGCACACCTTCCTGCCTTTACACAAACAGCGAACCGTTCAATGCTCGCCGCCTCTTCGCTCCATTCTCTTCTCGTCACGGATTTGCGTATGTTTGATGCGTTCCACGCCGCATTTGTGCATGCGGCTCCTTCGTTCTTCTGACCCACTGAATCACCCTGTACATCCATGCTGCCAATTTGAGTTATCATCGGGCGAGGGCACCTGAGGTGGAAGCCACCACAGCCCCGGCACAAGTACTAAAATATTGATGCGCCCGGTTATATATGCAACAGCGGTACGAGATATAAAACTTGCCAGTATTGGCCATATCTTAGCATTACGGGGCTCACCAGGCACGCGTGGCATCCTACGGGAAAAACAATTTCTACCTTACCGACCAGGCTCGGGGCGATACTTTATGACGGATCCGTCCGGGCACTCCCGCTTTTTCACCCGTAAGAGAGATTTAATGGACTCCCCCGACAAATGGTAATGGCTGTAGAGGGATCCGTCCTCTTCTTGTCTACCGGTAATCGGGCTTTAAGACGGCGCCCTTCATATTTGGGACCGCACTTTTTCCGTCTCGTCGCCAGAACCTTGGCCGGATTAAAGTGGAACAGGTGCCAGGTGCATAAATACCCATTTCAAATGCGCTCGATTCCATTGCTTTCCGAAATAAGTGCCGTACATAAATTGGGCTGAATTAAACGCTATTTAATTACTCCTGCCTGCCTTTTAACTTGGCTCTTAGCTCCCGCAGGCCTACTATGCCGCTCTTTTCACATTGCAGATCCTGGCAAACAAACTGTTGGTACAAAACAAATCACACTACCTAATGTAAACCTCCAAATGTTACTCGTTAAGTGTAGTTTATAGTTTGGCTGCCAGGGACTTTTAGACTTTTGAATTTGCGAATATTTCAATTTCCCATCAGTGCATATCCACAAACCGAGCGATCGGAATAGATCCGTCTCGCTCTTTCCATTGACGATAACTGCTTGAATCTAAAGTGTTCACAAATTGTCTCAAGTCTCAATTACAGAATCTCTCTCTCCAGATACAGCCGTCAAAATGGCAAGTTTGTTCCGGATCAAGCAAAGTAACGTAGGCCGGGAACAATTATCCACTTTAATGATTCCGTATGTGTCGCCTTCGCTCACGCAAGCCGCGTAAATTTTACAAATTTATACCGGCCGTTAATCGCCCATTCAAATTACTGGAAATCATTTCCAGCTGGATATGGGTGCGTGTCACATTGGGAGCCAAAATTGCTTTCCCAGTTTTCTTGGTTGTTTAGGAGCCCTCAGTTCTGGGGCGGTTGGGCGTGGCTCGAATTATTGAAACCGTCCACAGCAACTGTGGCAAAACTAATTTTTTAAAAGGCTAGTAAATACAAGTGCTGTTTATTATTACCTAGATTTTCAAAATCTGGAATTAAAATAAAAAATTAAAAACGTAAATATCAAAACTTTTCTTGAATGGAACACCCTATGTATTTTTCAGATTCAAAATTGGCGTCATTCCTTTTAAGGGGTTATAGGAGTTCACTTGGAGAGTACAAAAAACATTTGAAATTTTTTTTCACATCTATCACTGTCATCTTCCATTTGACAAAAATCGGCCACAGTATTGCGAACACCGCATGTCTCTATCTTCAATAGTAACTGATATACTAGCGATTTACAATGAAAAATGGACACCCTGTACAATAGAATTTGAATGCAATGGATGCCGTTTCCTTTACCAATGCACAATAGTTTGTTTGTCCGCTTGCTTGCCATCAATAATCGAAGAGGCAGATCTTCGACGACACCGGTAAAAGGCAGGTAAAACTGTGTCCAACAAATCGACGAAAGTAGGGGACGTCCTGTGGGACCGATAAAAGGGGACACAGTCCGTTAAATATTCATTTAACAGCCCGAGGCAGGCCACAACTTTGGAACCGTTACGTTTCTGTTTTTACCCCGTTGACGTGTACGGCCTCTTTGTGAATTTTTAACATTTTTTAAATGGGGACTCGTAGATTTCCTAATTAATCATGCAGGTGGGCCGGAATTACTTTCATTTTAAACTTAATTATTTTGTAGCTTGGGTGCTGGCCAGTAGGCTCCACACCGCCTGGCATCAGTAAACAAACTTTGTTACCGCGGAAACGCACTCGTTTCAACGCTCCAATTGGCTATAAGTGAGCGCCCCTCTAGCACCACCTGAGTGTGTGGACAGAACTTGTTTGCACTATTTCACATCTATTTGTCTCAACCTGATTTTTCGGAAATAATAAATGACTTTCTAATTCCATCCAATGTGCCCGATTCGAAGCCAAGTCCTGAACTGCCAATTCCCATAAAATAACCCCACAAAGCCCGCTATAACGGCCTTACAAAGGCGGAAAATGTATCTAATAAACTCGGCTCATACATGTCGTTTGGGGATCGGGAATCGTAAAATAAGACACCTCCAATACGCCCTGTGCACCAGCTCCTGGTTATCCTTTGGTTTGTTTTATTACGTCAAAAAGGATCCGAAAGTTCTGATTGAATTCTGTCGGCGAAGAGAAAATGCGCTCGTAAATATGCCACGTGGAGTTTGTGGCTTTCTTTAAAACGACTACACGGATTTCCGCCCGTTTTAATGGCTAAATTAAACGCGGCTTAATAAGTACATGTCAAACAAGTGTCAAAGTGTTTAACGATTGCTTTTTGGTGCCGGCCGTCCATCTAAACCGCTGGTAAGTCTGGATGATCGTGGTTTATCAATTCAGGAATAACCGATTTAGGGCGTTTGAAGTGATTCAACTCCAAGAAGTGCAGCTACTTTACATGCTCGTTGTATAATCCGCTTGAAATCCTGCCAAAAGGCAGCTGTACAAATAATCCTTCAGCCACTGTTATCTGGAGCAGGCTGCACGTGAGAGCAGGAATTCGAGCGACATTCAACAATCCCTCTAAGATGCTTACCCGATGGGATTAAGCGATTGAGGATAATACTGTTAACGCACGAGTGCTTACCAAAGCCACTTACTTTTTCTTTGGTGCGTACGATTTGTCAAATTTTAAATAAACCTCTGCGGATTGACTGCGAGTGCCCAGTCCCAGCTAAATACTTTCCATCCTCTCGAGCGAAAGAATGTCTTTACCTCAAAAGCCTGTTTGCAAGAACAAAACGGGCATGATACCGTCATTTCTAGCGACAAAGCCGAAAGAAACGAAATTGTCACACCGAATACATTTGGCGAATCTCTTCGCAGTGAAACGAAGCACAAAGCTGTCGGTGCTCAAAGAATATTATGACACATTAAAAACGCCCTGAGAGCAATAGAGAGTAAAGGGAAAAATGTGAAACAGATATTTTTAGAGACGGTGCCCGTTGAATGGGGACGCCTAAAACACAATGGCTTTCTCTATATTATTTTCAGTGGAGAAACGGGCGACGAGAGAAACCGTTCTCATCATAATTTAGCTGGCGGCGATTGGCACAAGATTAAAAGGCTCTTCAAGAAAAATGACGGTTTTACACAGAGATATCGTGACGATGTTGATTAAAATACGAATAATTAGAATAGAGTGGATTGTATGGAAGTCGGATGGCGTCTGCTCCCCGTTAAGGCACATTTACAAAAGCGCATCCAATTACTGGACACCCTAATCCTTAAAAAAATCAACTGATCTTTTGTTGCAGATTGATGTGGAGCAGGCCTTTTTAGCAACATCGTCCTTATCTTCCTAATCCATCATTCGATCTCTGAAGGCAACGATCTACTACATGTGAGTGCTGAATTAGGGGGTTCAAAAATGAATTAATTTCCACTGCAAACTCTCGTCGGTTTATCGGCAAAAGACTCGTATAGGAGACCCAAAGTTGGGGATGTTGCAACCGCAGTCGTGTAGGGAACAGAAACAGAGAAAGCCCTACTCCCCTGATCGCTCAGCTCGGTTAATTCGCGCGAGCAAATCAACTGGTCGCAAATTGAAGTACCGGGATACTTGACAAAAAATCCTGGGTTTTTGAAATGAAATAAATTTGGCAAATGCGCAAACAAGCCCGAATTTAACAATTTAGTAGCAGGCTCGAAACGGGGAAATTACGAGTTTATCATCGATGGGGATTAGACGGAAATATGTTGCGCTGCATACTTATCGCCATATAATTACCGCAATATTCAGTGCGTTTTCATATTTAATTAAACGCCAACGCCACTAATAATGATACATATTTGAGCTGGATAATTAATTTTGGTTTACGTATCCATGTGCCATTTAATGTACACTTCCGATGCTGATCGCATATTAACGTTTTTTTCTTTGCCAAGTTTGAAACTTTTACGCCCAACCAGCCGTTCGAACATCAATAAATTCAAATAGAGCTTTTCCTGAAAAAATCACCATCCAAGTGTAGTGGGTGATCGAGCTACTTTTCGAGACGCCCCACGAAAACCTGGCTGCAGAACACTTAGCATAAACAAAATTGCACATTAGCTAAATATTGCATAAAACTGGATAGCGCAAGAGGCAGAGCGACCGGCCGTTTCCAATGAAATACGAATGGCTGTTAATGGGACGTTGAAAATTTAAAAAGCCCCTGAACGTCGCGGAATTGGCGGAAAAGGGACCGGTTTACGTATGGGGCACAATTAAGCTAACGATAAAAGTGCCAATTGGACCAAATGACGAGTTATAAATACGTTATACGCCATACGGGGTGTTCAAACATCTTCAAATCAGTAGAAGGTTTGTGTGTCGGACTATAACATAAAATTATTTCGTTTGGTGATTGTCTCCAGGCCTGGCAGTGAAATGTAGCACGCGTTTCTCGATCCATTTCCCCTGCCTAATAGACTGTTAAGACTGCTTGCTCGGGCCCTCCGCTCGACATAATTAAATTCCATATTTGACGGCAACACGCTACTTTAAAACCGTTTTTGATTTATGGCCGTCGATGTTGCCCGAAAGTTTAATTAAAATCGCCGAAATCCGGCCTGGAACCATTCGCATAATAATAATTATAATAATAATGAGCGCTGGTGGGTTGCAGCTTTTCAGGCCGAAACCCGATCTGCCCCGTGAGCTGAACGACTTTCTCACCGACGTGCAGCAACATCAGCGCGACTTTGCTTTCATCAGGAACGCTGCCCGGAACCAGCGCAAGTATGAAAAGAGCTTCCAGGAAAGCCACGATCTGCTAGGCGAAGACATAGTGAGTCCAAGCGAGAACAGGACTTAAACCAAAACAATGTTCTCATGTTCTCAGGGCAACCAGCTCACCATCAATCCTGAATACAGCCGGAAAGTTGAGTTGGATCAAGTGCGTCCGCCATATGCAGGCGTCGGTAACAGCATTTACTCCGGCTTTGAATCGCCCCAGAAGTTCAAGTATTTGTATCCTGAGAAAAGGTGAAACAGTCTGGCTATATATAGAGCAGCCGCGGGTTCCTTCAAATGGGTTTCTTTTGCAGGTACAGCAAGTTCATCCGCAGCCCAATTCGGCTGAGACGAGAACTGGAAGGCAGTTACTTGACTGGCCCAATCCAGGCCAACTCGAATGGCGATTATGGGGACATTCAAAGACCCGAACCCAAATTACCCGCCAATCAGCTGAGGAACGACCAGAACCGGTACCACACGGGATTTCTGGTGGGTAGTTGAAGACGAAAGCGATCAGGAGGATTATCCGGAGGCAAAGCGCAAGCGAGAAGTGGAGATCAGCATCAAAGTAGCCTTAATCACGGGTATTTGAACGTCAACATCACTACATGATTTCAGAGCGATGGCAAACTGATAAAGCGCATAGAGGAAACGGAGGATGCCCCCAAGTCCATTGTACTCAACATTAAAGCCAGCAATCCCATCAACATGAACCAGGCCGAAGTCAGTCTTCAGCCAACTAGTTCATCGGAAGCTGCTCCCAGACAGGAAAAGTATGGCACCAATGGCGACGCGATCCCCAGCCTCACTGGCAGCAGCCCCAACCAAAACAAAGACATCGGAGTTCCAATAAACGCGATTCCTGCAGCCAACAGCATCTACTCACACAGCAAAGCCATCGCTTCCGCTTCTTTGCTATCCAAAGAGGATGCCAACAGGATTTCCTAATTCCCCAGTCATTCAGCGAGCCGGAAAAAGAACCTCTGAACCTGCCCGAAGTGGCAAAAGCTGAAGATTTCAAGACCAAGTTCGAGCAGCCGTATGGGAAACCGCTGGAAAGAGCTGAGGGCTGGTCGGCCGACAATCTGCACATGGCAAAGAGCATCGATCTGGCCCAGGGTAACATCAACAGCAACTTTGAAGTCCCCAAAGACAAGCCAAGTAAACCAAAAGGCGCACTTTTTTTTTGAAAAATCATCCTAAAAGTGGTCTGTAGGTCTTGATTTCGGCCTGAACGACGACAAGAAACAGGAGTTTGAAAAGGTTCAGGGCCTGCTGGTGGACACTAGCAGCAATGCCAAGCCAAAGGAGAAGCGCAAAAGGCGCTTCGAGCCTAGTCAAGTGCCTGAGCAGCCACTGGTGGACGACCAATTTTTTTCAAACCTTTTTCTGCAGGAAAACAGGGAATTGCCGCATGAGGACGTTTGGAGACCGCACCAAATGTACGAGGTGCACGAACAATCCACCAAAGATATTTTAGTGGTTCCCATTGGCACTACTGAGTGTCCGAAGGCGCCCGCAGAAGAAGAGGCGGAGGAAATTGGCGAAGCCATCGCCGAAGAGATAATCAAGGAGGAGGAGGAGGAGGAGGAAGAGAGTACAGAGTGTAATGGTGGCAAGTATTTCAGTTCCTCTACTGAATATGTAGATAATGTAGGTGTTACACCGGAAGAAGAAGAAGAAGAAGAATTCAAAATAGTGCGGCACCCTAAAACCACAACTGAATGCATCGATTGCAACGAAACGCCTGCAGAAGAGGAAATCGAAATCATCCATAAAAATCACCATCCGGAAGAAACTGCTCAACATCGAGGCCGAAGACGGTCTGAACGTAGAAGAAACCGAAAGCACCACAACCATCTGCATCGCAGACCGTTAGATCAACCAGGCCAGTCAGATCACCGGACCGACTTCTAATAGAAACATTTTCCAGAGACGGAAATCACAGGAACAAAAAAGTGCACCGTCACCAGAAGAAAAAGCGAACCGAAAGAGAGTCTTTAGCCGACTACTACGATGTTAACCAACACTATGGCCATCCAGAGGACTGCCTTTGACTACTTGCCGTCCTACAAGCAAAGAAGTCTAAAGTCTTGGGCGTATGAGTTCGATCCGCACCTCATTCCCGACGTGGGTAATAATGAGGAGGAAGCGGCTATTGCGCTGAAGAGTAACAATGTCAGGTTGACGCAAGGCGTCAAGAAGAATGCGAGTGAGTATTATAAAGTACATGGGGATTTCAACTCGGATGACCGACTATTTAGTTAAATAGTCGTTTTCGATCAAGGGCTAAAAATAGATCTTCGTCCTCTTATCAAATTCGTCCTCCTGCGGCTGTGTATTTTCGCTTTCGTGTCTTCACACCATGTTATTGCTATGTCACGCTTTGGCGTTAATTTTTTAATGTCATAACATTGCTATGAAAGGGAAATAGTGCCTGGTATTAATTGAGTTGCTGCCTGCAATTATTAGTGAACGGACACTAAACATGTTCTTCCATAGTTCAGTATTATTAAGCGGCAATTCGTTAATTCTCAAAAAAAGTTGTCCTAAGATTTATTTAAGGTAACAAATGTCCGAATTTTCTTAAAACTGATTAATATCAAATGTTTTTCTCAGTCCTTGAGAGCTTTCAGTGCATGCATTGTCTTCGTTAGGCAATCGGAAAAAGTTCAAATCTGATGGCGACTACTCGGACGAAGAGGATTCAATGACACCCAATCCTCCAAAGCGCCTTCCCATAAAAAAGACCCAAAATCGACTTGCCTTTGACTCAGCCTCAACAACTGAAGACAACGACGACGACTATGACTATTCCGATTTGACTGACATAGAAGACGGTAATCTTTCAAAAATTTCCGAGAAGTTTAATATGCAGGGAGTCCCATTTTCAATACTTTTATAGGCTCTTCTCTATACAGAAACATTTTTCTGTACCTCTTTTAACTCCAAAAATATAGGGTCATTTAGAAATTGACAATTTTTGGTTTTATGATTTTAAGTTTGACCTAAAAAGACCCTGAACTACTTTTTTGATGGCATTAATAATTACGGAAATGGGACACCCTCTATATATGTTCAATCCTCAGAAGACGAAGACATCACCTACGAAGAAGTTCGAGGCGATAATCTGGAGCTAGATGATACAGTGGAGAACAGCAGCAGAAACGAGCACGAGAACGATAAATTGAGGGACAACCTGCAGAGGGAGTTGAAGCCTTTGTTGGAGAAGTTGGAAGCCTCCACAGTGGGCACTAGGCAAAGTTTCTCTTCAGGAGAGATAGGTGAGTACCAAAGCATCCTTTGAGAGCTTGGAGAATGAAGTAATGCTTCAAGACGATATGCTACTCGAAGCCCATCAACTTCTAACAAGCGCTCACGGCCATGGAGCGTCCCAAAAAAAGAAGTCAGACAAAAGACAAAGGAAACCCAATCGCATTACTGAAGAAAGTGCCACAGCCAGAAAAAGACGCAAAAGAAGACACTCGAAGCACCTGAACAGTAAAGCAATCACAATTGTCTGATAAAACTCGTGTTCTCAACTGTTTACTTCAGAAAATGCCATTGGTAAAGAGCTCGATGATAAACGGCTAGACTCAGTGGTGGTGAAACGCAACCCAGCTCCGGCACTACTGCAAGAAAAGCCGCTAACTCCCGAGGAGAAGCAGGAGATCTTCTTGCGATACAATCCAGAGTTCCAGCGTTGGCCCAGGTTCATCCAGAACGACAACCAGTATCAGGCGTTAATGAGAAGGCGCGCTCTCGACAACCAACGGCGTTACTTTAGGACTGTGAGGAATGGCAACAATTTTCCCATCTCCAACGAGTATTTTCTCGACAGTCGACCAGAGTTTGTTAAAAGGCAGGAACCGTCCACTGTTGAAACCGAAGCTGCAGCGTCCAGTGAAATCAGCACGGAAGCAGACGCGTCCTCTGAAGCGGCGAGTGTAGCTGAAGCTGCAGAGGCAACCATCTCAAGTACTGTAGCTGAGGAGCTTTCCACTGTGGCAGCAGATGCAATTACTGCTGCGTCTACAACTGTTGCCGGTAAGCACGTTAATATATCATAGGAAAGGGCACCCATTCTGGGGTTATAGAAGAATATACTATTTTCTACCTTAAATCTAAGCACTCGAACCAGAATCGACTTCAGCAGCCAACCAGCTGCAGATGGCAGTACAAGCGACAGCAACGCTGCCTGAATCAGCGCAAAACATCCTACAAACCGCCAACTCGGATATTTTCGAAAACACTACAGTGCCGGGGGTGAGTGGAGGCCTCATCTACTCAAACTGAAAACTTTGAGTCTTGTTTTGCGACAATTCCAGATTGGGGGTTTTGGAGAAACAAATTTCTCTCCTGCTCAGACCGTGCAGCCTTCCACGGAGTTCCGTTTCACCACCAAAGTGGAGGATTTGACCACAAGTAAGTTCGTTTTTTAAACACCTCACCCTCACTGAGGGTTTTCTTCGATGTTTAGACACTCAATGCGAAAATGTGACTCAGAAGCGAGTAGAATCCTGCGACGAGGAGAACGCCAAACATAGCGTTAGTCCCATTACCAGTGTGCTTCCTTTGCTGCCCGATGCAGCTTCAGAGGTAATTTCGATGGAGAAACTGATGATTTTTTTCACTGGTTCTTGCTGCAGATGGCGCCCAATATGACCAAGGATCAGTTTCTGGACCTGGACGAGATTCTGGTGGGAGTTTTGCCCAGAACCATAGTGGCCGAGACTTTGGCCAATGCGCATGGGAGTGTAAGACCGGGGCTTAGAGCAGGTCGATTCAACGTGAGTAAAAGGCAAAGAAGAAAGCTGGATTTATCAAATTAGCAGTTCGTGCTGTCCGTCTTACACAGTAAACTTAAACAAACTACCAAATAAACAGTTTCGGTCTAGTTTTGACCAATGTCAGTGGGCGTCCCTCACGTAATACCCAACTCCTTTCATTCATTTCATGGAAACGAAGTGCAGGCAACGCCGGGTTTGCAAGTGAGTAGGAAAGGGGGCTCCCAAAAATCAAAAAGTTTCCAAAAACAGTTCAATTTCTTGACGCTTTATACAGAATCCTGATCTCTGCCCTATGTTAGTGCATTGGTGGTAGGAAGACAGCTATAGCCCAACCCACTCCACCACGTTCGGGTGGTAAGAACAATGCGCTCTAGAATTGAACTGGTTACACGGTCGGCGATTCATTAATGATTCTCTCTTAATTCGTAATGCTAATGAGGCCGATTTCCTTGAGAAACAGTGTTGCATAATTTCTGATGTAGTTTTTTGCAAATATCTCTGTTTTTGGTAAGAATTATTATTTTTTCCTATTTTTCCTATACTGTACAGCGGAATGTCGCTAATTTTGCATCACCCTATATATCAAATTGAATACCAAAACCAGAAATGTCCACATACTGTGAACCATTGTTGCTTTGTCTGTTTAAACTGCGGGCGATGAACAGCCCGAACTGTAGGGTTTATAAATCCAACTTTAAGCTAAAAAGACGATCGATGGGTGTTTGACTCAGATGAATATGCTGCTTTCGGGGTTCAACAACAGCGCCGAGACCAGTTTGATTTTGACCGAAATGACCAATCTGCTGAAGAAACTGAAATATCGCTCCACCTGCCAGATTTTGCCAACCAATTTGAAGACGTATGTGAAGATTTTGACGAAAAACGAAATGGATGATCCGATGATGAAGCTGAAGGAAATGAACGAAATCGGTAACGATTTATTTTAAATAAGACAAAAGTTGTCAAAAGATGACAAGTTAAAATTTTGAGACACTGTCGTCAAATTTCGTTCGGTTTCAGAAATATTGGGAAAAAACCAAATATGCCCGAAAAGTTTTTTGGCAAATTAATCGAAACTAAGAGTTGTCGAGAAAAAAATTTCCTAGAACATTTTATTAGTTTTCAATACTCTGCACATTTATATTAAGCTGAAAAATAGCACTTTTACTTTATGAGATATCGACACTAACCCCATTTTTTAAAATGCAAATGTGGATTTTTTCGCGTTTTCATAAATGCAACTTTCATCCTGGTTTAATTGATATTCAACATGTTTAAATTTGGCATCAGAGTCTCTATCTTAACTGTCATCAACTTTGACAGCTTTTGTCTAATTTAACCGAACTTGTAACCCTTACGGTTAGAAGATGGCAAGAGTGTCCCTTTCCAATTGTACCACCCCATATAGTGGTTCCTTTTCCTCATACAATAAAATTGCTCTTTCCTTGCCTAAAATCGGTCTTTGAAGCACTGCCATGACAGACGTCATTTAAATTCTGGCGTTCTTTATGAACACGCTCCTCTATTCAATTTAAACTAGATTTCGATGAACATCAAAGCAACTACGTGTTCCACAACGGGCAAAACGACAATATTCAAGAAAAAGCCGGCGTGCTGAAGGAACTGTTGAATAAATACGACAACCTGCCGGCCAATTGTAAAGAACGAGCGGAACCGGTTAAGGAGTACATTGAAACGCACTTGGCCATGATCGAGCGTATGGGCGAAAAAGGCGAAACGAAGGGCACACCCGCCACTGGAGCCCCCACCAGCCCCCTGCCAGAGCCAAACACTTCCAGCGTCAAGCCTAAGTCGAAGAAAGGTCTCAAAGCATCCAAGCTAGCTGCGAGTGAGTTTCGATTAGAATTTTTTTTCTGCTCTAGAAATTGGTGCGCCACTGTCCGAGGACTCTGCAGAAGAATTGGAAGGCCAGCTGATTGAGGAAGGGATGGAAAACCAAAAGGCGAACGCCAATGAAATGATTGACGGCTTGCAGAATGAAAAGAGTAAGAGGGAGGCTTTTGATTTTAGGGAAATCAGTACGTCCACTTCGCCCCAGTTTGGAAACTTGGCGCACGCGGTAAGGTGAGAGTGACACAGACCCAAAATTGTTCTACATTCGGGGCTGAAAATAGGACCGATTTCAGAAACATCCGGAACAGGCGGGAGGTGATGAAGCGAATTGGGCAAATCTATGGCCAACACGGAAGTCGAGCTCCTACTAGAAGTGAAGAACGGGGCTTTGAGGCGCCACGAGTGATCGACTTTTAGGGTCCCTTCTACTTGTAATTTTTACTCTACATTAGCTTATACAGGCATAAATGCGGAAATACATAAATCGGAGCAAACAAAAAGTGGATAATCTCTTTCGGAAACTTTCGAAGCGCAAGCAGGCCTAAACCGAGATCCAGTCACTTTTCTCGGAATAATTCCCTCAAATAATAAAAAGGGGGCGCTACACCTGAGTCCTCGCTGCTCTCGATTCGCTTCAGGGAAATAACCAAAAATAACTTTGGCTTTTAATGAGGCTTTTTGGACAAAATGTCCTCCTGTCTGCGACACAAAAACCTGCCTTCTGGATTCGTCGATAAATTTCCAAGAAGATGTCATTTAGTGCACATTCTCCACTTAATTGAATGTCAGACTTTTGATTGGATTTTTTCCGTGCATTGGGGCGATCGTGACGCAATTATATGGACTTAACAGATTTCTTGGCCGGCCACACGCTTCTTCGTCCTGGGAGTTGAACCAATAAATCACTCGACCGGTTAAGTTCAGTTTTCTAACTTATTATTTACGACTTGGGTGAACAAGTTCGACACTTCACAGTGAAAACACGTGCTGCGCTTGGATTGGCCGAAGGAATGAACTCAACTGTTCCATTTGCTACGGCAACCATTTGGTACAGGGTGGACCAAGTTCTAAAACTTGTCATAACACCCTAGGGTATGATACACATGTATTATTTGCGCAAGGTGTTTCAAGTTGAGACTCCAAAAAATGTGAAAAGTGACAAACAGAAAAGTTGTTTATTAATACTTAGATTTTCAAGATCTGCAATTAAAATGACACAATGAAAGACGTAAATGTCAAAATCTGATATAAGTCACTTTGTTTGAGTGGAACATCTGATGCATTTTCAGACAGATCGGTCGGATTTATGGTCCTGATTTCAGAATGATATACAGGGTGATTCATTAAGAATGGGAAATCCGGAAACTGTAGATACAAGGCCACTGGGTTGAGAGTCTTGTGAAGAGCACATTTTCATCGGGTATTTTGTCATCTTTAAAGTGTCATATTCTCTTTTGCGATATTTGGCGTGGCAAAAACGATATGCGAAAAATGAAACTGGGTTTTCCGGTAAAGTGCCATCTTGTTTCAAGTGGAGGAACAGTTTTGTTTTCAGAAAGGTAGAGATGACAAAGTTAACCTAAATTTTTTGAAATTAATGATCTGGAGGGGGGGGGGGGTTGTGCCAACTTATGAGGAAACACCCTGTACGTTTTCTGAACTCTAAATGCAATTGAGGTGGCCTGAAGGGGGCAGAACAACAGCACAAAAGAACTGACCCTCGAATCGGTAATTAGCGGAAGTAGCGATTGGAAATCGGTCGTAAAGCAATTGTTCATCCGTCAATCGCACTGGCCACATGGGCACCGCATCCTCGTCCATGTAAATACGGCATTAATAACGTGAGATTAATGACCGAATAACGTATGGCTAATAACCACTTAATTGAGAGCCGGAGTGGCGATTGAAACATGATGGAAACCAATAGTGCCGATAAAGCCGAATGTCGACGAGGAGATGGTGGATGATGGTGGTGCTGATGTTGGCCGAATGAGGATGTCAACGTGCCGCTGCCGAATCGAAGGGAAAAGTTTTGGGGGCTGAAAATAATGTTAAACTAAAAGTGATAGTCATCACCGCAGGAGCGAAACCGGCGCTGCGAAGGCGCTTATGTAAGACAAAAGTAGGGAAATGAACACGGCAGCCTATCGGGCAGGAAGCACATTGTGCGGCAGGAACAAAGCAGCCCCGTCAACGTCAATGCCGCCTCTGGCTGGAAAAGTTTTGACAATGCATTTTGTCTGTTGCGCTCCTTTTTATGCGGATATTTGTTGCCTTGCACATTCCAACTGCATTCGATGCTCTACCCGATATCAATCACTAACGTTCGTAATTGTCATATTCAAAATCTCGGAAATTCAACGGATGTCAACAATACCTCCTATAAAAAGTTATGGCTCCATGATCTATTTACAACTAAACTCGTGGTGGCGAAGAAGAAAGTCAATAACCTGCAAATAAAAAAAAACATTTTGGTGACGGCGCTGAAACAAAATTCTTAGATTTGAAACTGTTAAAAACTTAAAACTGAAAAACTTAAAAGGAATAACGCCAATTTTGAATCACCCTGTAGTTCCACAGTTGCCACTTTGACAGCATTTTCCCACTACAACCGGAGCTCCACTCTTATTCAATACGTTGACTTGGTAAGGGCTGTTTGAAAGGCCGTCTTGAGGAGGTTTTCCCTTTTTGGGCAAAATTATGGGAAAGGGTGTCACACACACCACTTAGGGCTGCATAGGCAAACGGTGCATTAGCGAAATGTACCCGAAACGTGACCGGTTTGGCAAGAGGGCTGCGCTTTTATCGAAACCGTAAACTGGCGTCGCGACGTTTCAACCTTTCAAATATTAAACGCCCCAAGTTGTTGTTGCACTTTTGCCTTAACGGTTTGATAGTCACTTTTTATCACCGACCGGCTCCAATTGTCTTAGCGCTGCATCAAAAATTACGCTCACTTTAGTAGTAAAAGACAATTATCTGATTAGTAACATGTTTCACTGATTTCCCCTTGGAATGGTTTAACTGCAGCGAAAACTCTGCATATTTGGTCGCTTTACCGTCCGGATCTCGTTTTTCCTTTGCAGGATGGATGAATTTCGGATCTGGTCGTTTGTTTTATTTGTGCAGGTGGATCATAAGTTTTATACGGCCTGCTCATAAAACAGGCCGCTTCTTCGCACGCTTTGCCGCATAAATTGCCACAAGACACGACAGCTTCTATTGCTTGGACTACTTTCATTTTACATGCCATTTAAATGGGTGGTTTGTTTCTGTTTTCCCTACTTTTTCACTCAAAATGCCGGCTGTTTTAAGTCGTTTCGGTATTTAAGAAATGCAACCAACTGCAACGTTTACAAATTCATATCAATTCGTTTATACGTTCAACTGATTTAGAACACTTCAATTTGGAAGCGCTGTTTGCAAAACTCTGCTCCCGTACCTGAGCCGACCATAGAGCGTCTCCATGTCACTTAATTGGCTAGAGAGAGAATGATATACTTCAACCCACTTGTTCAGGTTCTGTTGGTGCAAGTAAAGCGGTTTAAAATTGAACTGCCAATTAAATCTAAACGAACTTAGACCTTATTTTAATGATTTTATTTGAATTTTATTATTTTGATTTATTCTGTATACTTCCCTGCGTAGAATTTTGAAATGAAAGTAATTCTTAATTATTACTTAAAAACGTCTAACGAAGGTCGATATTTGGCCTCAGGTGCACTCGAAGGCCCCATTTCCAACTGGAGCATGATAAACGACACTCTGGATGTCGCCTGGGCCTATGTCTTGGCCCCCCAGCGGATAAGACGAGATCTGCCGCCAGATATTTATTATTGGAATAAATAACAATGAGCCAGTTCTTATATTATGCCGTGACATTCGTTGGTTGGTCCCAGGTTGAGGAACTGTTTGCCATCCAATTATCTGTTTGATATATGTTATGCGAGTAAGTCAAAAACGCTATTGGTGCAAGTAAACTGCTCCAAAGCGCGTTGTGCACATCTACTCGACTTGGTTACCGTTGAAACGCGCCTATTGCAGTGCTACTAATAGTCAAGTGCGTGGAAAAGCCACACCGCACCAATAATATTTAATAGTTTAAGCTCTGGCTTGTTGTCTGCAATGCGCAACACTAAGCTCCCCATTCCATCCAGACTGATTCCGATCAGGAAAAAAACTGATCTCAGACCGGTGTATCCATGTGGTAGACAGGATGCAATTTTTATCATCCTATTGAAATTCTTGTCGCGCCAGTTCGCCATCCGCATGTACGAAGAGATCAGTATCATCCACCTGGGGAATTACATTTTCTCGTCTATTTCACCTGCAGATGCTGCTCTTTTCTTATTGCGATTTTCTTGGCGCAAAAGGAAAACAAACCGGAAACGAAATGATGCTCGCGGTCGGGGACGATTGGTGGAGGGTTGCGCCTGCCGACTCCTCGTCCCGTCTGCCTGATACATAAAATGTCCTGGAATGTTGCTGCCTTTCCAGGGTTGCACTTATAATTTCAATTTCATATTTTCACTTAAATATGCTAATGCTGTCCAGTTTCCCAAAAACACAGTCCATATTCCTCTTTGCAGTATTTAAAACACTCAAAAAATGTTAAATATAGTGGATTTTCTTGCTTTTATCCGCTAATACTGCACGCTCAAATCTCACATCGCGTAGAATGTTAAATTATTATTTTCTTCACAAACTCCAATGTTCCGTTCGAGTGTTCAAGCACTTCAAACTGTAGCTATGGTAAATGAAATCCTGAACTTTCACCTGACCCGATTAGGTTGCATCTGCTTTGCACGCGTGGATCAGAAAAATCAGACATGTACCAGATCAATTGACGCTGGTTACGTTTTCCAAATGCACTGCATTCAAATTGAAATGATTCGTAAAGTAAAACTGGAAATATGTTTTCATTTGAAGCAATTTTCCTGATAACCTCGAACAATTATTGCAGTTGATTGATTTTAATCGAAATTTCAAACAAAAAGTCCATGGTGGAGGAAAGGGCCCAGAAGCAAACCAGTTGCACTATTGAAAGTGACTAAGTTTCACAAGTACGCAAATAAACGCAATTCGAAAAGACTTGAATTAAGTTTTAATCATTGGGTACCTTCTTATAGAAAGTGTATTTTAATGATTTTTATATTGAACGCTTAAGGGGTTTGTTTAACTTTCCAAAGCCTTCCTTCAGATGGTATCTTTTGGAACACAAGCCAATTCCTTCCTGGAAAAACAACAAATTACCTTAATTAAATTAGCCAAAGATAAATAGATGGTTTAAATAATCCTCTGGATAAAGTGAATGGTGCGTCATACACTCATGGATTATGAACCATTTTGTATTAGGCGCGACTAGTAATCTGCCTCAGTATTTTTTGAATGATTAAGCGACTATAAATATTGAGTACATTTCAGGCGGTTGCACCCAACTGGTCCATTTCCAGACATCAACCGACTGTCCAATAATTCTTTTCTTGTCCATGGTTACGAGCTGTTTATGGGTGTCCATTGCAATAAAGTGTCCTCGCGACATCAATTGTTTACCGGACGGTATTTCGAGGGCGTCTGGATGTCTGGCAAGGTGCAAGACGGGCTTGGCAATGTTTAATTCAATCCGTTGCTAAGATGGCGGGTGTGGAAAAACAAAAAGAAGCGCTGCAGGTGGGGCCGAGTCGCGGATATCGGAGTATTGGCCGTGTCACAGCCAATGCCTGGAGCGGGGAGGATTTCTTAGCTGGATTATTTCCGTGCCAGGCTCGGACTTTACCGCTGCTTTGAACAACTTTTTCCCATCGGTGTCAACACCCGAGAACTATCTAAAATGCGGTTTCAACATGTTGGGTGTACCTGGGATTTTCAGTTTTCTCCACAAGCAAGTGGCTCAAATCGTAAATTTCACGCAATTTGCGCCACCATGGTGTTAAGCTGCCATCATTTATTCACACCCTATTAACTGACGCGCAGATATCATAATGAAGTTGTAAATGTTTAATCGCATTTGCGATGTGGCGGCCCGATGGCCGCGTCGATGCCGGAACGAGTTCACCTCCACAAATTGGACCAGTTCACTCTATTGCTGATATAAAACGGTTTGCTGCTTTTTATACTTACAAAACAACGTTATTTATTCAATAATTTATTTGTTCTTTTGTCCGGTTAATAGACAGTTCCGTTCGGAATCGCGTTATTTCCCGTAGCCGACGTTGATAGAACTGATTGGGCAATAGCTGTCTTTCTTTCTCCAATGCTGTGAGATTGCCTCGTCCCATGCTCGACTCATATAAAGGTTCAAGTTCTCCAAAAAGCGCTTAGAAATTGAAGTGCTCTGAACAACCATTCGGTGGTAACTTGGCTCAGAGTTTGATAAACGACAAACCAGACCAGCCAGTAACAAAAATGGCCCTTTATCAATCAGATAAAAGCTGCCACTCGATCTTACCTGGTCGTTTGTTGTCGACTTCTGGCCGATCTGGGATTGGACGTCACTTAATTGGGTGCAACAGCCCGTAGAGTCGATAATAATATCAAAAATGAGCTGCCATAATAGGGCAATACGTTCTGCCGGAAATAATTCCGGGGCTGCAGTCGGTCAAGTGGCCTGCTACACTGACCTGCCGATGACAGCCAGTGTAACGTTGCTATTTATGGGGCTTCTGGTGGCGAAATGGCCCGCCCGAACGATTGGGGTCTGTGTTCAGTTCGATTCCGATCTCCATGGTACAGATGCGATTTACCATTTTTGCTTGTTGCCATGCAGAAAGAAGCCTTTGCCTGAGAATTAGAAGCTCTAAACTGTAGTTAGGAAAAGCAAGAACCTATTCAAATTTGAATCAGTTACTCGTCTAATGCCAAGCCGACTTATTGGCTATTTGTGTTTCATTTCCACGTTTGTATTTAAGAGCTCGCTTTCCCTATTCAAATTTCGACATCTGGAAAAGTTTAGTGTAGTTGTTGTGCCGAGCCCTTCGGGCACGACACTGGTTGCTTCGGTGGAAAGAATACTTTCCTGACTATCAAATATTAATTTTGCTGTTCCTTTATCAGTATCGTGCCCAAAGGGCTCAGCACCACAAATTCATTAGATTTTAATGGACTCCCAAGTAAATTTTGACATTCGGCAAAGTCTAATGTAGTTGTTGGGACGAGTCCTTCGGACACAACACTGACAGTGCAAAAGGAAACTAAATATCTGATAGTCAGGAATGTTTTCTTGCTTTAAAACCAGTGTCGTGCCCGAAGGGCTCGGCACAACAAATACATTAGACTCTTCAGGATGTCGAAATTTACTTGGACATCCGATAAACTCATGAATTTGTGGTGTCGAGCCCTTCGGGCACGACACTGGTTTAAAAGCAAAACAACGTTCCTGACAATTAGATATTTAGTTTCCTTTTCCACTATCAGGTGTCGTGCCCGAAGAGCTCGGCACAACAAAATCAGGAGAGTTTAATGGATGTCCAAGCTAATTTCGACATCCGGAGGAGTCGACTGCAATTGTTGTGCCGATTCCTTCGGTATAGTGGAACAAATAGCACGCAAATCCTTATTGAAGTGTCGAAAAGGATTCTAAATAAATCGTTCAACAGGAGAAAAAGAGAACTGATAAAACAACGCAAGTAGTGCCCTTTGTCCCAGCCCGTAAACCTCAAGTTCGCCATCAATAGATTTCTATACCTCCGACAGTGGCTTACTTTGGTTGGAGTTGAAGCACGTCATATGTCACCATTATTAGTTCGGCCGGGGGATTTTTCAATAAATCTATTCGCCCATATTTTACTGTTACTACTAAATGGTCCCCGTATTTTAGGGTTCGGCCAAGGGTAATATTGCTTTCTGGCTTTTCCGGAACTGTGCCGGCCAACTTTATAGCTTTGTCTTGGAAGTGACAGCGTTTCAACTCGGCCAATCAATCGCTCATAGCGGCAATCATCTGGTTTCAAGTTCCGCTCGTTTCCTCAACTATTAGTCGATGAGGTACGATATAGTTAAGTAACGAAAACTTCCAGCTTCTTTAACTGTTGCCACGAATTTATTGTCCCCGTAATAGACATGTTTGGCCAAACACCCCAGCTAACGGCATGCGGCAGGAATGTCCGATAATTTGCTTTGCTGACCCGCCTTACATCACCCGGATTCCTGCATCCCGTCAGGGATGCCATCAAACTGTTACTGCTGCACCACAAAACTGGATATGTGCCCCCAAAGTCGAGATTTTAACGGTCTTGATCCGCTCGGAAATCGAGTTTGCCGAATTAAATTCCCCCAGAATGCTGAATAATGATTCTTTTCATGTTTATCAAATGTACTCTACCCGGTTGTTTAATCACTTCAATCGTTAGCCAGTGTATATTGACGAAAATTAATTCTGCCATTTACACGTCCGAAATGATGTTATTTGACTGTTCTAAACTAGACAGGGTGGTTCAAAAGTTGCGTCATTCCTTATAAAGACACTTTAAACTCTGATAACCGAACACCAGTAGAAATTGAGAACGAGTTAATTAGCCGAATACGAGAAGCTGCTCAAAATGTGGAACCAATAATGCTGCGAAGAGTGCACCACAACGTGATTACACGGGTACAAACATGTTTGGAATTAAACGAGCAGAACCTCGAACGCCTCTTGTGAGTTGTCCACATTTCAAAACGGTTCTTTCCAAACCCCCATAGATAGATAGATAGATAGATATCTTTCCAAACCCCCATATTCATATCTAAGAATCTCGATTCACCACTATCACCAAAATATTTTACTTATTTGTAGGTGACTGACTTTCTTCTTCTTCACTTACCGTGGGTTTTGTTGTAAATAGATCATCGATCCCTAACCTTTTATAGGAGGTATTGTTAACGTTCGTTGAATTTCCCGGTTACCCTAACCTATTTCATTTTCACTGGAGCTTTTGAAATTTAGAAGTGACATTGTTGCCGGCGTTCTGATGTAGTTTTTTGCAAATATCTCAGTTTCTGGTAAGAATTGATTAATTAGAAACACCTCCAGAGAAAGGACGCCAATTTTGAATCACCCTGTATATAGATCGGTACACATTTATACAAAAGGACTTTTATCAGGATTTATGAATAACCAGCTTCGCCTATGCTAGATGCCCATAACCTGGATCAAATACACTGCAGTGCAATTGAATTGTTTTTTTATGAAGCGCATTTTTGAATAAAATTCGTGCAATTTGTCGGTGGCCGGGCGCAGTCATCAAACTTTGTTAAGCGTTAGTTCGACCGTGTAACTCTTGCAGCGGGCTTTATGTAGACCAGCATAACTTGATGAAATACCGTGATTTATGTTCAACCATTACGTCACAAACCTGCAAATGCCAGACAAATAAATCTGGCATAACGCAATTGTTTCAGCAGCAAATCCGTTCAGGGAAATCGTCTTTCGATCCAGCTAGAGACGCCATTCGAAACTGGAAAAGTTGCGGTATTTTTTCAGTGTTAAACAGTCTTTCAATTTCGCTAGCTAGCCTAGATCCCTCTAGGTCGCAGATAACTTGTGCAGGTTTATGGGATTTGGGTTGTGGAACAAGGGTCGGTTTCTATTCCATTAGATCGGGGCTGGTTTCTCGGCGAACTGTCGGAAAAACGCAATATTTTCTACTAAATGTTTAATGGTAATAAATAGCGTCAGGGAATAAAGCACTATTGATTGGGTTTGGGTCTCGGAACGAGTTCACACGCTTAGAATGGGACTGAAATCGAAGCTGGCTGTTTACTTTTTTCCGATTTACTGGCTTCAAACCGAGTTTTTTCTTGGTTCTTCGTGGATATTTCTCAAACAAATCAATTCCTTGTTGATCAGCTTCCAAAATTTTCATGGTTTCAGTTTGTTTCGCAGTCCAGGAGCGGAAACTCTCGGTGGTTTGTGGCTGCGTTTACACGCACAAAGTGTGAATGTTAGGTGCTTCGGAAAACCGCAGACTCATAAATTAGCAAACTTTACATTGTGCCAAACTGTGTTTGTGTTCAGACATAATTAGATAAAACCCTGCCAAATGCCGATTTCTTTTGCTCATTTATGCAAATACTCTTTCCAATCCAAACTCAACCTCCTGTATACAGGGTGCAATAAAGCTAAACCAAACTGATGAAAAACGTTTCTGGTTGATTGGCTTTCAATGTCCTTCCACATAAACTAATGAATTAAGTTTCAACTTAACGCAAAGTTTCTTTTGAAGAGGAAAAACGAACTTTCACCACCACTTACGGGCAAACTTTAAACGGCTAGTGACACCTCAATAGACAGCCTATTTATGTTTGTTTCTTCGGCGGAGTGGCGCTGGTGTTAAATTGCCGAGTCACTTCAACAGCCGAAATGAGAAATTAGGTTTGGCAGCCGCTGACTGCTGAAATATACGGTGTTTCGGCCACTCATTTAAATAAAACGGGCGTCCCTTTGTCCGTTATGTGTAGATTACAACTGCAAACAATTCGTTTGCAACTAAAGCAAATTTCGGGACGTGCACAGTCCATATTTGTGTCATTTTGAAAAATAACTCTTGCCCGATTGTTTGCCCGCTTTTTCGCTGGAAATGCGGCCCCTCAATGACTCGTCGAGCATTTATCACATATGTGTTTCCGCGTTTTCAACCGGCTATTCAAAGCAGTTGCCCTCAACCGCCCAGAACTGAGAAAATATAATGCTATTTATTTATTTGCAATTTTCACACAATCACGACTCAGCCACTTCAATTTGTCACCGGTTTAAACGAAGACGTGATCCCCGGCCTGGCGCGGCTAGCACCTATCCCCTATTCATTAATTAATGTGAGCGAGATGCATACGTTCCCGCTCATGACCTCATACACCCTGAGCGGTATTAAACCGGTAAAAAATTGAACTGGTTGCTGACAATTTTTCCACTCTTACTAACTGGCCTTCTTCAGATAACACTAGCTTGATGCGCTGCCACAATTTCATCCTATCCTCGAACGGATTTTGGTTCAACAAAGGCATCTGGTCGATGTAAAAGTAGGTTAAATTGTTGCTGATCGTCGCTGGTTTCCAGAGCGGGTGGGGCTGGCCAGTGCGCGCAAAGTTTGTCCAAATTTTCACTGTTTCTCTTACGGCTTTGAGGTCAGCTTCAGTCAATTCCATGTCAATACCCAGCAGCGGTTTGGAAAAGAGAAAACTGCATTCGCTTCCATGCGGATTGCCTTGGATGGTCTCTACAAAAGATGTTTCAACTCCGGCAAGCTGTTTTATATTTTATTGCCTACCATCCAAACCTATTGCCTTCAGAAACTTTCGGTTCGAGCTCGTATTGTATGAAAACACGTATAAGTGTACAGGGTGTTTGGTATTTCTTAGGTGCAGCCTAGCCGACTCAAGCACGCCCTCTATAAACAGCACGTCGCTGAGAACCTGTTGTATGAATAACCGCAATCTCTGAACTAATGTAAGCCTTGAGAACTCATCCTTACGTCAAAAATACTCCTCTTCGGAAACCCCATCTTTATAATAGAAGTTTCGGATCAGTTCTTTGACGCTTTGGAACTTGTCTGAGCCTTTATCTAGATGAAACTTCCAAGATACCGCTGCTTCCACAGGTTCAATCGAAGGCTCCTTGCCGCTAAATATTTTTTCATACTCGTAAATTATACCTTCGTTTGAAACGTCCCCTGTAAAAAACAATGTGAGTGTTTATAAACGACTATATAGTCGTTCCTTTTCCTCATGCATTAGACCATCTCGTTCTTTGTCTAAACACTATCCTTCATGAACCCCAATGACTCTCTGATGCTCTGATGCTCTTTTTGACCTTACCGAGCATTAAAGGCACATCATTGAACTGGCCAGTTTCCCATAGTTGAACTGGATCGCTGGTCAAGAATGCTGTAGGATTTGGGAGTTCTATGACTGGTCCAAAAGGTCGCTTTTGACTGGAATCCAGCAGATTCTTCAACATCAAAAGAAAACAGCGAAACTCTAGCCATGGTGGAGGTAATAGGAGGCACTTACATCAGTAAATTGGCGAGAAGCGTTCAACAGTTGCTCTGTGGAAGCTTCCATCAGCAGCTGCAAAGCTTCAGTTTCACTGGCCACTTGAGAGCTCAGTTTTTCCGCAGCTGCCAGTCCGTTCTTGTCGCCCCACGCCCATGGATTCAAAGCTGAGCCACTTTGGGCGATCGCTTTATGGAATAGGCCCTTGGCAGTCGGAGATAAAATCTGCAACAGTAATGAAATCAAAAGTTTTTAAACCTCAATTTTTGATCGCTTTATGATGGCGATTTTTTCAAATGATCCATTCGCTCGGGATGAGAAAGATCAACATCCGGTTAACTACTAGTGGGAAAGAGATAGATATGGTTGACCTTGCCCGACCATGCCCGATGAGTGTAGTTAGTATTAACTGATAAAAATATGAACTGCGACATTTTAATTAAGTTTCCGGTAGATACTCACTTGAAATTGCACTGAAGCGCCTCCTGCACTATTGCCAAAAATCATCACCTGTTCCGGATCGCCGTTAAAACTGGCAATATTCTTTTGCACCCACTTTAAGGCCATGGTTTGGTCCTTCAGGCCTGCATTTCCCGGCACGTTTAGTGTGGGGTCGTCAAAACTCAAAAATCCTGCAATTTTCCGTCATTAACTGGTCAATAATCAGGAATATACATACAGTGAGTCCCAGAAGTGCTGTCTAAATTCATTTGGTGTGATTTTTGAAAAAAACCTCGTAGATTTTTATTTTTAAATGCGGTTTTCTTATGGTAAGCTGATTTACACAGCGTCCAAATAAACAGCCATAAATTTAGAAATTACTTTTGGGACTCACTGTATAATAACATACCAAAGATTCCCAGGCGATAATTGAGTGTAACCAAAACAATGTCTTCGGTCATCAGAAAGTCTGGAGCGCACATATCCTGCGTACCGGAACCCAAAACAAACCCACCAGGGTGCAGGAAAACCATCACAGCTTTGGGCGCGGTTTGCGGGCCTGGCAAATGTTTGGTGAAGACGTTCAGGTACAAACAGTCTTCAGAACTTTTCAAAGGGTCCCCGTATGCGGAAATGCAAATGTTGCCATCTCGGGTGCAATTTCTCACTCCATACCATGAATCTGGAGCCTCTGGCGCCTAAAACGGGGGCACCCAGAGCCTCCAGTTGGTGAATATTGAACCACCTTAAATGAAAAACTACCTTAAATCGCAATCTACCAACAGGAGGCTTTGCAAAAGGAATTCCCAAGAACTTTAAGAACTCATCACCATCCAGATTGGTGCCGGTGGTGCCCTGGATTTTGCCCTGTTCCACAGTGGTGGTGGGAGGAGACATTTGAAACCCGGCAACTCTGTAAGTCCACAGTGGTTTAAAATGGCAGGAAATCGTCCCAATCTTCTTACGAATGTGCTACGAGCAACAGCAAGATCATCATGACTGAAGAACTAATAAAACGCCAACAGTGTTCTAAAGAATTGACCAAGACGCACTGATTTTAATTATCTACGCGCTTTTATATATTTTGGGATACCTTATAAATGGGAATTTAATAGTGAACCTGAAACGGTTCAAGGCTTCATTCAAGGTTAATTATTGAAATAATATTGACTCGACTGCTTTGCTGGCCTTCAAATAGCCACACGCACTGTATGCGTGATCTTTTTTGCTCCTTCAATATCTTCAGCAGGAAGTAGATTCTTCCATTGCCAGTTTAATGGCCAAACAGGTTATCCGCAACTGCGTTCTCTGTAGGGCCACTAACCCAAGACTGTGAATGTTTTAATTTCAGCCGTGTGTGGAAACGAGCCAAAGCTAGCCCTAACTAGGTGGTAACCCCTAGCAGATCGGTCAGTCCTTTCGTGTAAATAAACTGGTCGCAAATTAAAGGACTGGGAAAAGTTGAAATAAAACATCATGTTCTCATATTTTTTCATTTTTTTTTAACCTCAGACTTGGAATATTGGAAGAGTGTGAATATTTGAAATTACTTCGCTGGTGAATCCAGTGCCGTCAACTCGAATGCAGTGCTTTGAATCAGATTTGTCCAAACGTCAAGTCCCAAGGTCGAAGTAGCCGCTTTTTTGTGACACAAATAAACTTGAAAAACGCTCAAAAAATTGAAATATTTAAGTATTTTTAGAGAAATAAAACGCCTTGTATAATGTGTAATGTTGCCACACACGATGGGGACAGGCGGGTCTATTTTTCCCATTTGCGCCCCCACAATTGAAATATTTTAAATAGCATATAAAGTGTGAAAACGAGTCGGTTATCTGCCGAAATTCCGCCACGTATCGCGTTCCGAAAACATTCCCTACCGGAACTCCATTGACTGTTACGTCGGTTCCAGTTTTATCTGTTTGTTAACTAACCATATTCGTATGTGTGTTAAGTGTTTGGGGGTACAATGGCTGCCTTTTATCGCCCAAGTAGTATCGGGGCAGTTGGTTGAGCCATTTATCGGGCCCCAATGATTGCAGGCGTTAATGCCTAATGTCACTTTTAATGGGATCAGGTTGGACGTTGGGACGAACAATCTGCGCCCAAGCCACCAGCTATTAACAAACCTTCTTGGTTACGGTGGAAACGCGCTGGTAGCGCAGCTTGAAAAGCTGCTGAAGTATTGAAGCGCCTTGAATGAAAATGGGCAAAGCCTATGAACACCAATGCCAATGACTTTAAGCTTTAATTGAACTAGTATTTGCTTCACCGTCCCTGCAACTGTAATTATCAAATGTAGTTAATTATACCGGTAAAACAATCATCCGACATTTTAACAGCGGATTTTGCCCAAAAAATATTTTTTCGGAACAGACAGAGCCACTTAATGTGTGCAAGTTCAATGATCGATAGAGAATCGATCGGCATCGAGATGAAATTCAATTAAGCGCCATACACCGACTGCACATAAATGTAACCGTTTATTACCGATACCAGGTCACTTCGATCACGCGAGAGCCGGTAAAAGAGCAACCACCCCCCCGGGGGCCCTTCACCGCCCCGTGCGCCGGCCCCCACCCAAGCTCCCTGCCGTTGTTTTAGGGTCGGGGGTGGCTGTGTGGCGGCGTACGATATGATTATGATCCTGGGTTGCTAAGGAACGCGCAGCATCCATCCCCCCCACCGGGTATAAAAGGCCGGGGGTGGCTGGAGGCGCCTTATTCCGTCCCATCGCGTTGCCACCACCGCGTCTAACCAGTGGCGTCGCGAACGACAGCAGACTGAATTATTGTTAGTGTTTATTGTTTTTTTGCCATTCAGGTGCGAAAGGCCCGAAATCGGACTAGCTGTGGTCGCTTGACGAGGGCCTGACTTTGACACATCGCGACAGTTTAAGGTTAGTAGACACGGCTGACAGATCGATGGGTTTTCTTTGCTGTTGCTCCTGGCGGCATCAGATGCTGTCAGGACCAACTTCGACTTTGCAGCTGTCTGAAGCCCCCACGAAACACTAAACACTTCTTGCCGTCTAAGGTTGCTATAGTGAATGCTGAACTGTGAGCTTCGGCTGTCATAATTTATCCGAGTATGACACACACAATATATTATGTATATTTGAGTTTAAGAATTTTTAATGGTTTTTGGTGCCGAAAACGCAGTGGTTTTTGCTAATTGTTGCAATTTTTCAAATTTCCTTGACGATTAGCAGCAAATGCGCCAGCTGTAAAGCAACACCTTATCCTTTGGACATTTCTATTAGAGCCTGGAGCCGCTGGCAGGAAAATCGATAGAGATAAATAATGTGCAAAATTCCATTGAATCGGACGGACAGAGTCTGGTGCTCTGGCGAGAAGAGCGCTTAGAGGCTTTTAAAAATAATGAACACGCAATTATTCGTCGGTTGTGCTCCGAGCAAAGATAATGGGATTTATTTCGCAATGTTTCAGCCAAACAAGTGAATGATCTTGGCATAGGGAGTTTTTGCATTGTCGCCCTAAAGATCCCAATCTGGTTCCGAAGTTCTAAATAACCCGCCTCAGCTGGGCCACTATTCCCCTAGGGGAACGACATAACATTTCTAACTGGCTGTATATGGATAGATCCCATGCACATAGTTTACTGTCTGACCTGTCCTATGGCTCCTTGGGGAAATCTACCGGTATATTTCATTAATAATTCCCATCTTTGCCTGCAGGAAACTTTGGCTGCTACTTTATTTCGATTCCGGCAGCCTCCACGATCCAATCAAAACTGAAATTTTCTCTCAATGTTGTTTTCGCTAACCAATCACCGAGGGGCAAATGTTGCTACTAATTAAACTGCAAATCAATCACCACTTTTAGTTAATTAAAACATTTTGAGCATAAAATTGCCGTTTTCCAATAATTCATTATTGTGTTACGGCGCGCGCGCTCTATTGATAGCCGAATTTCGATTTAATTAAATCAGATAAAAATACATGAAATTGCGAAGTTTTTCGCGGATTTTAGCCAGAGGTGGCAAAACGGCAAGAAAATTATATTTTTCGACAGGGGTTTAAGCAAAAGGTCTAATAAACTTTGTGGTTGCAAAACTGACAGTAAAACATGTCAGCAAAGAGGCTAAAATGACACGTGGTCACCGTAAGACAGGCCGGAAACAAGGATTTGTGACGTCACAGGAGTAGGCGGTTGATTCATGTGTTCCTAATGCTTATTGTCCTGTAAAATGTCCTGCAAAACAACAGTTAAGGTAATATAGCTGTAATTATGTAACTAGGGTTTATAATTGTTACCCTCAGTAAGTTGCCTATAAAGTTGTGTTTTAGTCCCCTCAGATAAACAAGATAAGAACAAATAGTGCTTGTGAATACTGTTGGAAAAAATTCATTGATTTTCTTGGGTCATTTGCTCTTGTATTAATCAAGGAATTCTAGAAAAAATGTACTTTTCTTGCTCGGGTCCGAACAGTAGCAGCGATTACTTGATTTCGGGCGTCGCGACGCCATCCAGACAGTAAATTATTCGAGGTGGCCGTGCACTAATAACGCAATCAATTCCAGCCAAACTATTTCGCAATAATCCCAGCGGAAACTCGCCCAGCTTCGGCTAGTTCAACAGCATTCTTGCATAATTGTAGTGTATCACATACCAAATCCCAGCCAGCCCCGAATGCTTTGTGGGCTTTTCGCGATTGTTTGCATTTCTGTGGACTCTGGATAGGGCCAAACTGGGCCTCAAGACCAGAAAAAAACGCAGTGAATTCATTCGGGGCCTGACATTTTATTGACTGTCGAGCGCGCTCCAACTTTCCAGCTGGCTTTGAGAGAAAGTTTGGAAAGTCGAATAACGCAGCTTTGAATATCGATATTGAAAATTCCCAGTCAGCAGCCGAATATAAAGACTGCGGGATTTTTGCCGTCAAATTTAATAAGTTGTGACAGGCCCGTTAAGCGCTATTTGTTCAAGAAACCCATAAGTTTGCATGGGATTATTCAGCTGCACGAAGTGCTCTTTTTTTAAATTATTATTTAATCCCGTGGAAAACGGTCAAATTGTCCAGAGAGGGAAGAGCCTGATGCGATAAAACGCGCACCGTGAGCCTGGAAATAATGAGCAAAGTTCAACGCAAACATGCGTCAACTTTATTTTTGGGGAGTGAAAGAATGGCCCCTTGATGGACCCGCCGGCCTGAAAAATGGAATTTTACACACGGCAAAGAAATGGGGGGATATTTCTCTTGTCGTCCCAGCACGACAAAAATGGGCTTTTGCATTTTTACGAAGTCATCCAGGAAACTGGCGCCAGCAAGATTAATGTCGTTGGTGCGGATCGTCATACATTTTTCCTCTTCTCAGTGTTGTCACAACTTCAAACCAAAATCCTGGTTCTAGGATTTTTTTCTGTTTTGAGTTAGTTCTAACCAAAGCCATTCCTATAAGTTCTGACTTGTGTGGGCTCATCATCGGATTTTTCGCTACAAATTCGAAGCTTCCAAACCCGAGCTGCTATCAATTGGATTTTTTCACAGTCTTTAAATGGGAGTTGCGTCTAGAAATTCGGAGAGTTATGCTAAATTTGGCAAAAATCTTTTTTTTAATATGCCCGTTTTTTTGCAATATAATCTTCAAGGAGCGATTCTCAAGAACTTGATGAGATTCAAATCTCATCACTGGATGAGATTTGAGCTTGCCTCTCGTAGAGCCCCTTAAAGGAAGAGTTGTGTTAATTACTGTGTAAATTTGAGCAAAATCCAGTAAAAACCTTTATCGGAATCTGGTGCGGAACTTGGAACAGTTTTTTTACTTTGTGCTGTTTTGGAACTACGTTTTTTCAAGAAGCTATTTCGAAATAACCAGAAAATATTTCAGTCTATGGCTTCCAACTGTCTTTAACCGGAGCTTTATTTTAATTGTTGTGTAAGTTTGCGAAAAATTCAATGAAGAGCTTCTGAGGAATCTCCTGCGGAACTTGGACGTGTTTTTTCAATCTACGCGGTTTCTGCACTTCAACTTTCAAGAAGCGATTCTCAAAAACTAGATGAGGTTTGAGCTTGCTGGCAGGCGCACCCTTTGAAGAAAGCTTTACGTTAATTATTCTGTAAATTTGAGCAAAATCCAGATACCTAATTTCGGAACTTTGAACAGTTTTGTACTTTGCACCGTTTTTATGCATATTTTTCTCACTCATCAAGTGTATGTACCTGAAAGCTACGAATATTCCAAATAAGTCAAGCAGGACGTACACGTGCCACAAAGCGTGATCTATCAGCCTTCAACGTGCGTTCCTCGTTCCATTCTTGGGGAAACATCTTGGAATAGTAATGTGATAGATGAGTTCCGTTCTTCACTTAATACATTTCGGGAATTGAATTAGTTAATGGAGTATGAACGTAATTCTCTATATTCTGTCTCCATTCTGGTGATCGATTCGCTGCAAAGTGAGATTGTGTCAGGAAGTGAGTGAGAAAAGCGAAAAATCCAGCAAGCGTATCCGATTAGTAAAAGTACCAAGTGCGCTCAATAAATATCCTCAATCGGAATTGCATTGTGTGTGTGTGTGCAAGGTGAAGACATAAATCTGATGGGCGCTGAGCTGGAAACAAACCGTCCTCTTAATTGGAATTTTTGGTTTATACAGGGTGAGTTAGTTCAAGTAGCGCATTCAAAACGATAGGAAGAATGTTTAATTACAGTGGCCCACTTTGTTAATTTATGCCGGGAAGAGGCCCTGTTGGAAAAATTACTAAGCCCAACGTCATGAATAAATTGTTAAGAGATCATTAGAGATTCCGTAAAGGTCCTTTGGCTGGGGAGCAAAAAAGCCCTATTGACTCCTGTCTGACATCGAATTAATTAAATTGTGGCCTTTGGCAAACAGCAGCGTCTCAGGCGGGATTTGCAGGCTTTTGTCTTGCAAACGCCCATAAAGTGTCTTTTTAAATTTATCGGTGATATCGCGATGTTAGTTTTGTATGCAGTTTCTTTTGGTGGTTTTGTTGCTCACTCCTTTTTGTGTCAGTCAAACTGGGAGCGCGTTATGTTCCGTATCTGAGCTGCCCAGAGGTCGACACCGTGTCAGCGCATTGGCGTGAGAGACATCGAGATTCCAACCCGCTTGATTATGTTTGGTTGCTGCAAATAACGCGCTCTTTAATTGAAATGGCTTAGTACTGATAAATTTTGAGAAATTTCCGTGCACAGATATTGATTTCATCTCCCTAATATCATCCATTCTACTTCCAGCCGTATGTGTGAGTTTCTCTTAAATAAATTATGAAGAACGCCTGCCTGCTACTGCCAAGTTTCCCTCTTGCTGCATTAAAACTTCAGTTTAAACGCCATAAAAGCCACACAGGTTAGACAGTTGCTGCTTATGTTGTTTATTGGGGAACTTTTGGAAAGGCTCCTTTGGGCAAGCGATGGATTGGGTTGTTTGGTTTTATGTTCTATCCAAAGCCTATCGGGAAAGTTTCTCAACTGAACTGATGTTTTAGCTGCCTAGGCGGTGGAGGAGCAACAGGTTCCGTAATAAATCAGGCCATTATTCCGAGATCTTTTCCCCTTCCGAATGTAGCAGGAGAAACATATGTCGGAATACTGATAAATCGTCGTCTACAATTTACGGAATAACCCTGGATGGGCTTGAATACATGAATGATATAGTCGGCTGCTAGAGTATGGATTAGGACTAAGCTCTCGTATGTAGAGAGGCCGCAAAGCTTTCCACGTTTTCCGCTACGAGACTTGCATTTATCGGCGATTTTATGCGCAGGGAATATTCAATTTGGGTCGCTGATCTATAAGGAGTGGTTGTCCTCAGGATTCCAGTTTCAGCTCAAAACCAGCAAACTTACACCGAAAAGCATTCTCTTGTTAAAGTAATCCGAAGATTTCTTTGCATAAACGTGCAGCTAAATTCAGACATATTTCCTTTTCTGGCGAAAACCTCCATTATTTCCCGGATTATTACGACTCTATTGGTGTGATTTATTTCCCACGTTACCGGACTTTAAAGCAGGAAAATATTCCTCTGAGCACAACTTAAGAGTGTATGATTGCCACCACAAAACAAATTGGAATTCAGATCTTGAAGGCCAAAGCCATTTCGTCAAGGTGAGCGCGCCTTTTCCCTGGCGAGCCCGAAGAAAAGACGGCTTTTCTAACTGCTCACGAATTGTATTTAACTTTCCCGATTCAATTTTCCAGCCCTCTAGAGCAATGGGAAAAACTAATTCGTTGTGTTTTCGCTGTTTCAGGTGTTCAGGCCTCGACCTCAACCACCTGAGCAGGCCATGAATGGTAAGTACGGGCAATTATTTTGCTTACTTACTTACCTCCACAGACCGTTGGCTAAAGCGCCTCAACTAATTCGTGTTGGTAGCAGAAACAAAGCGTGGGAGAATAAACAAAGGCCGGGATTATTTCAAATTCACGATTCAAACGACTGGAAAATGCCTAGACAAGAGAACATCTTAAGGATGTCCTAAAAACCGGCGTATGTTCAGTGTCACTTGAAACATTATGCCTCTATTGTTTGACATATCAAAGCGCTTCGAGCTTAACAGTTTTCAGCTTTTGAGCTCGCTTTTGTATTTCCATCGCTGCTGGAAATTCTATGTAGAGTTTTTCGTCAAAAGAGTGCCAAATTGAGAGCGACAGTGCGTTTTTTTTATGCTGATGAACCGATAGAGCGGTAAAGATAATCATTCGAAAGCCTCCACCTTTGAGTGAGCAGCCAGCTGACGTAGGTATAAAGGTCCCGAAATAGTAAAACAATAAGACAGGAAGGCGCCCTAAGCAGATTACAAAAGAAATTTTCCTTAACCGTAGCTCCGAACTAGCAAATCTAATTAAGAAATGAGATTGCCTTCTAAACGCTTAAAGTCCCCACTAATTATTCCTTCGGGACTGGCGGGATTTATTTCGCTTTTCCTTTAAATATACCTTTATGGATTGAATGTCTTGTGGTTATTATTATTATTATGGGGGCGCCGTTTCGCTTCGCTCGGATTTAAATTGAAATATGATAAATTGAAATAATCACTTTGCATGCGACTTGAATGCTTGCAGCCGAGTGTGGCAGATGTTTTCATTTCATTCTTTTGCTTTTGTTTTCGGGTGTCTCTAAATCTCATGTACATATCGAAGGGGTAATTCGTTGACGTAGGAAAAATTTGTGCATCTTTTTGCGACTTGTCTTACCGTGGCCACCATTCTTCCTTCAATCTCGCAACGCTTTATAATGATACCTGATCCATTAGGGGAGCCGACCATGTTCTCACAGCATTGGCGCGCAAGAGAGAACTCTGGCCTTATCTACTTCACTATATTCGGTTGGTGGAGATAAAACAGTCCAAAACTGAACGGTTTTACACTAAATAGACCAGTTGATGAGTCTTGAGTACTTTCTCTGGAATAAACACTCTCCAGCTGAATTGCTGCATAATATTGCACCCATTTTTAATTCGTTTTCCAAACGAAACGGAACATTTTCACTTCGCATCGCCCGCTTACGCAAAATATGCGAGCTGTTAAGGATCTTTCTAATCTCCAGCATACTCGTCCACTTTATTGGCTCCATAATCCGAAGGATCGATTCGCCCTTAGTCAGCAATTGGTAAGTGGTATTAAATTAGGCGCACAGTAATTGGCAATGGGAGGCCAGTTTCAATCGATTTGGATGAGTTGCGTTTCACTCAAATTTTCATCCACATTGAAGTAGAAAAAAATAACGTGTTGCATCTAATGTGACAGAAGTTAAGAAGTACCCGAAGGGCTCACCACAACAACTACATTAGACTTTTCCGGATATCGAAATTTACCTGCACATTCATTAAATCTAATGCTTTTGTTGTGCCGAGCCCTTCGAACACGGCACTGGTTTTAAAGCAAGAAAACTGTCCTGACTATCGCACATTAAGGTTGTTGTTCCACTATCAGTGTCGTGCACGTAGGGCTCGGCACATCAAAAACATTAGAGTCTATTAGATGTCCAGGTAGACTTCGACATCCAGTAGAGATAAATGAATTTGTCGTAACTGTCTTTTGGGTGCAAATAAAAGGCATTTGGATGCAAGAGAAAAACCTGTTGAATTTCTAGTTTGTTCTTCCCCTAGAAGATAAACTGGGTGTCTGGCGAGTCGGGTTCCGTTTGAGAAAAACTGTTTATTTAATACGATTTTAAAACGAATAAACAATGGCAAAAGCCATGTAATGATTGGACGCATTGAAATTTAGATATTTAAACCATTGTTTTTGGGAACTATATTGAAAAAAACAGCACTGCATTTTTCCAAACTGATTAGAGTGAAGCAGCAAAAGTCTATTTCCTGTTTTTTCCTTTTTATTGAAAACTTGAGAAAGACTGTATTCTGATCGCTAATGCTCTCTCTGTCATTTAAGCGCGTAATTCGAATCGAAAATGTAACTAGAAGGTATTATTTGATAAGTGAGCCGAGTTGGGAACGGCAGGAATCGGGAAAACGAGCGGCTTTGGTGAGAAATTTCGAAATAAAATCCGGTAATTACTCGTCGGTGGGCCGAATTGGAAGATAAGTGGCCTCTTCGCGTTTCCGTTGCAATCTAGCTAATGCTCGAAGCAAGAAAAATGGCTCGCTTTTCTCAAGCACCGAATTGTCGTCAGGCATTCTAAATTAGACGTCGGAACAAAGCAATAAAACGAAAAAATGAAAGAAAAAACAAAACACGTAATTGACAACCCGTTCCCTTTCTCTCTCACTCTCTACTCCGTTTCGGCATTGTTTTAGTGGATAATGGATTGCCGTTATTTACTTATGCGATAGATGCGAAAACTTGAGCTGATTGCTGAGCTTTGCTCAAACAAAAGAACAATGATGGGCCGGAGAGCTTTGGGTATTTTGCCATGTTTCAATGGAACTCGGGCTAATTGGAGCGACTCTTTTGGGCCAAGAAGTGAGGACAGGACAGGTCCTCTTTGAGCTATTTTACTTTGAGACTTTACAAAGTCTTAAAACTGTATTATTCTTACTAGAATTTTGAATTCAAAAAAGGCCGCTGCAAACTAACCACGCGAATTAATTCTGCCGGTAAAGCGTTCCATTAATAACCGCCGTTCTCCTCACAATCCATAATACCCTTATGCCTAATAAAATTCCAAGATAAACTAAATTATGGCGAAAATTATAATTTAGTGGCAACTGGAATCCCTTCTGACAGTATAATCGACCATCAGTTGCGCCCTTTGTGCGAAGGGTTGGATTTCTGCCCGTGTATTCTGTGTCCTAATTCCGACATACGGGTTGTATGTTGGGAATATGGTGCAAGGAAAGTTGGATATTTGATTCCAAACGGATGGGTTTTTACAAGTTGCCACTTTTTACACAGTTCGTTTGAGGAAAAACTCTTGAACTAGTGAATGGGGCAGCAATAAAATCGTTTGAAGGGCTGGGTAAAGGGGTGCGCCATCGTAGTGACGTGCAAAGGGCGCGAACATTAAGGAATGTTTAGGGTTCATACCAGACTGGCGCGATCAATAAAAATGGCTGGTCAGCATCTCAGCTTTTTGCCCCATTTCGATCTTCCATGGATTCCTCCAAATTCAATTAACGCAAAACGTGGCCGCATTTAGCGGGGGGTAACAGTCACGTTATTATCTGCTTAATGACTAATCAGGGGGATGATTCGGTTACGCTTTTTCTGCCCAGCTAAAACCACTAAGAGCATTTCCGCTCGGTTCATTTAGTTGGGAAATAATGGCTCTAATTCTGACTGACACTCAATTAAATAGGAGCCAGCCGTCCAGATGCGTGCACCAGAAGATTTAACTGGAACATACAGGATCGGTTTTATTTAATTTAATGTTTCCACAAAACATTTCAATCTCTCGGCGCTTTATACAGAAACCTGATCTCTGCCCGAAGCCACTGCATTGATGGGAGAAAGACAGCTATAGTCCAACCCCCTCGACCGGGTTCGGGTGGTGAGAATAACGCGCTATACAATTGAACTGCTTGCACCAAATACATTAATAGTTAGACGAACCTGGTCATTCACAAATCCTGATTTGTTAGAGAGCATGTAGTTTTTTGCAAATATTTCATTCGGTTTTTGATAAGAATTAATTTTGTTTCCTATTTTTCCTGTACTCTCTAAACACTACCAGATGAATTGCGCCCCCAATTTTTAATCACCCTGTATATAAAATTGAGTATCGAGCCGGCAAATGTTCACATACTGTGCACCATTGTTACTCTGATAGAAACATGTAAACAAATGCATCTGTTTAAGCTGAGTCTTCACTCTATTGCTTCGAGTCACTTTTCCATTACTTCCTGCTGAGCTCGAGGTCTGTTTAAGGGCATTGAGGCCTTCAGTGGCTATACACAAGGACGATTTGGGTGAAAGCACAAAAAAACAGCACGGTATTTGCTGGCAGGCAGATCCAGTCGAGTTTCGTGTTCTCTTCAGCGCCAGACTGAAATTTATATTTCGGAGGCTTCGATCTCGAGAAAATGCCATTATTGGATTCGGCACTCTCATGGCACCGGAAATTGCTTCTTCTTATTGTTTTGGCGCGCCTGTTGTCTATTCGGTTACTATTAAAGCGCGCTCTAATATTGAAAAATTCCCCCTATATTCATCCTGGAGTTTTAGATGTAACCGAGCATCTAAGGCCTAACTTAGATGCAAGGAGTTTATGTAATTCTCTTCAATAGTTGATTCGGTTCTAGAATGCGCAGTTAACCATATGCTCACATTATAGAAAATTTCCCTTTCAACAACTTTTCTTATGCCTTGAAGTTGAAGGTTTTGCTCGAAAAATCAATGCACTATTTTTTCAAAAAAACCCAAATCGCTCCTCAAGTCAATGAAAACGACGCCTGCAAGCTCCAAATCTTCAACAATAATTTTCAAGCTGCAACGATCTTTAATAGACTCCAACACTCTATTTATGTATATTGAAGAACTCCCTCAGTCGAAAGCTATGCATTCAACTCAAAAAACCAAAAGTTTTTCGGTAAAAACAGTTCAATTTTCCTGCAGTGTAGATGCACGGCTCAATCGGCTCCTATCGGACCTTTTCGACTAACGTTTTCTCTCTCCCACTCGTGGATAACCCTATAAAATACACTGCTGAAAAATTCACAGTTCTGCTTGTGTTGAAGTTATATGCATATTGAAGGCCGAAAAATCATTAGGAGCTGAAAAAACAGCATTTTTCGTGACTTTTTTTTGAATAAAATAATAGACTGTTCCAGTTTGTTTGGCTTGCAGAAAAAGTTACTTGCCCCGCGGTTTCAAAGCAATTACAACTACTTTCCTGAAGATGACGCCAAATGAAACTTTTAGAGCCCAAAGTGGAACTCCGAAAGTAAGAATGCTGGAAAAGTAATGAATTTAAATGAGTGAAAATTGTCCGAAAACGCACTTAAAAATAGTTGGCAAAGAATTCTTATAAGATGAGCGCTTGAACTAAACAGTTCAATGCAGAAGAAGTGGCTCATGGCAAGTTCATACATCGCCCGGCTAGCTCAGTCGGTAGAGCATGAGACTCTTAATCTCAGGGTCGTGGGTTCGAACCCCACGTTGGGCGATTACATTTTGCAAAACCCACATCCTCATCTTTCTTTGCTTACACTTGGGTGGTTTTGATGACAAAAATGAGAAAAATACCCCAAAGGACACGTGAGGAAAGTGTTGTACAGTCAGCAGAAGTGCGGGAAAACATGCATCGGCTAATGTATAATCCGAATCGCTCTATTTTGGGTCAGAGTTAGCGACCCGCGTCTACTGTAAACACAGTATAAAATATTACGGATTTGTCGGAATTTATTAATTATTGGCGATCGTTGATTGTTTCTCTCGCCTCATAATGAACGTTTTTAGTCACAATTATTGCGTGGGCAGCACGATGTGCCATCGCAAAGCTGAATGCGATTGATAATTCCTATCAGTGATTTTTCTCAAATTGGCGTCGATTCGTTTTTAATTATTGTGGAGCAATCGACCGAAATAATAAACCGGCCGATTCGTTTGCGTTGTTCAATTCGCAGTGCGAAAGCGCGGTTAATGCGCCCTAAAACCGGGCCTGTTGTTCGCTGTTGGTTCCAGGCAAACTTTCCGGCATCAATTCTCTCCCCGCATTAAAGGGAACGAGCTAATTCATGACCAAACTGAGATAATACAAATAAAATTAGCTGAACCAAGCAAACTTTCTGGGCATGACGCGCGAAATTTCGTCGCCTTATTTATAGGGCCCCCATTAAACAATCTAATTCCAAAGGGCGTTTAGTGTTGCGTGTATATAAAAGTCCCATGAAGATCAAGCAGGCGGTCTTTCATTTTGGGTTTTTGCAATTTTATCAAACTGACACGCCGAAAGAGTGCCAGGGCTCGTTTATCTGGCACATTTAAATCCACATTGCAATTAGTACCCGATATCAGCGCATCATGAGTGAGCAATTAGTGTCGTTTTAATTAAAATGCGCCCAATGACCTGCCTTTTTCCAATTGCGCACAAATTCCGAATCGCATTACACCGGAGCATGATGGCTAATTAAATTTTTTCATGTATACAAACATGTTGATAGACGAAACAAAAAATACGACTGTAATAATTAATAAAAAATCCACATTGCTGTCTTGTGAACGGGGCAGGAGTGAGGGCACTTTACTGACACCCTCACACGTCTAGTGAGTCCCAGTTTAATTAAATTCATTTGAAATTCAGCGGACTGTCTTTTGGAAAAAAGCTCGGACCCGTCAATTTTTAATTTTTAATACCCAGGATGATCAAGTTAATTTTTTCAATTGGAACCAGCTATTTTTTATTTCGATTTTGAATTCTCCATTGAATTATAAGAATGATTCACCAGGTAACAAAATGTTTTTCCAAAATATCAAGATACCTTAAAAATGAATCGTATCCAGGGCGATGAGCAAACAATGGACACATTTATTTGCGTACGTCATTTTATTTCTGACATGTCAAATAGAAATTCTCTGCGTCGTTTGGTTTGGTAATAGAAGCTGTCTTCTTCCCACATGTCAAAAGGTGGTGAGTAGAATAGAAGCGCAATTCAGAGAATTTGGTCATGTAAGTGACGTGGCCACCGTAAGACAGGCCGCGAACGGTCAAAAGGCGGTCAAGTTTCGTGTTGCTAATGCTGATTCCATTCAGTGTTTTATCAGGACTGTTAATGTTAAACAAAAATTACTGCTGCTACTCACTGTATAAGGCAGATTGCCATGGCAGCGGTTATATGTATTTCCCTTTCGGCAAATGGCACCTAGGAAAAATACCATCGCAATTCTAAGGCGAAAGTCCAGTGAATATTCGAGGATTATTTGGGACGCCGCTGATCTAAACGAGCATTCCATCGGGAAAAGACGCCTCTATCCATCTCGCTCGGGCGCGAACAGGAAATCAGAGCAGTTCCCAATTCGTTCCCACTCAGCATCATCACATCAGCCAGTTTTATTCGGTGCGGTCCTGTGGCCGCATACAGCCCAGTTTTATCTCTAGACGATGCGATATCGAAAATTCGGATCTTTCGTTACTGAAACTGATTAGTACAGTACCGAACTATTCGTGTGAGTAGTGATGCGACGTGATTCAAACTAAAATCAGTGGAAAGTGGTACCAAGAGCCAGAGGACGACGCCGTCTCATCGCTTGCCAGACCCAGACGTTCACCGTTCGATTCAGGAACGCGTCCCGTTGTTCAGTTGTTCGCGTTGTGTGCCGCACTTCCCACGGTAAGCTTTCTGGATTTGAGCCGAAATTGCTAGATCGGGTAAGCATAAGTCTGTTTTCCGCATAGGTACTCACAATACAGTACAGTCATGCAATTTAGATAAGGAAACTGATAATTGTTTTATTTGCCTGATGCCTGACTCACTCTAGACAATAATTACCATCGACTGTCCTCCCTTGAAGTCGGGTTTAGGGAAACGTGGCTCATTCTGTCGTTTTTTTGCCGTCCACTCAGACAAATGCGAGCCTGATGGGACTTGATTCAATTATCCAAGATCATCGCTAATGAGCGCATCAACATCACGTAACATACAAAAGGGCACTTCGAATAAAAGGGCATCGTCATTCTTTTGGGGCCCTTTCATGTCCGAAAACGAGATCAGCCATTGTGGCGCAGCCATATTGAATACCCAACTCGATTATTCATCTCGAGTAGCGCGCTCCCCCATAAATCACTTGCCTGTTTACTTAGGATTAAATCCCGTTTATATTGTTTTAATATGTGTAATGTTATAATGCCTTTGGCATGGACCATCAGGACCTTTGTCTACAGAGTGATTCAAAATTGACATTCGGGACTTTTTTTCATCTCTGGACCACTCAATTCGCACAAATGTGAGCTCGTTTGTTCTGTGGGACCGGAAATTAGCGCCCCCCATGTTAACAGTTAATCAATCCGCCCTAATAAGAGAAAGGTCGTCCCAAGAGGAACCGCTGCTTATTCATGTAAATTAGGTGGAAAATGTTGGCGTTGATGGGAAAACCCATTGCAAATTTCTGGACGAATTGTTTGTGCAAACAGGGGGACGACGCCGCAACAAACATCATTATCATTCATGAGCTGTCTGCTGGATGGAATCGGGATGACCCTCTTCTTATCTTCCAGCTCGCATTCCGAACTTCCGAAGAACAAGCAAGAATCGCATGAATTGGTGTCTTTAAACCTCAGGATCGTTTAAAACGGTTGGCTTTCACGGACACACTTGAAAGTCGCCCGATGCGAACTAATAAAACAAAACACTGTTCGCTACTCATAAAAGCACACTTGGCCCGCATTCCAACAAGTGTTTACATATCCGTTACGGAGCCTGTGATCTTCATTTGGTTTTTTTTTCGTCGCTATTAATGTCCGAAATAAATTCCTTTCCAGAGCCTTTGGATTCCGTTTATTTATCCACACCAGTTGCGGCTGGCTTAAATGGATTAATTAGATTTTTGATTGCCAATGCCTGCAAACTTTGTATGGAAATGTTCCCAGGCTGTTTAAACAAAAGCTTTTACCTGCAAACTGGCAAAACTTCCGGTAAACCAAAGGTCAGTTGATTTTTGGACAGCCTTCAAATAAAAAAAAAGTTCAAACGGGCATTCAGAGCTTTCGTTGTTTTTTGAGAGACTGGCAAATTACAGTCTGCAATGGCGAAACTACTTAAAAGCGCAGGCGTCCGTTAAAAAAATTCCCAACTCTCACACCAACCCGTGCATACAATTGCCATTTTTGCCAAGTATTGCTGAAGGCTGAAACTCCCAGCTGAGGGAATTTGAGTCGACTTTGATCTTTGGATGACTTTTTACGAGCCCCCAAACTTGAGGACTGGATTGAAACGACGCTTCAAACAGGCATCCGCATGCAAAAAAATTTGCGCCTTCCAAAGCAGGCCATGCAGCGAGTTGAAATTTGTCCGAAAGGTTACTAAAGGTGGAAGCTTTAAGTTGGCGAAATTTCTTTTAAATCCGAGCTTTCGTTATTTTTTGAAAAACCGTCAATTTAAAGTCTGAAATTATAAAGCGCCCGAAAAGCGCAGGTGCTTGTTAAAAAATTCACAATTTCCAAACCAGCCGATGAAGACAATTGCTCTTTTCACCAAGTATTACTAAGGATGGAAGCTCCATGTTCAAAAAATTTTAGTCTATTAGGACCTTTGGCTGATTTTTTACGAGCCTCCATACTTGAGACTAGATTGTAAAGACGCTTCAAACACGAATCTAAAAGCTAAAAAATTAGAGACTCCCAAATCAGGCTGTATATACAGTTGCAGTTTTTATGACATGTTAGTAAAGGTTGAAACTTCGAGTTGATGAATTTTTAGTTAATTGCGAGCTTCCGTTGTGTTTTGAAAAACCGGCAAATTAAAGTCGGAAATGACAAAGCGTCAGAAAAGCGCAAGCGGCTCTTAAAAAAATCACAACTTCCAAACCAGTCGATGAAGACAATTACGTTTTTTGTCAAATATTACTAAAGATAAGGGCTCCATATTGGAAAAATGTTGGTGAATTTCGATCTTTCGCTAACTTTTAACGAGCATCCAAACTTAGGGCTGGACTGAAAGGGCGCTTCAAACGCGCATCCGGAAGCTAAAAATTTTGCGACTTCCAAAGCAGGCCATGCAGCGAGTTAAAATTTGTATGAAATGTTACTAAAGGTGGAAGCTTCAAGTTGGCGAAATTTCTTTTAAATGCAGAGCATTCGTTGTTTTTTGAAAAACCGTTAATTTAAAGTCTGAAATGGCAAAGAGTCAGAAAAGCGCAGGCGGCTCTTAAAAAAATCACAACTTCCAAACCAGTCCGTGAAGACAATTGCACTTTTTACCAAGTATTACTGAAGATGGAGGCTCCATATCGAAACAAAATTGAGTCGACTTTGATCTTTGACTGACTTTTTACGACCTTCCAAACTTAGGGCTGGATTGTTAGGACGCATCAAAAGCGCATCTGCAAGGTAAAAAAAATAGCGATTCCCAAACCAGTTGATGCAGACAGTTGCAATTTTTACGAAATGTTACTAAAGGTTGAAACCTTCAGGTTGGCGAAATTTTATTTAAAGTGCGAGCTTTCCTGGGTTTTTGGCAAATTAAAGTTTGAAATGACAAAGGGCCCGAAAAGCGCAGACGGCTTTTATAAAATTCCCAACTTCCAAAGCAGGCTTTACAGACAATTGCAACTTCTAGCAAATATTACTAAAAGCTGAAGCTTGAGGTTGACAAAATTTTAGACGAATTCGAGCTTCCGTTGTTTTTTGAGAGACCGGCAAACTAAAGTCTAAAATTACAAAGCGCCTATAAAGCGCAGACGGTCGTAAAAAAATTCTCATCTTTCAAACCAGGCCATACAGAAAATTGCAATTTTTACTCAACATCACTAAAGGATCAAGCTCCAAGTTCACAGACTTTCAGCAACATTCCGTTTTTGGCTGATTTTTTAGGAGCCTCCAAACTTGAGGCTTGACGGAAAAAACGGTTTAAACGCGTGGCCTGTTGCTGAATAAATCACAAATAATTTGGAAATAATAAAAAGATGCTTTTAATAATATTCTCTGCATAAAATCGACGATTATTACTTGCAGCTCGAAGTTTCCAGTTTTCCAGTAAAACCGGAAAGAGTTTACCTCCCGAAGCCAACACTCAAATCGTTACTTTCTGGATCCGGCTAAAGGGAAAACACTGTTTCAGTCCCCAAAGTGAAAACCCATTTTTGCGGTTCCCAGAAAAAGTTTGTCGAGCATGAGAAGGCAATTAAAGCATCAGCAGACTGCTGATGAGATAAACAGGACTGTGTTAAAATACTTAAGACCATATGAAGCCGAACAGGGCCGGACTAAGTGTGGGCATTCTTTTCCAAGCCTGGATAGTCGCTGAGACAAAACGGTAGCTGACAGTGGCTGATATTATTATGACGGGCTCCAGTTTGCGACCAAATGCGGATTAGCTGAAGCCGCAAACTCCATCAAAAGGTCGTTTACTAATATCGGATCGGGGGATCTGCCAGTTTTGTTTTCGCGCGGCTCCGGATTTGTCGAAAGTTCGCCCTTTCAATCCCCAGGCCAACTGGTAATTTTATATATCAATGACGACGTGTTAATCGGATTAAAGGGGCCCACTTGATCCGTTTCAATTATTTGCCTGATAAAGGCACAGAATAATTGGCTTGTGGCCTCTTTTAAGCGCTGATCGAATTCATTGCTGGTCACATGAAACTGGAGAAACGGGAACACATTTCCCATGTTTTTCTAAAAGCGCTTGAGCGCCAGCATCAACTTGCCGCCCTAAATTATCATTAGGAACTTTACAGCCGGATTATGAACGGTCCACATAACAGAAGTTTCCTTAGCGTTAATCATTTCTAATTAACTAATCTCGGCAGCAACTGAAACAAGCACCAACACAAAAACATTTAATTAAGAAATATGACAAAGGCAGGGCCTGAAACAGCTTTATTGAAAATCGCTAACCTCTAAAAGTTCGAAGTAACATTTTGAGAACTAGTGCTATAGGCTGTGTTGCCAGCTGATCCAGTTTTTACGTTTTAGGTTTAATAAAACGATAGAGGCAAAATCGACTCGAATAAAGTGAAAGCATCTTGTGGGCATTTGAATCGCGATCGATAACAGCTTTGACAAGCAATTTTATGGAGCCCTCAACTGATCTCATAAGTTGGAGGGGCGCTTGACCCCAATAAGGCCCTTTCTTCGCAGATATTACATGTTTTATGGAGAGGCGATGCGGTTCGCGTTCGATCACACTTCCATCCAAGTTGAAGTGAACAGTGTAGTGTCGTCAGTGTCGTCGCATTGCCTAAATAAATCCATCCGGACACCCTTCAACTAAATAAATACCAGAAGGCGGGGGACTTTTGAACAGGGAAAGGTCGCCTATAAACCAGCCAAATGTCACGTTAAATTTCATTTAAATACCAGGAGGATAAGGTGAAGTTCCCGGCCGCTCCTCCGGCCCTAACGAAGTTTCGCCCGGAACCCCTTTTTAGTGAGTGTCAAAGGCCAAATATACCTACTTTGCAAGAACAATAAAATTAACTTTTCCCGGCCCCGCTTTTTCCACATTTCCAGCCGTCTTTGCGAACGGGGGCCTCTTTATTATTATTATTACTATTAGAGCTGTTTTTATTTTGTGCCTTGGATTCAGCTGGGAAATCAATCGTCAAATTGCCAGTGGATTTTAAAGTAATTTTTTAAAAACTTTGTCTGCGAGCTATGGAACTTCCTGCCGTAGTAGTTGGATCAAGCACTTGCGCAATTCGTCATTTTTTCGACTAATTTTTTAATTTTCAATTTCCTCCGCCATGACTAAACCGAATGGCTCATCAGCTCTATGAGGACCAGATCGGTTAGAACCGGAGGCCTGCAATTACTCAATTTAACTACACGAACCTCGACCTGAATCGCACGGTCGAAACTCCAGAGAAAATCGTGAAAACTTTGTCAATTACAATCATTTTCCAGATGCGCCAATGGCGTTCTGGATTATTGATGGGAGACCGGCAACTGCATGCAACTGGATCGCGCTTAAAAGCGGTGATCCAGAGCACAAAAGGCACACACAAGTTTCGCAATTAATACTTTGTTGTAGTGGGCCGGAGAGGAATTTATTAATTAGAGTAACGGAATGGGGAAGAGGTAATGGCTCGTCCTGGCTACAATTAGGCCTGGATAATGCGACACGAAACACAGTCATTATCGTTTCCTTTATGGAAACGCAATGGAATTTCAATTCGCTGTGAATCAGAACTGACTTAGTCTGGACTGGATTTTAAATTGCGGAGGAAATTCAACAATTTGCAAGGGTTTTCCTATGCGGCTGCATAACACTGTGAGCCCGATAAATAAATATTAATCAAGCCAATTTAGCTGGAAACGTTTCTCAGATTGATTGTGTGCTACAATAGGCCACATCCGCCTCGTATGTGACGTTTTCAAATGTGAGGGGGAACTGACGATAAGAAATACCGTTGGCCAAACCGTCAGAAATGCTATGGGCGATTGCGATAAAGCCCTAACCCTACAGGGTGATTCAAAGATTACTATGTAAAAGTCAGTTAGTTCAGAAAGGAAACCGAACCTGGAGTACATATTACGTTTCAAAAGACTTTGTTGTGCAGCGTCATTTTATCAGTGCGGCCACTTGATATGATAAAAGCCCTGATTCAGATGGATGACTTCGATGCTTTTTCACCTCTACTAGAATAAATGCTCTCCTGAGTGGAATATACAGCGAAACTACGTCGCAATTGATCCCATAGAATCTTGCACAATTAATCAATATTTGCCAAAAATCATTATAAAAGCACGCCTAGCCTTATCGCAATTATTAATGTTTGTATACAGTTCGCCTTCACCGGAATCATCATCGGATGAGATGCCAATAAACACTCATTCATCGGCAGTTTTTTACGCATCAAACGTGCCAACTGGATGGAAACATTTCGTCTTATCTAGCTAAAAAAAACAAACGAAATAGTGCGCATTTTTCTTTTGTTTTGTCTTTAGCATTATCTCGGTTGAACACCCTGATGTACATAGGAGTCAGTCACAAAGTACAAAAAATGCTTCTTCACCAACTAATAAGGGCTTTGGACTTTCGTTTGCACTCTGTTTATTTAAACAAGATAGCTAGTTTGGGTCGCTGTTGCAAAACTTGGCAACGTAGGTAACGGCGACATCCCATTTTTTTTCTGTCAAACTCTATTGAAATTCATCTCAGAAATATTGACAAAAATGGAACTGTTCATGAATTTTTTAGAGTTTGGGTTAAAATTTTGAGAAGTTAAATTTTCTAATAAAACCCGATGAGCAAAAGACAGTTCTGGAAATGCTCTGTCGGTAAGGACCTGATGTCTATAAAGCTATTTCGAACGATTTACGCGTTAGAAGCTTTGGAAGTTGGGCGGTCCCTTCAAATTCTAGATTTTTTGCTCTAGTTTTTCAGGGGTTAGGAATTTCTTATTGGACATAATGAGAGAAATATAGTTCTTGAGGTGCTCTATCGAAAAGCTCCTAATGAGTATTGAGATATTTTCAACAATTTACGAGTTAGAAGCCTCTAAACTTCAACGTCGCCTTCAAACTCTCGATTTTTTTATATATCTTTTCAGAGGTTAGGAATTTTTGAGTGACCCTAATGATGAAAAGATACTTTTGAAGTACTCTATCGCAAAACTCCTAAAAAATACTCAAATATTTTTACCGGCTTTCAAGATAGGAGCGTTTGAACTTGGGCAGTTCCTTAAAATTCAAAATTTTGCCTTCTAGCTTTTTAAAGGTTAGGAATTTCGGATGAAACCTAAGTAACGAAACGCAGTTCTCGATACGGCCAATCAGAAAGGTCCTGAGGACTGATTCAATATTTTCAGGCGTTTTTAAGATAGAAAGATGTCAAACTTCAGACACCAGGAAAGAGAGTTTACACCTCCGTTATTCTAGAGTTGTTATGAGACATATTACTGGCTCCAGTTGATAGGGAAAAGCTCCTGTTCGGTTCTGTCTAAGAGTTAAATTTGAATGCGTGAGGTATAAAATACAAATCTAGCACACCGAGTGCAATGAGAGTAAACAAATGAGAACTTTTCAGAACACTATCGTCTTGAGTTTGTTCTGTCGGCGTTATCTTATCAGAGGGCGTCATTTTGCGTAATAAATTATCGAAAACGTCAATACTGTACAGTATTTCCCGGCATTTCCGGTGGGGTTTTATCAAATGCACACCCAATTCCGATACAGCCTATCAATGTCAAGTCTAATCGTCGATCGGGCCTGTTGTTTGGGCAGAAAAAAGTCTGCAGGAATTACAGTGCCCCTGCGGGTTACGAGCAAATCCCCTTAACTGTATAAGCCGGCAAAACAAACAGCATCCCTGATCCTCCGTCTAATAACAACGATACAAAAAGTCTTCGGTTTTCGGAGTTTACGGCCCTTTAGACCGTCACCACGTGTGAGCACATGGTCACAAAACGCCGGCCAGTGGCGTAACACCTGCGGAATTTGATACCATGTAAAAATCGCACATCTTACATCATCCGCACGAATCCTCATAGAAATCATCATCATGCTCAACCAACTCCGTAATCGGTTTTGGTGACCATTAAAATGGCGACGTTTCGACCTGTTCTGACCTCATTTATCACTTGGGGTTGTTCGGCCAATGGCAGTTCAGCACGGTCAATTCGCTCCCACCAGTGTCGGACTGTCGGTTTGAAATTCGATTGATAAATTAATTGCGCACGCCTCTGGCCCTGGGACAATAAGGACCCAAAATCCGCACCAGATGTTCCGTTTCGGGACGATTCCCGGCATTCGTTTCAATTGAAAGTCGGCCGAGATCCGCGACGTGTCGATAACGAAAACGTGCTGGTTGGCCATGTGCACTAATTTCTTCTTCTTCCACTTTGGCCCTTCGGACTCATTCTTTTCAATGTTGGACAGCTGCTTATGTGCCCTTATTAGTCGTTGGCACGTTTAGATGCAAATCGCCGCGTTCCCCAGTGCAGTGCCAGTGTGTTTTTCTTCCACTCCATCTCAAGGTATTGAAAAATTTCGTTTTTGCACCCCCCAATGTTCGTCCGGAAGCACTTTTTTACATGAAAATTTTAATATCTGGGTTGGACGAGCGGGTCTTATCCCATGGCCCCCTAACAGCCCCGACTTAACGCCTCTTGATTCTTTTCTTTTGAGTTATTTATCTCGATATCAATCGACTAAAGAAAAGTTAGGTGTTCAATTACATCTTGTCATTGTGCGTCTAAGTTTAATCAATATAAAAAATTAGAGTAAATTAGGAATTGAGTAATACTTTCGAGGGTTCAAAGACTTTGAGGAAAGGAAACAGGATTTTGCTTTCCTACTTAGGAATTTTTGAAATGCGATTGTCCACTTACAGCTCGTCATTTTACGCTTAAAATTTTTGTTTGAAACAATAGAGTGAATTTTCGATTGAGTAAGATCTTGAGGGTTTAACAGTTGAGATTTTGATATTAAATGAGGTCGCATTCCACTGCTATTTTGAAATGTAACGTAATATATAGAAAACTGTTAAAAAAATCTAGGCAAAATGTATATTTCTGAAATGAGGAAAAAAATCCTGTCGATTTATCTAAAAATACATAGGGTGTTCCATTAAAAAAAGTGACTTTATGTGAAATTTTGACATTTACTTGTGCCATTCTTTTATTTCAATTTCATATTTTAAAAATTTGAGTAATAAACAACTTTTATATTTACTACTTTTCATAATTTTTTGAAATTAATTATTTAGGGAGAAACTTCTTGCACATTAGATAAAGGTAAAACTCGAAAAACGCATGATTCAACTCAAAGACTTTTGAGCTCGGCCTGGGCAAGACAAAGGAATAATGAGCATTCACGCTTCCCTGAAATGCGTTCCGGGAATGCGGCGCGCTTTCGCAAACGGTTTAGTTTAATTTGGTTGAAATCCTGAAACGCTTTTAACTGCATTTTGCCCCCCAGTGTGTCTTCAGGTCGCTTTCACCAACCACATTGATTTTTTCCCGTTTCCCATTCGATCAAAGTCAAAAGTTCACACTTTATGTAAAACAATTGGCGGTGTAACAATGGCATGAATCTGATCAAGTATGCAGGACCGTGGAAACAACCTACTGCGACCTTTGCCTAGTTGAAATGCAAACTTATGGACTCGCTTATATCTTGATTTGGTTTTTAAATAGTGATAAAGGCGACGATAAGTAATGGGGCCCGGTTAAGTTTGTTTAAATATGGATCTGCCTGTCCCCCAGCCAGGGTCTCCATGCATATTTGGGTAAATTTAAATCGGCTTTGTCTCATCAATCCACATCAAGCCACTGAAATGCCTTATCAGCCTCAAACTGTAACTCTATAAGAGGAGACGTGCCCAAATAAGATTTTGTGCAGTTTTCTACAAATCATCGTCTCTGCCTTGTGTTAAACAGTCGCATTGCACTGTTTTCAAGTCACCGAAACCACCCGTCACTGGCTGATGGTTAATGAGAAATAATTAACTAGAACTAAAAGCTCGGTGGTTTTTTCGGCCCTTGGAACACGGGGCAAACGATTTGTTGTTCGAAACCGGCCTATCCATCCAGAATTCCTTCCTGTCAGCGCCTACAAACCGGTTTCTTGCCGCAGAAATCCATAAAGCGTGTTTTCCTAAAGCTCTCAAATAAAAACCGGTAGCGAACCGAAAAGGCAAACACCTCAGCACGGTGGCAAATAATATTAATGAACCCCCCCAGAAAACACCAACGTGACGTTAAATAATGAACTCAATTTGGTACAGTTTTGTAGCGTTTTTGAGGCTGATGCGTTCCAGAACGAACGCATCAGGTTGCGAGTGCGTTCAATTCCGTGCATTAGTCAAGACGGCAAAAAGGGGCAAATGAAGAAACCCATCCATTTCCCAAGTCAAAGTGTATAAAGCGAAACTTTATCTAAGGATTAGCGTTGGGATGCTGTAAGTCACTTGCGCTCAGCCGAGCGGAAAACGCGTAAATTTCCTTTGGATCTTTTTATGGGTCTTGTGCCACTATGGGGCATGTTGAAATGTTCGATTGTGCCCAATTTCAAACTTCTACTAAGCGACATTTGGAAATTGGAATGAAGGCTTGATTCTTGACTCTTCCGAATGCATGTAAACCGTATAGAGAAGCCTTGGTTTGGATATAAAGATAATTTCTGGCTGTCGAGCGCAGATTTTATTCACTTTCGAGATGTCGTCCACAGTTTTGCCATTTGTGCGGCGACCGGTATTACGAAACTTAAGCGAAAATTACGGTCCAGGCCATTAATGAACATTTTCCGTATTGATTGCTGGGTGAAAAATGGCATTCTCCTCAAAAATGAGGTGACATGTTTATTTATCGTCGCCTACCTGAGCGCAATCAATAAAGTGTCATCTGGATCCATGTCGAATAATGCACGCAGTCATCTTGTTACAGAGCGGCCCATAAATATTCATCAGTCTATGTCGTTCCGACCATTCGATAAAGCATAAATCATTTATTGACTATAGTTTATACGCGAAAACCCTATAAATTATTTTTCGATATCGCCGATCGTTTACGTATTCGGGGGGGCTGTTTTTAATGTAATTAGTGCGCAACTAATTGGAATTTGCTGGCTAACGAAGTTTTCATTTGTTTTCTCAATCGAAATCAACCATTGATTAAATTCAGATTCAATAAGGAACTTTTCGAGGTTTCAGCGTAAAATATTTTGCACTTTAACGGTATTATTTTCCAGAAATTTTGGCACTGCACGAATGAACTGAGGTTTTTTGTTTTTATCTGTTCTCTTCTCTCAGCTATGACGATTTATTAGCTCGCGCGCTGAGTTAGTGGCACTATTTGGTCTTGGGCTAAGATATGGGAAACTTTTTTATTATTAATTTTACGAAAAAAAGTTATTCTTCCCATTAAAATTTCCCATATGAAACCAACTTAAAAATACCAAAACTTGATGCTCATCCTAGATGGGTGCAATTAGATATCTGAACGTACTTTTTAACTCCAATCAACCATGATTTTCGCGGTCGATCTTATGGACGATCCTTTTGCTAACAACCTTTCTTAATGGTGTTTTTTTGCGACAATGCCGCTTTCACAAGTGAAGTTAAATTTGCAGAATGTAAAGAATAAATTAGGAAAATTAATCGCTTTCTTCAGCTTCGTTATTAATTTGCCTCACTTGTGCAATTTTTCGCGTTAAACTGTGTTATTTTCGTGGTGGTAAACCTGCATTGAAATTATGAAGAAAAAAATGAGAAACTGATGCAAGATCTAAGCAAAGGTGCTAAAAATTTGAACTAAATGAACCGTCGAACAAAATGTATCGAAAAATTGAAATGATTAACTTGGAAAGAAATCAAACCTAATAATTCTTCCTTCCATACGTCCGCGAATTACAACAATTTGATGATACATAGACATACGTTAATAAATTTCCGTCTCGCTCGGTGGACAAGTAATAGAAAAGAACGCCTAATATTGCGTCACTGCCAATAAGCTTGGGGCAGACTATGTTTTCCATAAGATAACAAAAGACGCTAGTATAGTTCGCACTCATGCCTCATGCTGCAAAAGAAAAATCAATACTTGATACGTTGCGAAATGCCCCTTCAAACTAGCAATCAAAGTGCCATGTTTGAGGAAGTTAGGAAAAAAGCTACGTTTTACTTATTCTAGTTAAAACTTTTTCAGATATCTTCATCTGTTCAACCACTTCCAGCCGAGAGCGAATTTTCAAATTGGAATCCACGCAGCCAAATCGATCGAACATCAATTCAATTTCCTGCTAATTCTCACCAACCTAATTAGGGCGGCAAACTCCACTCGTCGCTGTAATTACCACCCCAAGTTGCATTGCGGGGGCAAATTCCATGTTTTGTGGTCGCAATTAGTGGCCAATCGATAACACACATCGAATCAATCCACTCGGGAATGTCCAAGTACCATTGAGGAAAGACAACTCTGGCTGGTTACCACTCGTTTTACGCTTTTTTTCTGCTAATTAATTACAACACAGATGTGCCTCAGTCTTTGAGGTGAAAGGACCCCATTTGCCGAAATCGCTCCCGTTTGCCGACTCTTTGAGACACGCACCTAATTAACATGCACTGGAAAAGGGACCCTTTGAAATGGGCATTTCATCCAGAAAGCTGCTGCATACTCCTCAACTCAATTAACGTTTAAAATGACATTTAGATTTAACATTATTTTAGTATGTCTCATGAATCTTGTTCGTCTGAAAACGACCACTATATACAGGGTGGTCCTTCACTAATGTGACAAATATATTGTTTAGGCAAAAATATTGCGAACGAGGTACAATAAAGTAAAGGGACCAAAAATGGAAGTTGTTAATCCGAAAGGAATTGAAAAGAAGTCAGGGTCGCACTTTTGACCAAAATACTTTTTTTAAAAAATGTTGTTGCCAAAGAACTGTATTTATTTAAAAAAAAGAAAATTTTATTTGCACTTTGACATCTCGCACCTCGGAATCTATTAACTCTCGTCTAAGAGAAATTTTACATGAAACGCTAAATTTTTGCGTAAACATTATATGACTGAATTTTCCCACATTAGTTCAGGACCACTCTGTAGGTTGACTCTACTCTCTCTCTCTATCTTTGTACTCACTCCTCTATCAGGTTTACTCACTGTGGGGTCTCGGAACTTCGAAACAGCATTAATTGACCGTATCTTCAGGTTTTCCATTGATTCTGACTGGATTTTGATGGAAATTGATGGAAAAGCGCACTTTTGACAAGGTTTTCAAACCAATGTGGGTTGCTGTCACTCAAAACTCACATGCCCTGTTATGATTCTCATTGCTTCGACACGGGCCGGCGCCAAATTCAAAATTTTGCTTGTTGGAGCCCCAAATTTCGAACTAGAATCGACGCGAAACAGGAAATTGAATTATGGCCTGAATGGAACGGCGCAGCCCAAATTAGGAATGGAAATAGGACGAAAATGTTTTTTCGCCAACTTTTAACTCCTCTGAGCGTTCCGGCTTTTTACTTGCGGCTTAAAACAACAACTTTGCCACCTTATCAGGTAATGGCTCGAATTTTTATCGGCGTCTCCTTGCCACTTCTGAAGCATTAGCAAATTGCCGTTGCGTGAATTAGGAGCTTTTACAAGTTGGCTCCCTCTCCAACGCGATAAAAGGGAATAACCATGACCTGCGGCCCATTTTCCGGTAGTACGCAACAAGCTGTTTTTGCATGTGGCGTGAAATCAGAGCCAACAGCATTAAGGGCTTTAACTGAACCGTAATTTGATAGTTAGTCCTGTTGTCCTGCTTGTGGGCAAGATGTTGGGGCCTTGAGCAGCAGCAGCAGTTCATTAGTTCAAACCAAGCGCGATTTTGGGGGTATATTAAAACTGGAGTTACCGCCATCCGTTGCCGGCATTATCGGCGTCATTAACGCCAAAACACATTCCACTTCCTGCAAGTTTCTAATGACTCATTTCCTCGACTAAACTTTATTCGCCACTTAAATTAATGTCGTTAAATCCAAATGTCACAGAACGAAGGCACGGGCGCCCCCGACTTCGACTCTATTAGCCTGCTGCAACCCTTCTATCGATCCCCTTTTTTTGTTGGACTGATTACTGACTCAGACTGGACCGAAAGAGATTCCGAATCCCGCTCCTTTTTCTTTCATGTTGAATGACAATGTTTTTAAGTTAAACTTGATTCGGCCACGAGTTTTCCAATAATTCATGACTCAACACGCAATAGTGTGTAAAAGCCTTCAAACAGTGAACACTGGTGGAAAACCGCATTTTCATAAAAAACAGTACTAAGAAAAGTTGTTGGTACAGCGATTTATACAAACTTAGCATATTGGTAATCTCGCACGCCGAGGACCTGATGTTCCAGCAAATGACCAAAATGCTCATCGAATTAATAGCATTTTCTTTGTTCCAGAGCCTGCCACAAGCCGAACTGTTGTTGACTTCAAGAAATCAGTTTCTTCCAGGCCCTTGTCATTCTCTCGCCTTGTGTATTGCATCGACTGGACGGAGAACTGATAAGGGCTTGTAGGAAGGCCATCGACCATAACTTTCGCATCTAGCGAATGTTCCCAAGTCCTGCCCTGGACCACTCCCAGTGATTAACCGTGAATTAGTGCCAGTACAAGAGCATAATACTCGATTCACAAAACGAAACCGGAATCAATTCAATTACTTCTTTCGTTTGAAGATAAACCGGCTCTCCAGTGGCTTCAGTGTCTTTCGAACACACTGAACGGGCGGAATGATCAGATATTGAGATGTTTGCAGGAGAATGTGGACGTCGCAGAAAAACAGGCTCTCATTCTCTAGCCCTGTGTATTTTCACTACTGGACGGAGATATGATAAGAGCTTGTGGACAACCAAAACACTTCCAGATTGTCCTTAGTTGTTTGGGTTTTGTGGCTTGAATGATTTCTAACTGGAGCCGTAAAGAGTCTTTTTTTTTCATTTGAAATAACGAAAATCAATGGAAAAACATCAGTTCCGCGAGCCATCGAACCCTTCAGTTTCAATTAGGGGGTTTTTCAATTAAATTCGAACGGAAGGAATCCGGACGGCCGAAAGTCAGAGAAGTCTCGGCAAAAGCTAATAAGATTAATTCAATAACCGTCGAAAATCTAGCAAGTTCGTCCTTAATATTCCATGAACAATTACGGAGTCGATAAATCTGAAACGGGAGGACGAGCCACGGTCGTGTAATTAAACTATCAAATTCCTGCCGAGCCGATTTTTCCTCGGGGATTTTTAATGGAAAATCCTGGCATATTTGTAGGTGGCCGGCCGCTGGCCTTCTAGGAGGACCAGAACTTTGACTGCAGAGAGGAAGTTTTATTCAAAAAATTGCCGATCTCGAGCACATTTATCATGCGAAGTATTTTATTTCCGGACTAATGAGCAGGATTTATATGGCGTCTTACAAATCGAACAATGTTCCTCCGAAGCCGTTTCCGCTCTGTTCCCGTATTCGGCAAATCCTTTTAAGCAAATCGAATCCTTTTCCCGTAATCCTGTAGGTGGGATTTTGGGCGCAAACGATCGTGTTCACTTTAAATATGCTTATTTTGATGAATGGGCGCAATCTAAGCAGTTGCTTCTTCGAGCGACTTGAAGGCTGAAAGCTACCGCATTTCGAATCAAATTCCGAATTATTCAGTTAAAATTTATTTCTAGACCAAAGCAGATTCACATGGCCGAAAAGTGTCTTTAGGTTTTCCATTAATGGTTTTGGTTTTCTGATGGAGAAAGCGAGTTTGAGGAAAAAACAGAGCTCGATTGCTCCAAATCGTCCTCGATCACAACCAATTGAAACCACACACTGAACCTAAAATAAATCCGCAACGGAAAAACCAGCTAGTTAAAAGGAAGTAAAAGTAATGTCGAAAACATAACGGCAAAGTAGTTACCGAAAATTGGAAGCATTTCAGCCGAAATGGAGTGTGGAGAGCGTGTAGAAGGGAGGCAGATACCGGCCCTCTCGACCCCCCTGTTCCAAAAGCGACGAGGCTGGGGAGATTTGATTTATACAGGTGATAAACCGCTTCAGCCTGCTTATTTTTTACCTATAAAAGGAAGTTTTATGGGGGTTTCTATAATAACATTATCGGTTTACGAGGCGTCTTATTAAAGGAGCATGGCGGATGTTAAATTGGGCTTTGTCACGGTTTGCTTGCTCTGGACTAATTTCCTTTAGTGGACCATATAACCCAAACTAATTAAATTCACTCAGCAACAGCAACTTTCTCGGAACACTTGAGCAACCACCCCTGAAGATGCAAGGCTACTCGTACTTACAAAACGTTGGAAAGTAATTCGTTTCCATCCGATAATCTGTCGCATCAGCGCCTTTTATTCATAAATTCACATAGCAATTTCATCCCCCGAGTCAGCTACAAGATAATCGGGTTTTTTTCCAAAACGACTGGCAAATATTTAGTTTAATCAAGCGCTGATTTTTCGCCATACTCTATCGGGTCCGGATTATATCAGCCAGCCACCTACAATGGGCCCCAAAACCGCCAGATAATTTGTGTGTTAGAGAACCGATACGTGAGCCTGCATTTTAAACACGCATTAATTTAAAAGATAAAATCTTGAAATAGAGTCTCTGGCGAATACACGATTTTTCCACTTGTGCTGTGTATTTTGATAGCGCACGTGTTAAATGTTTGATCGTTTGCTTTATTTATTTCATTGCTTTTCTGCAATCAGTATTCTTTCACATTTCAAACTCGGGGCGCTTTATTTCAAACCCCAGTCCGTCCCCAGCTCCAGTGTGACACTAATCGTTTCAATCCCCGAGTGAAAAAGAGACGAACATAACCCAACCTAGTCGCTAATGTTCGTTTGCAACAATTAAACCGGTGGAAGTTTGAAGTGAAAGTCGACAAATTGAAACTCGGTTATCAATGTTCGATTAATTAGCTCACAGTGAAACACGGAACAAGACAAAGAACAGCAACGTAATTGATAATCTGTCTTTCTTTATTAGCAATAAAGTTGTTCAAACTGTAGGGCGCTTTAATAATCCAATACTCGAAATGATGGATGGATTCTAAACGCCTCTCCTTAATGGAGAAAACAATGGAGACAAACTTTCCGTGGAAAATGGATTTAGTGTGACGGAAATCGTATTTGCTCTTCTCAGATTTCGCTCTCGTTGTTTAAACTGCCGAAGGGGGCGGAAAAAGAACATTACTGTCCAGAAATTTTCCTGCCAGATCAGGCTTGATAAACAGCAATTCTCTATGCAGGGCGACTTAACGAAGCTGTTCTGCCTACTCCTCCCTTCTTACCTTCATCATCATTAACTAATTAGTTAAGACAAACAGCGGCCCTTTCGGATTGGCGGGAATTACAGCCGGAAAATCCACTTTAAACCGCCACTAATGGCCAAGTTGTCTGGTTTACTGAAAAAATCATATTTCAGCTTAGTAGGACAAAGTCCTTATAACTTCGTTAATCGATGCCTCCCCAGTTATTTTTCTGCTAAACACCCAGGCGCCAATCATCAATTGGCCAATTATTCAGGATGCAACGAGTTAAAAGCGCTTTTTTCATTATGCCAACAATAATGAAAATGCTTCGCATATTTGCCTAAAAGCTCTGGCAAAGTTGACCCAAAATTGCCAAATTCCGCCCGAAATCATTGGATTTTTGCCTCGTCGGTTTTCATTTCATTTATTCGACATACAGGATTGTTAAAACTTGGCAGCAACAACAGCAAGGTTTTTTCCATTTATCTCCATTCTGGAATATTTCAGCCCCATTAGGAAGGTTTCACAATCGGGATGTCTTAGCCCTGTCACAGCTGTATAAAGGGCATGTCTGTTCTGCTCAAGAAATTCCCACTTTTAACATAATATGCTGGATATATTCATTGCTGACAGTGGGCGACTGGAGAATACATGTCAGCTCGGTTGGAAAATGCGTGGAAAATACCCAGACGATTTTCACCTGGTGCTACGGGTAGTTCAAACTGGGGACGGTTTATTTGGGACAAACGAACGTGATCTGGCAGGTCAGGATATATTCGTCTCGCTTTCACCACCACCGTAGAATGCTGCTGCGCCGTGATCGAGCTGTGACGGGGGTGGACTTTGCTATAAAGAGCTCCGAGTTTGAAGCAACTTGTTTATATCTGCACCCTCGATTTTCTTTGTTTCTACCGCAAATAAATGCCCAGCTATCAAAGCAAGTTGCTGCCAAACCCCAGCAAATCGATTTCTTATTAGCAGGCCTATTTCTCCATTAGCACAAATCGGCTCGAGATTGTGGCCCCAATTCCACGTAACGACCATTTTCCAACGGGCCATTGGCCGATTTTTTGACACCATTGACTGTTACAAGCAAACGATTCGGATGCACATCCACAAGTCTGGATTAATCAACGGTTTAATAACGTCTGAAGTACGTGCCGTAAAATGAACTGGATCGACGTAATTAATGCGACGAATTATTGACGTCAGCCGTCACCCACGCGGGTTCAAGTTCCTTCAGTTTAGCGCCCTTTTATTGCGTTTTGCATATTTCGCGGGGTGAACTAGTTGCGCTTAATGAAGCCCATAACTCCCAATGCCAGAACGGCCTAATGCATTTGACATATTTAAATACTGACTGATATTCCTTATTGAATGGGAATTCCGCTCGGTTCGAGCATCGGAACACGTGAAATAAACTTTTGGGTTTTATGGGCCAATCAAACAGTTGGGTTGATTTTTTTTGGGGAAAACAGCCATCAAAGCTCTGCTTCAATTATCACATTATCGGTGTTTGAAATGCGCTTTTATCCGGCTGCGTCCAAAGCAAACACACCGATTTCCGGCATTGCGCTTTTACTGTGGATTTGGATGTGTCCAGGTGCCGCTATTTCCATTTGCAAATTCCCTCGTTCTGTTTGCATACGATTGCTGTTGGATTAACGTTTTAATTCATTCGTTTAATCTGCTGCAAATCGGCTGTTTCTTTCCTTAAATAAACGTGGAAAACTGTAAGCGCCAAAACCTTAAGGGCCAATTTTGGCAATGTATGTGTATGTGGTATGGATTGCTCAAATGTATGCCCATTCGTTCCCGAGGAAAACAACACATGTTCCCCATCAAATCCCGATCGTTTGATTTCCTGCTGGAGGATCGAAAACAAAACAAATCATATGCAAATCGCGCTTCCGGACATTCGGTTCCATTCGGGAATGGAGAGAAGAGAATAACAGGTCCACGCTGGCGACTGAGCATATTGGGGAGCTCTGGCCCACTTTGAGCCGGTTTTATTTAAAATTTTCTTTTGTCGCGCCGTCTAGAAGAATGGGGAAAGCCTAAAAGGGGTCAGTTTGTGGCTTCTGCAGGCCCTTGCAATTCTCGAAATTCAATCAGGCCTTCTCGACTGTCAGTCATAATAAGCTGTGTGATAAATCGCTTTTCTAGCTGAAACCATCACTTCCAGCCTCCAGACGGCCGGATCGATTTTCAATTAGTTGCTCGATTTAAAGGCCGGCTTCGATTTGAAATCATCGTCTTTATTGCGAAGAAAATTGTTCAAACAGATACCATTTTTCGAACCGGTTTAGTACGGCGACCGTCACTTTGTCCCTTCCACAGTCAATCCTGATCAACTGCATGGGGTTATCACAGCACAGAAGCGGGTTTCTTCAGTTGCGAAATCAGTGTTTTTACTGCTTCATTGCAGGCGGCCTCAATGTCTTCGTTCGCTGTCAGCAACGTCGTCTTAAGCTCTGCAAGCAGGCTGCTCAGCTTTCCTCTGGTCGTTTTCAGGATCTTCTGCTCAAAGTCTTCTGGAAATTTGCAACAAACCAATCGATTGATGATTGATTGAAGACATTAAAAGATCGACGACGCTAGTCAGACATAAATCCCGATTTGTTTGGGAGCAACACAATTAGTGGCAGCGATAAAAGAACTAAAAGTACCGACGACCGACCACGTACGAAGACCGAAATGTCCACATGCCCTGAACCATTGTTGCTCCCATAAAAAAATGTGAACACTGTCGTTCTTCACAATACACTCTATTTAGCCCCAGCCTTTTTAGACACTTACCTCTCAGTTGGTTGATGGCAGAGTTGACAACGCTCTCAACATCAGCGCACCCAGCCCCTACTTTCGCCCCGCCTAAAAGCTCCCGCATCTTCTGAAGAAGCGCCAATCTCTGGTCACTTTTATTGGTGAGCACCAAGCGAACCATGTGCTCCGTCATCTGAAAGTCAATGAAAATTGGTTGATAAATCCTGATTGGTTGAATAGTTTGCTCTTACTTGAACGAGCGTGTCAGCCTGCGAGATCTGCAACGTTTCGACTGCTTGATCCAGAGCTTTCATGTACTGGTCGTAGTTCTCATCGATGAACTGGTCTTGCAGCAGCAGGACAACATTGCAGTCGTTCAATTCCTTCATACTAAAGCAGCGCAAGCTCTTCGGAGAAGCCCCAGACTTTTCTGAATCTGCAAGGGTCTCGCCTCCATAGGCGATGTTGTAGTAACTGGAGCTGCGCAAGTTGTGCAAGGACAGCGACAGATCGGTAATCAGCTTCTCTTCACTTTCAGGCTGTTGAATCGGGGACGAGCTGTGTTTCACCTGGAAATTCACGGAAAAGTCCAATGCCTCATTCGGCCTGGCCTTTATGTCATCGGGCACATTCACAGCGAGTTTTACGGTTTCCTTCGACCCCACAGCCTCGCCCAGTCGTCGGATCTTTTTTGAAATCCGGGGAAGAACGGTGTAGCTGACATTGGACGGCCAATTCCTGCTGGCTCGAGTGGCGCTGCTGTCTCCTGATGCATTTGTTTGGGAAGTTTTACTCAGCTGCTTCACAGGATGGCGCTGAGCGCTGTATCGGTCAAATTTGCTGCTGGTGTTGTCGCCCTCTGGGGTGGACGGATAGTGGTTATGTGGGATACGCGGACTTTCCAGAAGCGATAGACCCTGCTTAAAAGTCTTATTCAGATTCTATGGTGCACAGCACAAACTCTATGCACAGATTATTGTCTTAGTGTTGAAATTAAGGCGAAAGTGGTGCAGAGCCCTTCGGGTATATCTCAATGCTCTCAAAATCATGTGCCCAGAGGGCAACTTTTAACAACCTGTATAGTAGTCGTTTTCAGGCGAAAAAAATTCACAGAATTTAACTGTGTATTAAATGAAAAAGCGAACTGTAATTTCCAAAACTTACCGACGACTCGGTGAGTTTCTGTTTCAATCTGGGTATGCAGGAAGTCTGAGGACTGGGAGTTGTTTCAATGTTGTTCTTGCATTGAAGACTCTTTCTCGGTTTACTCACTGACGGAGTTTTCTGCAGGAAAATCGCGATTTTCATACAAAATACAACGTTCGAACATTGAAGGGTGACCAATCACCTTGCTTAGTTGGTCGATACTCGATTTGAATAACTTCGGAGTTCTATTGGTGGTCCCATGTGGAGGTTCCATGGAGTGTCTGCCATAGTTCTCGTGGTTCTAAAATAAGTCCAAAGTCGCCTAATAGTGCTTAAACAGTGCTAGGTTGTGAAATTCTGGGTACCTTTTTCACTCTGAAGGTATTTTCGCTGAGCCTGGAAGAGGGCGAGTTGAAAATCAAGCCAGTTTGCTCGCAACAGTCTTTCGGGCCACTGGAAGGCTGTGAAAGCGCAATTCCCGGTCGGATTCTAGAGGTTTCTTTCAAAATTTAACATACCTTCTGCTTGCATGGATTGAAACCGGCTTTCCCATATATAGGGGGGCCCTGAGAGCTTGGGCTTTGAAATTTTTGCTTCAAATTCGGACCGGATCCTATGATACAAGACAATTGTTAACTCGATGAAAAAACGTTCCATTTCAACGCACCTTTATACGATTCCTGCTTGTTAAATCTGGAAGTTCTTGGAATCATCCTGCAGCTATTTAAAACACACTCACCACACAACGTAAAACTAGCAAAGTTAACATGGTTTTTTTTTGGGAATTTGGAATAGCATTTCAAACTCGCAAGAAGTGAATTTGATTCTACCGGGGCTTTGCCCAAAGTTCGCCAACGTTTGACACTGGGATTGTCTCATTTCAGCTCACGTGCAAATCCTGCTAATTCTAAAAATGCCATTCAAATCGCAATTATTTCTGATTTTTACTGGCTTAGTTAACTTCTCCGCACAACAACTTCTTTTTTAAATTACATCGTTTCTTTTAAAAATTCGTAACTTCTAAATTGAGGCAGGTAGCAACTTGAAATTTTCAGAGACTATAAAGAACATGTGAGTCTGCAAATGCTAAAGATGCCATTCAAATCGCAATTAATTTGGATTTTTACTGGCTTAGTAAACGTTTCTCCATAACATTTTTTTAAATTTTAAATGTATGTATTTAAATTTTTTTTAAATTGCATCGAAGAAACCTTCAATAAATTCTAGGGAGTTTTTTCCGCCTGAAAAAAAACCATGGCCCATCGCCTTCCAACGGGACAGTTTACGACTGAACTTGAGATAATTGTATTCAGCTCACAGTAAATACTCGGTATAATGCGAGTTTAGTTCCCGTTTGGCTTCCAAACAGTCGTTCTGTAAATTACTTAACAAAGAATGCTCAGGTGTCTCGAGCCGGCAAACGATCCCTTAAAATTTTCCGGGGGAGCGACTGTGGAATTATTTTAAAGTTTCAGAGCCACTCTGCTAAACGCAAACCCCTTGTTTACCTCGACGGTAATCGCGTTTCAGCTTTCGATGTCGAGCCACTTTTTCTAGAATGCTTCTAACATCTAACAAATTGCTCGTTTTCATAGTGATGGCAACTAGATAGATTCTATTTTTTGTGGTACTTTTCCTGCTTGTTCTATCGGGGCTAACAGTTTATTAGCCATTTTTCAACGAACTTTCCTCCAACTGTGTTCGCAGCTTCTTGCTGCATTGTCAATGCATAAAGTGTTTTCCTATGATGCAATTAATACAAGATAGGATATTCATGGTTCCAAAAGTCGATTTTCTTGCGCTTGACGTCACCTGGTGCGCTATTTGGTAAAGTGAATAGCTGATCCCATTTAAAATGCATGTAACCTAGGAAGATTTTCATTGATTTTTAAGACGCAATAGTTATTATATTGTTCCTTAGATTGTTAATTGCTGTGTATTCCAAGTAAGAACGGCAACAAATCCGGACTACCCATAAGACTCCGTGTTAAATCATTGATTTTTTCATCCATATCTGTATGTTAATTCCAAAGCAGATGAACCTCCTTAATTAACATTCTGAAGTCAATCGAGCGCCGAGATCAATAGAACCAATGTGTCAATGCGTAGGTTACAGCGGTTTTCTCGCTCGCACCTATAGGAATCAATGGGTAAAACACGTTGGCCGCATTGCCGTCATGTTCGAACTTGCCATCTTGGCGCTATTTTTTTTTGTGGCAAGGATATACACATATAGCCTATTAAAAGTGTTAATTTATAGTTATTGAAAAATTACAATTTGTGTGGTGGTGTGTGGGGCATTAGGTCAAGTATCCGGAGAACAGTCTGCAACGAGCTCGTAATTCATTGAAAAGCCCTGGTACATCCTTGGCTTGCTGATGGAAGCTGAGGACTTAAAGATGATAAAGAAAGGTCCAGGGGCTCGGGCTGAAAGACACCCGATTAGAGCTGACAGAACAGTGCAATGTTACCACTCACAAAAGAACAGCAAATCATTTTTTATTAAGCATATGTGATCATCACCGGAGTCAGGCCACTGCTCAGGAATAAGCAAATAATCGTTACACAGATCTTACCAGTGTGCGGTAGTAGGATGCTGATGTTGGCAGTTGAAAAATCTGCCAAAAGCATTGTCACATTTAAATTCGCATGTTTAGACGGAAAATTCTAAATTAATTCTTCCGGTCGAATCACCATTGGTGCAAACAAACAGGCCCCAAATCCACTTGGATGGTGAGGGAATAAAGCGGATCAAATTTTTGAAATCGGTCCACAAATTTCTGAGGTTTGAAAGATTTTCGGGTTAGAACCTGATTTTTGAGTTTGGTTTTAAACATTTTTTAAACATACTTAGCAGCTGCAGTGCTTTTTCGGGATAAAAACGAATGTTTTTCTAGGCAATTCATTTTTCAAACAATTTACACTTTGCGCATAACTAACTAGCTTAGTACTAGCGCTTGCGGCAACTTGTCCAATTCATTGGAAAGCCGATAGAATTTTCTACAACTTGCCGTTCAAAACTTTGAAATCCGTCGAAAAACTTTGGAGTGAGTGAGATTTTAGGCTTGAATATTGATTTTCGGATTTGGAATTTTTGTGCTATTTCATGTGATTTGCAGCTGCAGTGGTCTTCGGGGCCCTGAATCTACATTTTTGAAGAAAATTTGCTTTTCACAAATTCAAGTTCAATTTGCAACAAACTTGCTTAATACTTGGGCGATTTGAAAAATATCAACATTAATTTTATAGCCGAATTTAAATTCAAAATTTTGAATTTCGTTGAAAAACTTTGAAGGTGTGGATGAGTTTCAGTTGAAAAATTAATTTTATAAATATATTTTTTTTAATTCTTGACCTTGAATGGGTTTTCGAGGTTGAGCCTATGGAATTCTCTACAATTTGGATTGGAAAATTGGAAAAAAATTGAAATTCGGCCAAAAACTTTGGAGTTTGGGACAGATTATAGATGTGAAATCCATTGGCCAAATAAAGTGCAGGTTACGGTTCAAAGACTGTTTGCACCAACGGTATACAGCGTATTAAGAACAAGATGGATACTCACTTGATGCCACATGCGTAGGCAGTTCTTCGAAACGCTACGCTGTAGTGCAGCCATGTAGAATATTGGCTTTTGCCAATGGGGTCATAACCAAACGATTTAACCAAACCACTAGTGTCCACGAAGAACTGGATGGCACCCTGTGGAGCTGAAAAGTCCAACGGTTTAATGTGTTGCCGGTTTCCAAACTCGGATGGATGGATGAGGAGGAAATAACACAAACAACTAGAAAGCTGAAAAGGTTTTATTTCAAGCAGGTAGATTAAGGGCAACTGATTATTTCGTAATTCATGGAGAACCCTTTGTAGTTAGTGGAATCAGCGGTCAAAATTGGGTCGATTGCTTTGAAGTGGATGTAGAATGGACCAGGAGGAGCGCCTGGAATAGACAATTAAGAGGCAATAGGCTGTCTTTAAAATGTTGTCCAGACAGAGACATAAATAGTGCTAATATAATAAGTAGCTGCAGATTTCGAAATGTGCTAATCTCACACTAGAAACTGGTGTGAGATTAGCACATTTCGAAACCTGTGCCTATTTGTACTGGAAAACTCAATCCCATTCTGGGTTACTCACTGTAAATATCTGATTGGGCTGGTTTTTCGCAAAAGTGATCACCGTATAAATCTACATCATCCTGCAATAAACTACTACGAGCAGTTGCAGTCATCGCTTCAGGAATGTATAAATAGTGAGAGCATTTTCCCCCATCGGTCGCAGGAAGATCAATGGTCTCGTTGAAAAATCTGTAAGTAACGAACATTAAATGAAATCCGAATTTTCAATACTTTCAAAACTACATCTTTTTTATTGTACTAACCATTGGAAAAACCCAACCAGTTTAATAGCAGATTTTGGTAAATCATTCAAATGGCAGCACTGAATATTTACACAGGGTGTTCCTCAAGGACATGCTAATATTTAACATGGCGATTGTTGCACCCATTTAAAAAAACTGCATATTTAATGACTGATGATTTTTTCCGCATATTTGAAGTTGCAAATGTGAAGTTAAATTTGCAGAATTTAACAATTAATTGGGAAAATTAATCACTTATATAATTTGCCTCAATTGTACAGTTCTTGGCGTTAAAATGTGTTATTTTCGTGGTGGTAAATCTGCAGTCAAAACCAGAAGAAAATAGCAGAAAAAGATGAGGAACTCATACCAGATCTAGGCGACGGCGGTGAAAATATGAGCCTTTAAAAGACGCTTAATTTTGTCTATGGTGCACATTTGACCTTTGAAAACTTAGGACAGTTTTTTTTACTTTATGCCTCGAGATGACCTAAAGCGTAACTTGTGTTACTCTATCGTTGAAACACCCTGTGTATTATATAATGCCATGCAGTTTACTTACTTTATGCGACATATGGATGCCGACCTTCTGAAGGCAACCGCATAATACTGGGGCATCACATAGTTGTCTGATTCAGAGTAACCGAATGAGGAAATCGCACCCCTGCTGTCCGGAAAATATTGAATTGCCCCGTGAGGAGCTGAAATAGTAGAGCGATAGTTACCGGGAACGGGCAGTTGCCATGTGGTTCAATATACAGGGTCTATATCTATCAATATACTAGGCGTGTATCAAGACCCTCAAAATTTCCTCACTTGCCCAAAGCGGATGAACTCGGTTGTTTCATCAAAACATGAGTCTTACATAGGTACAAATTATTCTCCAGATATTTCAAAGAACATAATCTTTTTTTAAGAACTTTGATCATCAGTAGCAGAGAAGCCAGACATTTTTTCTTTAGTAAAAATATATCGCATTACCCTTTTGATATATCAAGTACACACTAAGGTAATTTGAAAATTCCCGATTTGTGTTGATTCAACGTAATTATTACATTATAACGCATCACCCTGTATAACAGGAAAGATAACGATGACGTGGGGACTTACCCAGTAAATTAAAGTCGTTGTTGATGTGTCCGATTTCTCCATAGGTGGCGGGATCAAACTTGGGTCTTTTCAGCGGACACTCCAGCTGAGTGAACTTGATCTTCCAGTTCGGTACCACCAGATCATTGTTGTCTCGATTTTTCAGATGGATCTCAATTATTACTGCCAGTTCTGGATGTTCGGTTAAATTGAAATGAACATAGACTGAAAATAATTGTTGTTCAGTAGTCAGTTCAGCGAAATGCGATCACTGAACTGACCGTGTTGCTTGTTGTTGAGGCCGCATAAAATCGGAATGCCATAGTGGCTTGGAGTGATTTTCAGAAAATCATCAGTGCACAAGAACTGCTGCTTTGTTTGGGCAGGGTCGGTAGTTGTTGACAAAACTCTCACTGTGGATGCCAGAATCAGTTCCTCAAAATCCAGTCTGAAATAATAGAGGGAAACGTTTCGAGGATGATACGCTTATCATTGCATGTTTTCCTTATTCATGAGCACACAAAGAGGGCAGTACCTCACTTGGCACACGTTACTGTTCCTCAGATTGATGGTGTATTTGCAGTCGGTCAGATTTGTGGCGAGTTTTCCGGATTCAAAGTAACCCTGCTTGGCATTCGACTCTCCCATACAATGGTCTTTATCTGAAAAACAGATCCTGCTCAATCAGCTCGATAACTTGTTAGGTGAATTTGGGTAGAATCTTGCGAAAAGTTCATTCGGAATGAATTGCGGAATTTTGGGCAAGTTTTCTTATTTTTCGCAGTTTTTACGCTACAGTTTTCAAGAGGCTGTTTCCTCAATAATCAGATGAAATTTAACTTTGAAGTTTCCCGCAACCTTTAAAGGAAACTTTACGATAATTGTGGTGCGATTTTGGGCAGAATCTAGGAAAAAGGTTCTTCGGAATTTACTCGATAAGTTGACACAGTTTTTTACTTTCTGTTTTTTTGCACTACAATTCTTAAGAGATCGTTTCTCAAAAATTAGATAACATTTCACGCTGTGCCCTGCAGCAGCATTTAAGAGAAGTGTCATTCAAATTATTAGATGAATTGCTGCAGAATCTAGGAACAAACGTATTTCAAACGAATTTCGGAACTTCGGGCAGTTTTTTAACTTTGTGAGGTTTTGGCGTAACAATCTTCTAAAGGCCATTTTTCAAGCACCAGATGAGGTATCCCCTTGTGGCCTCGAGCAACCTTTAAAGGAAGCTTTACTTTAATTATGGTGTGTATTTAGGCAGAATCCAGCGAAAAGTTTCTGCGGAAAATGGATTATGAAACTTAGGACGTTTTTTTCCGTCGTGCGCTTTTTGCCTTATATTTTTTAAAAGTCTATTTTTCAAAAACCGTATGAGATATCAGTTTACGGCTTTCAGTAGCCTGTACACGAAGCTTCCCTTTATACCTGTTGCAAATTTGGGAAGAATTCATCTTAAAATTCTTTCGAAATTAAGGCCCCAACTTTGGACAGTTTTTTCATTTTCTGCTGTTTATGCAATACAAACTTTTTCCAAGCCATTTCTCAAGAACCAGATAAGAGATCAATCTGCGCATTTAAGCAGCCTTTAAACGAAGCTTGGCATTAATTATGCTGCATATTTTGAAAAAAAACACTTAAAAGCTACTTCGGAATTAATTCCGAAACTTTGGACAGTTTTTTTTTACTTTATGTTGTTTTTGCACAATGATCTTCAAAAGGGCATTGTTCTGAAGGCAGACCAGATATGGACTTGCAGCTTCCAAAAAACTTTAAAGGAAGCTTTATTTTAAATATTTCACGAATTTTGGTAGAATCTAATGAAAAGCTTCTTCGGAATAAATTTCGAAACTTCCGGGAATTTTATTACTGTGCGCGGTTTTTCCACTGCAAATTTAAAGAGGCGATTTTTCAAAAACCAGTTGAGATATCAATTTGCGCCTTGAAGCAGCTTTTAAATTAAGCTTGAGTTTAATCACGATGCACAACTTGGGAAAATTAATCTAAAAACTGGTTCGGAATTGATTCCAGAACTTTGGACAGTTTTTGTAATGTATGCTGGTTTCGCACTACAATCTTCAAGAGGCCATTTCTCAATAACCAGATAAGACTTCAGCTTGAAACTTCCATGAGCCTTCAAAGGAAGCTGTATTTTAATTATGTGGTGAATTTGGGCAGAATCCTGAGAAATCCTTCGTCGGAATAAATTCAGAAACTTCTGCCAATTTTTTAACTCTGCGCGGCTTTTGCACCGCAAATTTCAAGAGGCGATTTCTCAGGAACCAGTTGAGATATCAATTTGCGGCTTAAAGCAGCTTTTAAATGAAGCTTGCCTTTAATCAAGTTTCACAACTTGGCAAAAATTCGTGCAAAAACTGCTTCGAAATTAATTCAGACCTTTGGACCGCTTTGTAATTTTTGCTGTTTTTGCACTACAATCTTCCAGTGGCTATTTCTCAAGAACAAGATGAGATATCAACTTGCGGCTTCCAGCAGCCTTTGAATGGACGCTTTACTTTACATATGGTGCAAAGTTTGATAGAAATCAGCAAAAGCGTTTTTCAGAATAAATTCCGGAATTCAAAAACACTATACTTACATGAGCAACACGTTTTGAAAAAGGGGGCACTTGGTTGCGGTGGGTTTGCCGCCACTTTTCAAACAAGCGTCGTTGTCCATGCATGTTCCTTTGGTGTTTTCGTCAACGCTGCACTGCCTAAACTTCTGCCCAACATCTGCAGACGAAGCCACAGCATGAGCACGGTTGCCATAAGCCACTGGATGGCAACTGGATACTCACGTGAATTCCACAGCATCGCAAACGGATCATCCACTTCGCTGAAATCGAAGAATCCACACGTGACCAGCCCGAATAAGGCACAACTCAGCGCCAACTTCAACATAGCAATTAGCACCAAAGAACATTCGAACTGCTACTAGCTCTCATCGGGTACCAACGCCACAGTTTATACCCTCCAGTCGCTGTTTGTTTAACTGGACTTACACCAACGGTACTATCGTTTGGTGAGCAAATATTTTCGGAAATTACAAGACTCTTCCATTACAAGACCGGCCCAATGTGTCAATAGGCATATCAGTGAATTCTTACATGAATTTTTAAGTGTAGTGGTACCATGTGGTAGACCTAAATTTGGGTCCTGATTGCCCAGCCCCGGAACTTGACGCCGTTTTCAGGGCATTCGCTTGAACTTTGCCTGGTCATTGTAACCGTTTCTCGACAATAGAACAAGGAAAGTTCAGGCAGTGTTCATTGTTCAATCAAATGCATATTTGCCTTTGCGGAACGGAAAAAAAACCACCCCGGATCCATTGAAAACGTATATTTGTCAAATGATAACATGGATTTGTATCTAGATTAAATCGAATATATACATGACAAGGTTGCGCCTACATGCACGATTAAACTACTGAATAATCTAAAATGAACATTTAAAATGAAATTTGTTGTGTAAAATGAGAGAATTTGGACCGATCACAAAGAAGTTGTCGGACTTTGCGATCGTTTTCGGTCACTACTAAAGTCGTCGTAGAGCCAAAAATCGTGGTCGTTCTTACTTAGCTTACACCCACCTAATCCGGTCAACACCTCTAAGGATACAAAAGTCGCAATTAATAGTCTTTAACTTCCTCACATGTGCGTGTATGTACAGAAAAGCAGCATGTGATTGTCTAGGAATTGCGAAAAAACGGCGCTCGTCCATACGTACTCATGGGTATTCCGCTCGGTTTGTACATCTCGTTCTGGTCGTAGTCCACGTCGTAGTAAATCCCGCTTTGGTTCTGCAACAGAGTCACTGAAACCAGCCACAAATCCAAAATCCCATTCACTTACCGCTATCGAGGCGTTACTGCGGCTCTTCGGCCGGGGCACGTGAAAATTCCTGCCCAACAAATCCACCTTGTCCTCCTCCTCGCTGGAACTGCTGTTATCCAGAGGTCTCATACCCTGCATACTGCCAGCCTTATTAGCCAGTTGAGCCTACCAACAAAAATTGCAAAGTATAGTCTGTCCCAAGCTTATTGGCAGTGAATCAGAAAGAATCGGAAGAAAAGCAGAATCGGAAAACCAAGCCGTAGCGGCAACGAGCGAGATGGCAACCGAAAGTTCGAGACAGCCCGCGACGGGATTGGGATATGGAAAGCTCCGGAATTCATAGAAGCTTCGAGTGCTGCCAACGGCTATATAAAGCAAGCGCGAAGCGCCCCAGGAGTTAGTGATCGAGCTATTCATTCAAGGTCAATGAGGAATTGAATCAAGGCTATATTTTTGGCAACATTGGTACTCACCTGCAGGTTGAGTCTGGGCAGTGGGACGGGGGGCAAAGTTCCAGCGCCTCCATAGATGGAGCCGGGATGCCTTTGCAGGGTGCTGTTCATGGGCAGAGTGGGGTAGCCGAACATGGCCGAGGAACTTCGGGTGGGTGCCAACCCGGGTTCGGGCTGTAAATTGAAAATCAGATCTGAACAAAGTAGACTGTTTAGGGGCAAATGACGTCTGTCAGTTCAAACCAAAAGAGAGACTGTTTGTCAAGCTGTTTTGATTATGATATCAAATACGAAGGCTTACGGCATAATGGTTGGCTTGGGCCATGACATCGGCGATCTGCGCCCAGCGCAGCCGATCCTCCAAAGTGAGTTGATAGGGAGGCGCGCCCACCACAGGCGTCTTGACGGTGTTGCCGGCTGTGGCCATGTAGCCGAACACCGGACTGCCTACGGCCGCCTTTTGCTCCCGGCTCCACTTCCGGCTGAAACCCCAATAGTCAAATGGTTGTCAATGATACCGCGCGACTTTAGCACTTACCTCCACATCACCAAGCACACCAGCGTAAGCCCTATGATGATGATGGCGGCAACACTGGCCCCAATGGCCACTCCTAGAACTTCGCCATCGAGCTCGCATTGGCTGCCGTAGTAGTTTCCGCTACAGCTGAAGAAATCCAGAGCGCCGATTCGAAAATGAGTTGTTACTCGCGGAGCTGGCTACTCACGTGCAAACTTCCAGTCCAGTCTGGTACCGGCACTCGCCTCTGTTGTTGCAATGGGCAGGGGAGCACTGCTCGCAGTGGCGTCCGGCTCTGTGCTTGTTATCCGGCCAAGGGTCTCTGAAGCCCTCGAGACACTGGCACTTGAAGCTACCGAAAATATTGATGCATTCGGCCTGGAGGTGGCAGTCGTGCAGCTCGGGCGATGCACACTCGTCCAGATCTGCAACTCCCGCGAATGCTTACCAGAACTCTTTGAAGCTGGAGGTTGTTGCTCACCTTGGAGACTGGAAACGGATCCAGGTGGGCTGTCTACCCACAGGGCGCTGTTGCCCACATTGTTGCTGCGCCTCTGGATCACGCCCAGCAGGTGTTTCTGGATATCGCCCCTAACGGAGGGGCGCGCAGTGTCGGCGTTTTCCTCCAGCTGCAAAGTGACGTTGACAAAAACCCCCGCCTGTCCTTGAGCGCGGTCTCCTTGGTAGATGTTGTTCACAGTGGAACCCAGGTACTCGTCGCTGAAGGGGGTCATGGACATGGCTGACTCCAACTGGAAATTGATGAATAAGCAAGTAAATTGGGCAACATTAGTCAACCGCGCACCGCTCGCTCCGCTTCATAAGAGAGCTGTTCGTAGCTCTCGCTGCTCTTCTCCAGCAGCTCATTGGCCCAGACGATGCGTCGCTCATAGATGCGATCCACCCGTAGCGACAGTAGCACCGAGACGATTTTCCTGCAGGGGTCGCGATGTTTCCTGCGCGCCGTCCCTGGTCGACAATGACAGGCACTCACTCCGGACTCGGTTCGGCAAATCTCGTGCTGAGACACGTCGCAGGTTGAGTCATCGCCCACTATGCAAGTGTCAATCCTAAAATCCCACCAATTACATTCCTCATATTTTTGTTCAAAATTTCGTACATTGAGGAATCTACTCAATTTCCGCTTACCTAACTGGCGGCTGGCTGGGTCTCGGCCGGCCAAAAGACGGGCGCCGCTGTGCCGGTTTCACCGATCCATAGTTGGGTTTGGTCTTGTCGGGTTCCACATAGCTGGTGCCCTGCACCACCAGGTTCTTGGAGGGGGCGCTCGGCTTAACTCCCAGCGCCGCCACTGATGTGGGTTCCGGATTGTCACCGAACAGGTTCAGATAGGTGCGTTTGCCATCGATGGACACAAAACCCTCGCTTCCCACTGGGGTTGTAATCACGTCGCTCTGTCCATTGGGGTTGTCAAGGTCCACTAGACAACACTAGTGAGGAACGTAGGTTGCCAACCAAAAAGGCCTTACCTGGGATGACGTAGGGCCGGCCCTGAGCAGCCGAGGCCTCGCCTGGTCCCTGCACAGCCGACACAGTGACGTCGAAAATGTCGCCAATGGCGCTCAAAGGCGGCCTGGTGATGATGGGCTGTCGGCTGCCTCCCGGCTTAAACTCAGTGTCATCCAGCACAATTCCCGGCCGGGGTCGATAGGGCTGATACGGCAAGTCACTGGAAGCAGCAGCTGGAAACAAAGCTCATCATCCCCAATCCCCTACTCGGACCCTGTCCTCCTACCGGTTGCAGCAGACGAAGCGTTGAGCACGTTTGAAGTAGACATTGCAGGCAGCTCCTGAGTGGCCATGGTCTGAGTGGCCGTGGTCCCCACGCCTTCGATGGAGGCTTCCAAGGAAGGCGCCAAAATGCTTCCGGAGGAAGCATTTGCTGCCTCAACAGTTGACGTGGGAATGATGGTTTCCGAAACTGTACTGGGCGCTATAGTGGTCGGGTCTTCCACACTGCTGGACTCAGCTGCGACAGCTTCCTCTGTTACCAGTGAAATGGGCGTTTCCAGAATACTGAGCTCAGTTTGCATGGTGGGCGTAACCAAAGTCACCTGGCAATCAAATTGGGATTTGAAATGTTCTGGACACATGCCACTGAAAATTACTTTAGTGCTCTTCTCCGGCTTCGGATTCTTCTCCTTGTTGCGCTCAAAGGCCAGATCCAGCTGTTCCACCACGGTTGTGGTTGTCTCCGGCAGCTGGGTATCTGCAAAAACAACTGCCGGTAATTTACACTTTGCATTCTCCGGGTATCTGGATGCTCCACCATTGCCTGGCAACTCCAGCTCCTCTCCACTAGTGGCGCCAAGCGCACTCTGATCCGCATTGGAATTGGGGAACTGCGAACCCAAATCCAGAGTCAAGATATCTTCCATGGGCTTCTCCGATGTGAAACTGAAGGCATCCGGGTTGCCCATGCTGGCTAAAGGCCTGTAAGGTGGTATGTCAGGATTAGGGCGTTTGGTCGGTCGCCGTCGGTGCCAGGGCGGGTTTGTTCCCGGGCGGTAAAATCTAAGAAAACGGGAGGAAGAAGAGCAGAAGTGGAGTTCCATAATGAGCATAGACAAGGACTTTTATTAGAAAGTAGTGTCTTCGCATTGGCGCAAAATTAGTGCCATTAGTTGTGGGACTTTGTTTCTTACCCGGGGCGATTCAGTATGTTGTCGCCTGCTAGATAAGGGCGTTTGGGCGGCAAGTCGAAAGGATAAGGCGCCCGGGTAGCCATGGGACCTGCAAATGATGACTTAGACCCCCAATGGGCGACAGTCTGAAAAACAACCTACCCAAAGGAGGCGGAGCCATGGGCGGCGCCGGCACATCAAAATCAGGAGGCAAAGCTGGCACGTCCGTGATCCTTGGCGGGCCCCTGTTGTTGATCCGAGTGGACAGGGGCCTTAAGGGCCGCCCCATTCCAGGCGCCGTGTTCGCTTGGACGTTCACGTTGCCGTTCAGCAGCTTCACAATGCCCGTGATGATGTCCTGGATGTCTGGATTGGCCTGGAACTAAATCGCGTACAATCCTGGGCCTTACAGGAGAAGAGAACCGCAATGGTACCTGTCGCGGCTTGCCAGGTTCAGTTGAAAGCGTAGCAGAAGCCGTCGTCGTAGCAGTCGGCGCGATTTCCTGGGGCGCCTGCAGAGCCCGACCCTGCAGCGCCCCACTCGCTTCCCCCGAGGCCGGATCTGATGTGAAGGGCAGCCCGCCAAAGTACAGGTTCCGGTCCTGGATCAACTGGCTAGTTTAATTCTGTCCCACTGTCCCAGTTTGGACTGGTTTGTCCCAGTTTGGACCAGCAACTTACCGTTCTCGACGGCTGGATGAAGTGTCCGAGCCGTCCAGACAGCTCCACATCATTGCTGTCCAGAGTTTCCTCGATGTTCTTATGCAGCAGCAAGTCGTCGCCTGCTGAGGTTTTGGACAGAATCGGCTCAGCCGATCTTTGCACTCGACTGTTTACCACTGGCGTGCCCTCAATGTCTTCCGCGTCTTCATCCGGCCCACTCGTCGATTCAATATGCGCACTCTGGGTGGTCCTTTCTGGACGCCACTGGACGTCAATGTGACTGGCCGAGCTGGGCGAGATAAAGGAGTTGGAATAAAGGTCGGACGCACCTGGAACAACCAGACAGAATTCTGGATCCTATATGCTTCCTTTACTCTTACTGTTCCTAGTCTACAAAATACATTTTATTTTGTTACTTTTCTTTTTCAAGTTTAAAACCCGCTGCAAAGCAATTTGCAAAAATAATGGAATTTGACAAATACTAAATAAACTATATTTAATTACATTCATCACACAGGAAAATAGCACCTTGTACTAACTAAGGCAAGACTGCGGTGAGCACCACAAGACGTCACGCAATATCCTACCGTGTATCATGTATGGGCATCTTTTGGGAAACTCTTGAATTTCAATCAGTGAAAACTGGTCGAAAACCGGATTTGCCCAAAAAACACCACTAAGAAAAGTTGTTGGCACAGGGATTTTGTATAAAGATGAGCATATTGTTGACTTTGAACGCTAGAGTTGAATGTGAATGCTCTTGAAAACTGTCCAAATCTTCTTTGGCGATCAACGTCGCGACTTAATTATAGGCGAGAAAAAGCCGAGCGGCGCGAATAGAAAGCGTGGCTGACTGAAGACATTCTATGGCATCATGCTGGAATTATTACATTCCTGACTGATAAGCGACACTAATGGGGCTCCGGCCGCTGTAAAATTAGATTGGATAGAATTGGCTTGTTTGTTCTTCAGTCCCGTAATTCGATCGGTAGATGCGACGAAATGAAAAATTAAGAGTGGCATTAAAAGGAGAAATCCTCAACATGTACACCAGCTGGCTGGCAAGTAAAAGCACTACGATTTGCCATCTGGCAAGCGCAAGCTCAGCAAGAGTACAGTTGATTTCGTCTGGTAATAAAAGATAACACTTTCATTAGCTGGATTTGTTTGAAAAATTGCCCAAAAACACCATCGATTTGCAAGCCAGTTCGTTGGTTTTTCCCGTAACTAAATGTTATTCAATAACATTTTAGATCTTCTATAGAAATCGACTTCAACGATGCAACAATGTCGCATCCGAAAGCCCGCTAAAGTGAAGAAACAAAGAGGACAATTAAAAGTCCGGACACGAATCGTTTCGCCGTCATTAAAACGCATTAGAGCGCATTTATGGCGAAAAAAAGCCTTTAGGATTATGCAAATGTAGAAGAATCCAATCTTTCCGAGTTGTTAAATGGCGACAAAGTGAAGATCTGGACCAAAAGAAGCGCCATCGGCCTTCGAATGTTTATTGTGAATTGTTAGTGGAGTCCCGTTAGGTCGCCGTTAGTTGGTCAAAGGTGCGCCAAGAGCCAATCAATTCCATCTAAGAACAATAATGTATTCCGCATTTTTCGTCCAAGACGCATTGGGCATTTTAATCTCGGCGCCTAGAAACACCATTTTAGCAGCCGCGATAGTGCCCTAAAACGTGACGGTGGTGCAAACGGTGTCCGTTCAGTTTCAACACCAACTCCACTCCTCCATAGGAGGACCAGTTTAAGGGCAGGATAGCTTGCACCAGCGATACGCACCATTGGCAGGCATCAGCATCAATAATCCAATGGCACAGGCCGTAAAAGTCCATGGAATCCGCACTGACCCCATTCTAGCTCTTCAATGGTCACTTAGAACGAGCATCAGCCTCTTCGGCGCGGCCACACCAACTTGGGAAAAGGCACAAGAGTTTTCCCCGAGCACAGTCACCTCTAACGGTAATCCGAGATTAATTACTCAACGAATTAATGCACTGATTATACAAGAAAATTAACACAATGTGGTAGAGAAACGAGATGATTTTTCACGTGTAGGGTTATTTGGGTCATCTTCAATCCGCGCACCGGATCTCGGATTAGTCGGCGACTGGAAGCTTTCCTACATTTCCGATGGGTTTCACTGGCAAATCCGCACTTTATAAGACACTGGAGGCCCTTCGAAGGGCAACTCGATCAGTTTTCAATTAATTGGCTTGAAAAAAACCGGATTGCGCCTCACAGGGTATGGCGGTACTCGATGGTTCTGGCCGACTGTACCCATAACGGAACCACTACGAAGAAGCACGCAGACATGTTGTTCTTGAGCTGCAGGTGGGGTTCCTGCCAGCCATTCGCTTTATATGTATTTTATGCTTTTCGCTAGACTTTGTTTCCTTCACGTATGTGCATTTTCGCCTAAAATTGATAAGTTTCTACAATGCAAACGACTTGGGAAACGCCCAGGAGAAACTCTTCGATATCCTGATACGATCATTCATTTATTCGTCCCAATGAGTAATTAATTCAGTTCGTTTATTTGTTATTGTCAAATAAATAACGCAATTCTGGTTTAGGAAGCAACACTTTCTCCAATATGTGTCATACCTGAGCGGATATAACAAAAGTTGAAGGCTGAACCGGAAAACATGGGGGTTTTATTTGTGACCAAACCACTAGCGGTTGATTTAAAGCTCTGAAAAGAGTAATTGTTCAAGAAATACTGGAGTATTTATAGCATACTGAGTTCGAAAATTGATATAATACGAATAGGAAATCGGTCAAGAGAAAACGCTGGAAATAATTTTCAGCGTTTTGCATGTAAGTTACATTCGAAATTTTAGCCGCAAATGTATCAAGATGGAACATAGCACGGGCCAAGCTATCTTACATCTTTCACAAGCTTCTATAGGCGCGAGGGAAAGGAGCGATGCTGGCTACATTCCAGGATCGAAAAACATTTTTACTAAATTTAAATTTAAAAACTAAAAGTTTAAATTACCTCATTTGAACAAGGGGATTGCAAGTTTCTGTTCTAAATTATTAGATTAATTGTTGCAGAATCTTGCGAAAAACTTATTTGGAACGAATTTCGAAACTCCGGGCAGTTTTTAACTTTGTGCTCAATCAGCTTTTGGCCTTGAGACACCTTTAAAGCAGGCTTTACTTTAATTATGGCGTAAATTTAGGTAGAATCCAGCGACAAGTTTCTGCGGAAAATAAATTATGAAACTTTGAAAACCGCGTTTTTGACTTTCATTTTTTAAAAGTCCATTTTTCAAAAACCAGACGAGATATCAGTTTGCGGCTTCCAGCAGCCTGTAAATGAGGCTTCACTTTAACTATGTTGAAAATTTGGGAATAATTCAGCTGAAAACTTCTTCAGAAAAAAAATCCTGAAACTTCCGGCATTTTTTTTACTTTGCGCCGTTTTTACACTACAATTTTCAAGAGGCGGTTTCTCAAGAACCAGTCTAGATATCAATTTGAGGCTTTAAGCAGCTTTTAAATAAATCTTCAATTAATCATATTGAAAACTTGGGAATACTTTCAGTCAAAAGCTGCTTCGGAATTATATCAATTTTATTCTTTTTAACTAGTTTTTTTATATATTATTTTGCAACTGAAAAATATACGCGTCCAGTATGGCTCTAAAAAAGCATTTATTAATAGTACTTGTATGTTGTATGCATATATAAATAAATATTAATTTATTCCCGATGCTGTGGACGGCTATCTTTCCTTCTCTATCTAAAGGCAATGGACAAAGCAAAAAAATACGCCTCTAAATAGTTGAAACTAACCTGCAAACGTCACGGTTGAAAGTTCCGTATGGTTAAGGGTGTTTGTTTTGTTGTGTTCGCCTTAATGTTTTGTTGTGTTGCTCGTTAATTACCAGCTTAATTAGTAAAACGATTACCAGTTTTATTCATGCCAGTCGTGCGGTTGCATGAATCAAGCGTGGTAGCAGGTAAACGAAGAGGACAGTTGTAACATCACCAGATCATACCATTGGTAAGCAAAACCTGGAGTTCTTCTATGCAGTTCGGTTAAAAGTTGTTTTCAGAGATCTGACTACATTAGGAACAAACTTTCTGAAATGGCGCAGAACAGCATGCAGGAGAAGAGTACCTACGAGGCTATCAACAAGATAGGAAGAGGTAAAGCTTTTCTTAATTGGCCTTAATGGGCTGCTAATGTATGAATGGTTTGTTGGATTCCAGGAGCGTACGGTACAGTGTATAAAGCAAGGAACAATGAGACTGGACAGGAGGTGGCCTTGAAGAAGGTCTGGATTCCTCTGAATGAGGACGGCATTCCCATGAACACGTTAAGAGAAATCGCATTGCTTAAACAACTGAACAGCTTCAACCACCCGAATATCGTTAAACTGCTCGACATTTGCCACGGCCAGCAAATGGGCAAAGACTTGATGATGTTCCTTGTGTTTGAGCATGTCGAGCAGGACCTGGCCATGTACATCAGCAAACAGTCACAGTAAGTTGCAAGGCGACCCGCGTTTTTCGTTATTGAGAGTGATTTTTCCAGAGCATTTACCACTACGGCGATCAGAAACCTTTCGAAGGAAATCGTTAAGGGGGTTGACTTTTTGCATAGCCATCGGATCGTTCACCGGGACCTAAAGCCGCAAAACCTCCTGGTCACCAGCGACGGCCACATTAAGCTGGCCGACTTCGGCCTGGCCAAGACTTACGACTTCGAAATGAAGCTGACATCAGTGGTAAGTGTAGTGGGTTCGACATGAGGCCTTAGTTTCATTGCTTCGTCGTTTTCAGGTGGTCACTTTATGGTACCGTTCCCCTGAAATACTATTGGGGCTCCCCTACGCCACATCAGTGGATGTCTGGTCCATCGGCTGCATCATTGTGGAGCTCTACACGCGCAAGCCGCTGTTTTGCGGCAAATCTGAAAAAGAGCAACTGAGCGAAATTGTGAGAGTTTTGGGAAAGCCACCCAAAGACGAATGGCCGGAGAAAAGTGCCCCCATCAAGTGGGGCGCTTTTGAACTGTCCGAAAAAGTGGATCTAGAGGTCCTGGCCCCTAACATGTGCGAGAATGCTTTGGGCCTAGTCAAGGTGAGCGAAACATTGAGTGGCTGCTTTGTTCTGTGCTCACTTCCACTTGTTTCAGAGCATGCTGACATTTGATCCGGACAAACGAATCAGTGCTCTAGAGGCTCTCAGTCATGAGTATTTCCTGGAAGAGCCCATCAACACCTAGCTAGTTGCCAGCTTGCACTAATTTACCGGAATAAGGATGGGTTTTTTTTATACTACTGCATACAAAACTAAACCATTTAGTTCATTTTAGTTGATGCTATCGGCAAATTTTAAGCTAGTTTTAGTTTTTGAATGCTTTCGTCGAATTTTAATTTGTTTGTCCGCGACTTGTCGACAATGCTATACACGGTGAGTTGCCGGTTTAAACTTGTGCGTTTAGTTGTCGCTTTTCGGATCCCTGTTTATGTATCTAGAAATAAAACTCACCGTGCATAGTCCGTTCATTGGTTTGAACAGTCGCGACAATAAGTGATTTATGTATGTAAACCTTCTGTATTTGAGGGCACAGCTCTGTTTCCAATTCCTCTGTATATATGCGTTTTAGAAGTGTTTTAATTGAATGATTAGATAAAATGGGGGTAGTTTGCTGGAAAGGTGATATTCCAAGCCTTCAAGAACAGGAGAGATTAAAACTTGCTTGTTTTATTACCTTAATCCATTTATTATGACACATTTCGACTGGATTGTACCACAGAACTGGTAACTCCCAAAAATTAAGTACAAATCGTTGCCTATATTTACTGGATAATAGTGTTAAAAATGAAACTATTCTAATCAGTCGGGGTCGCATGGTTGGCGCTCGCCTCGGTTTCTTTGGCGTCGGACGCAATCTCCACTTCTGGTTCAGCACTCAGAAACTTATTGACGCGTTGCTGATACTCCACGGTGGTCTCTTGCTTGGGCAGATCGCGGTTTTCCTTCTTGGGCAGAGTGCCTGTCACTGATTCTGTAGCGAAGCTGTTGACGATCTCGATGGGGATGTTATTGGGCAGTGCCCGTCTCTTTTTAGAGGTAAGTGCCACGCTGCGGCCTCTTTCCGCCGCATCCCCCGGGTAGTAGTTGGTCATGCCCTGATACGCCAGTTTAGTGGCCAGCAACGACCAAAAGACGCTGACAACTGCGAGCAACATCGCATTCGCAGCCAGAGACGCCGAAAGAGGGGACAATGTCTTAGGTACCTCCTGATCCTGGTCATCCAAGTACGTGAACTCCAAATTGGAATACGTAATAATATTTATGAGTACGGACAGGACTGAAGTGACGGTGGAAGCCATGCAGCTGAGGAAGAAATAGGTGATGTTCTGATCGACGTACCAGTGCTTCCAAGCAAACAGGCCAGTAATGAAAGCGACCAGGTTTCCGCAACCCAGCGTAAGGCAACCACCTAAGATGAGAACCGGGATTCTGATGTAATAGTGCAAATAACCGGGATTGGAATACTTCAGGTCGTCAGTCACTTTCTGAGTCAAGTTGTCTTCGAGTTGATTCGGAGACAGGTTCATTTTCTGGACCATCAGCGACACCATGATTAGCGCCAGCATACTGAAGATCAGAAACACTGCGCTCAGTCCCAGCACGCATGAGGCTGAGTATCGGCGCTCAGATGGGTACTGGTTGGACGGGTTCGGTTGCTGCTTGGTTTTAACGACAAGGATTCTTTCCATTGTGCTTATCTGCAACATATACGTAGTTTAGATGCTTTCTTAGTTGATTCATCATGAAATCAGACTGTTTCGTGAAGATTAACAGTGGAAAAAATGGAAGATAAATACATTTGCACAAAAAATGTCACTAAGAAAACTGTTCGTAATCTAGAACGTGAGCAAATCTAGAAAATGACCCCGATTTCCACTGCTTTTTGAGAATTTATTTTGGGGGCCTGAAAAATCCGTGCAATTCAACGGCCGATTTATTGGCCAGTGCATAGTAGGCCCAATCGCAAACACTACATGGTAACCTGGCAGGCCTATAAGCGAACATTCGTCGGTTAGAAGCGACTACTTTATTGGAAATTTTACTGCATGCGTGTATTTTCAAAGGGAGTGAAAAAATATATATATATTTTACTTGCTTTTGTTTGAATCCGGTGGAAATTGGTGGACCTGCATATCACTTTCAGCTAATTAAAATTGTTCGCACGCGCTTTTAATTGTTAATTTCATATTTCGCTTGCGTCATTTGAGTCTATTGTTTATCCTTTTTAGGTTTAATTAGGTGAATTCCTTGGGTGAGCTGGATTGCAAGGGATCAAACCGTTGTTCTTTTGAAAAAAATTGGGTGATTTATAGTTTGTCGACGATAGAAAGCTATTAATGCATGACACGCATTGGAATGGTTTCCGGCGGGCCATCGGCACCTGAACCGTTAACTTTGCAGCTACCAAAACCAGAAAAAAACACCTTCCCAGACCTAGAGGATTTCAATGGAAAATCCTTAATAACGAACAAACCAAGTGAAATTGGGTGAAAACCTTTTGTATTACATACTCACAAATCTTGGTCAATCCAACTGCGTAAAACTACACTAAATAGACGCACACATTGCATAACAAACGAATGCGGAAGAAGTGGCGTCCTGGGGCTCGCACTACTGAAGTGATTGGTTCAAGCTCGAGGTGCTGAATTCAAAGTTGCAGCCGGCACTTTTAAGCAGTGTTGTCCTATTGTCGATGGTATCATCCCAGGCAATCGTCGTCCCATGGAAATTCGACTTAATTAGGCGGTTAATTTACGTTTCCTGTATGTAAAGCGCAAAACTGGAGCGGTTTGGATCAAACAGCATGTTCTAGAGTGGAAAGGTCTTTGAAATCAGGTTTTCTATCTTAATCACCTTGACAGCTTGACAACAACGCCAATGGTACAGCTTTGTATGCTCAAGATTGCTACAACTGTTGTTTATACACATGGGCAAATGCTCAGATTAAAATAGTTTTTGAATCAACAAAATCCCTCACGAATTTTTGCTAGTTCCGATTTGTGCTGCCACGACGGCTAAAAGCTGAATTTTATTTAGAATTTCTCGTAAACAGGTGATTTAATTCCATGAAAAGGCTCCGCCTCATACGTTCCCAATATTACACAGAATCGATCAATTGGAAAAGGTGGAGCAATGACTGGGCCACCTCGATCACCTGACCTGAAGAATCCGGATTATTTTGCGAACTTTCGACTTTTACCTTGTGGGCGCAGGAAAAGGGAGGAGTTCCTTTTGAGCCAATTAAATCCCTTCACGAATTTTTACTAGTTCCGATTTGTGCTGCCACTACGGCTAAAAGCTGAACTTTATTTAGAATTTCTCGTAAACAGGTGATTTATACACATGAAAGGGTTCCGCCTCATTTCTTCTCAATAATAAACAAAATCGATTGGAATACATACATATATTGTATTCATTGTATCATGAGTTATACTTATGGTATAAAAAAAACTCCAGACTGTACAGTTTAATGGTGCATTTGAAGTACAAACGATATAAAATCTAGGAAATGTTTCATTAACATCATCATAAATAGGCGCTTATAATATATTAGCATGAAATCTAAGTATGTACTATAAAGAGCTATAACAGCGTAGCCATAACATTACATCTTCCTAAACTAACGAGTTAACACAGCTGTTGACTATTGGTTCGAAGTTTCCACACGAAACGGGCATCTTTGGTTGTTGGCGTCGCAAATTAGGGAAAAACCGCGCTCAGCTACACAGTCAAGCTGGGCGAACAGTGATCCACTCGGTTGTCGGGTGGCGGGTACTTGCAACAGTAGCTGGAAACCACGCCAGTCAGCGCTAGAAGCAACGTGAGCACTGAAAAGCCACAGACCGCAGCTGAGGTCATGTCAGCTAACGCGGTGCCTGGCCGAGGGTCGTAGACGAGCAACAGCAACAATCCGGCGCAGGTCAGCAAGCTGAAGACAGTCAGCACCAAGTAGCCTGCAAATGAAACGAATGGTCAGCACCAAGGAACCTCCAAAGCCTCCAATCACGCTCACCTGAAAGGTAGTTCCTATTGGGCAGCCAGTAGACGTTTCTCGACCTGCATCCCAACATGCCCATCACAGCGCACGTGAATCCGGCCACTGTACTAAAGTCCAAGTAGTAAGGGCGACCCATGAACGACAGCATGTAGAAGGAAAGGCCAGTGGTGGCGATTCCACACAGAAACATAACTAGAGCAGCCACTGCTAGAACACGCCCCGAACTGCCGCCCTTCATGCTTAGATTCATCCAGGACTCGGACTTTTGCGAGTACGTGGTTTCCCCATAGATGCTCTGGATGGGGCTCGAACACATGGGCGACACAATGGCGGTGGTCTGCCTCTTCTCCAGCCCCCCCAGCTGCTTGGCGCCGATCGCGTAGTTCAGCTTTTGTTGCGCCCTGGAGCGGGGCGGCAGCCTGCAGATTTTCGGGGGAGTCTGAAACGGGTCTTTGCTGATCGGGGAAACCGGTGGGGATACCATCTGCAACATATGAGCCAAATCAAAATGAACCCACGCTAAAGAAACTGAATGCAAACCTTCTGGGGCGTGCTTCCGCTTCCTCTCCTGGTCTTCTTGGGCGTGCAGAGTAACTCGTGAAGCTTTTGAGTGGCCAAGGGATTGGTCCCGGGCCTGGCCGAGTTCGGCTGAGTCGGGTACTCGTACCGACCGCCGCCCGTCGCCTCCTTGGGCGTGGTCTGTTGCAAGTACTCGTACCTGCAGGGGGATTTGGAGGGCGAGTTCTGCACGTACTCGTATCGGCTTGGCTGGGCTGGATTCTCCTGGATAAACTCGTATCGGTGCTGAGCGGGAACCACATTGCCCAGCTGATTCAACGGAACCAGAGCGTACCGCTCACTTTTGCCGTCCAGCTCGGTTTCTTCCTCCTGGTCAATCACTGCGTACCTGAAGCAAAGTTGTTAAATTCGAATGAAATCTTCCCCAATGAGTTTGTTTTTGCAGCCGGAGTTTGACATGGAGAGTCGGTTTTGCATGTATTTTGTAGGTCAACGTCTGTTCTTAAAATATCCAAAAATGGCAAATTTGGAACACCAGGATACAAAGCTTGCCAGTTGGCATAGTGGTTCAACTCACCTGTGGATCACTCCGGGAGCAATTTCCACACGCTCCTGGAACAACTGCTTGGATGAGGCCTTTGGCCTGGCGTGCTGATCCTGCATGGGAATGTACTCGTAGCGCTGCTTTTGCAAGGGGACGCTCTTTGAGGCGGAATGCTGGATATGCTGCATGCTTCCATACCGAAGAGTTTGGCGTCCACTCTGAGGCGCTTGAATGTACTTTTGGCCCTCATTGTTCTGCGCCACCACTACCACTTTCTTCCCCTTGATGAATCCCTGATCATCCACAATCACTTCTTCGTAGAATTCCTGCTCTTCAATCCTATCCGGCGATTCGTCCAAAAGCGCATGGCTGGTTTGAGCACCGACGGGCGACTGCCGGACACTCCTTTGAGGACTCAACGCTCTTTGAGTGAAGAATTCACTTTGCTGGCAAAACGCCGGGTTTGAGTAGTAGTGTGGCTTGGCCTCCATAACGATTCTAAGCCCAGCAAGCGCGCATTTCCACCGTGGCCTTGTCTAAGTCCACATCCAGCCACACCATCACAACAATGAACTCTTTCAGCAAACCCCTCACGTTTTCTTATCAGTGCACCGAAGTAAATACAACGCGAAATTATCCGAAATAACGTCCAAATAAACGGCAGTTCCAAACACCAAAGTCTAGGTCGGGTCTGACTGGTGGCCAGGACAGTGTAACGGAAAGTTGGGGCAGCTGCATTTGCCCCGCGTCATATGGGTGTGTTTATTTGGGGTACATGCCATAGGCGCACCGGTTTGGATTTTTTTGCGCACACATGTGAAGGGGCGCCGTTTACCGAATGTTACGCCACTGCTGTTACGGCACGTGTAGCTGATTCTTTTCATAAAAGGTAATGCGAGTGAGGGCTTTATTGAAATTCTTCCCGCGTAACGTACAAGGACCCCCCTTTAATTGAAACGCCGGTCTTTGTTTGAACCGGCCACTGCTAAGGAACCAGTCGAATTAGCAATTCGATTCCGTTCCGAACGGAAACAACCAAACCACATCCGATTGAATCATTCATTGAAGGAGACTAGGCCACTTTGGTTCTCTAGCACCAAGTAGGATGGGAAATAGAGGCTCTGACCGGGAATGTTGGAAACGTGCCAAAAATTCGATTCGTAAAGGTGAAAAAGGTCCAGCTGTTGGCACGTGCCGCTAAACGATTAGAGCACGGGGCGCAACATCTGCCAACCAGATGAAGACCGAAGGGTGCCGGTTGGTTCATTATCAGTCGCCAAGATGCTTATTTGTTTGAAACTGAACGTTTTTTTCAACGGAAAACTGCATGTTTTTTTTAATCAATGTTAAAAATGTCTTATTCCAAACTAGGTTTTATTTCGGCGCTATTTTCAATATTTTTCATTTAGAGGATTTTTAGTGACATTATAATAAGGCACTCTGTTGATATATGCAGTAAAATAATTTCAACTATTGATAAAAAATAAACAAAAACAAAAAAAGCTGTTGTATATACAAATGTATACGAAAAGTTCAGTTAATATTTGAATGAACGATTTTTCCGCCATGTCGTTTCTGCCTTTGAATATTGGAGTACGTTCGGGTCATAACATGATACGGTGACAACGTTGTCAGGTATGAATAAGCAACGGAACGTGTTCCACGCTTCTATGCAAGATTTGTCAGTTGTCAAGCCTGCATCATTTCTGAAGCACAGATCACTTTTCGCCCGTCTGCATTGAAGTGTGCACCTTTTTAACGCCGTCAGTAAAAAATCCATAAATATTTAAACAATCCCGCATCTTTTTGCAGCAAACAATGGGCTAAAGCCTTGCAATGGATTCACCCGATATGAAAGCGTTAACCTCGCTGGAAAGGGAACACCTGAAAGCTCAAGATTCGCGTCTGGTAAGCGCCCACAAGGCTCAACAGCTAGAGCGCGAAGCTCAGAAGTATTGGGACTTGTTCTACAAAAGAAACGAAACCAGGTTTTTCCGCGATCGACACTGGACAACCAGGGAATTTGCTGAACTTGTAGGTGAGCATAATGGGGCTCAGAAGAGGGTGCTTCTTGAGGTGGGCTGTGGAGTGGGAAACTTTATATATCCGTTGATTGAAGAGCAGTTAAACCTGCACATCCTCGCGTGCGACTTGTCGCCCAGGGCGATCGAACTGCTAAAGAACAACCCCTTATACGACACTGCGAGGATCAGGGCTTTTCACTGCGATATCAGCTCTGAGCAGGGTGTTGAACACGTGGAGCAATCCTCTGTAGACGTAGCAACGTTGATCTTCGTACTCTCAGCCATTCATCCCGACAAGTTCGCGATAAGTCTGGGGAACATCCACAAACTTGTGAAGCCTGGAGGGCTACTGTTGTTCCGAGATTACGGGCTCTACGACATGGCTCAGCTGCGTTTCAAAGCCGGCAATAAAATAGCCGAGAACTTCTACATGCGACAAGATGGCACTAGAACTTACTTCTTTTCCATCCAATTCGCTCAGGAGTTGCTGGAAAGAGCTGGCTTTATGGTGCGGAGCATCGAATATATCCATCGCAGAACGATCAACCGGAAAGAAGACGTGGATGTACCTAGAATTTTCGTGCAGATCAAGGCTCAGAAGGTCGCCTGAATAGCGGTAAGTTCAGTAGGTGAATAGTGGTTACCATGTGGCGTTAAATTTTTTAATGATTAATGATGACTGCATAGTTCAGATGAACAACTGATTACAACCCTTCATTGTCTTTCGCTCCTATCTGACAATCTTTATTGAATTTATATTTCCGAGGGTGTTTTTTCCTCGTACTCATAGTTGTGTTGGTTTCAGGTTCACTAAAGGCGCAGTCTGAGGCTTCGATGAAACTGCTTACCGGTAAAAACCGTTTGTTTTTTCCTTATCACTTCCGCTTAGCTAAATGATGATCCTTCTACCACTTTAATGAATTGCTTCGTGATTCTATTAATCATGCACTACCAACTGACCCTCTAGCAAAATCCCATACAGTTCATTTATTAAAATTTCGATCTGGAACATGTTTTTTTGCGTTTCAGGTTGAAGGCATTCCTGCAAACGCCCAGAACTCATTTGGCGGTAAGTTCAATCCTAATTCTACTGATTTTTTTGAAACATTACACATGATGACAGCATAGTTCAGATGACTATCTTTGATTACATCCTTATTTTGTCTTTCGCTCCTAACTGATTATTGATGGGCCAAGTATCAGAGCGTCAGTGTTCTTTGGAGACTGTTTCAAACGAGTTTCTATTTTCAGGTCAGCCACGAGTGAATAGACTAGAAGTAAGCAGTTCTTGAAGTGGTAAGTAACGAACAGTTGATGATCATTACAAAATTTACCGATAAAAAATGATGAAAATCTTACACCACTTTATGAACATTGTTGATGATTCTTACAACATGCACTACCAACTGACCCTCTAGTAAAAACCTACGCTGCTCATTTATTGAAATTTCGATCTGTATTATTTATTTACTTTTCAGGTTGAAGGCATTCCTGCAAACGCCCAGAACTCATTTGACGGTATGCCCAATCCTAGTTCTACTGATTTTTTTGAAACATTACACATGATGACAGCATAGTTCAGATGACTATCTTTGATTACATCCTTATTTTGTCTTTCGCTCCTAACTGATTATTGATAGGCCAAGTATCTGAGTGTCAGTGTCCTCTGGGCTGTTTTTAATGAGGTTTTCTATTTTCAGGTCAGCCACAAGTGGATAGACTCTGAATAAGCAGCTCTTGAAGTGGTGAGTAACCGACCATCCTTGATCATTACAAAATTTACTATAAAAAATGATGAAAACCTTACACCACTTTATGAACAATGTTGATGATTCTTACAACATGCACTACCAACTGATTAATTCAATAATTCGCTTTTTTATTATTGTAGTCAGTGTGTTTGTTATAAATTGCCATTTGATTTCAGGGGCCCGGTGAAGACAACACAAGGACATTAATAAATATTTATGTAACATTTTTTTGAGTGAATAAATGAAATATTGTCAAAATGTAGCTGTTTTTATCCAACCAACAATAGTCAATTGAGCTGAAAAACTCCTGCAGCCTTTCTTTATAATGGACATATTTTTTCTCCTCTGGAATGCTCTTCCATACTGATTTGACAAACGTATTGAAGATAATCAGAGCATTCCTGTCCTCAACCGCCATATTCGTTTGGGCGCATCCCCCAATTCTGTCAAGATCTAGACCTGACACCACTTGTCAGACATTCTAGGTTAAACCAGACAGGAAAATAATAAGTTGTAAAGTACAAAGCTCCAGCTAAAACTACTTAAAAGTCTGAGTACTTAAAACTACAGGTAGGCACAGCTTCGCTCTTCTCCGTTCTAGCAGGACGAGATGGTTTCTAAGGTTGTTCCAGTTGTGACGTAATCGTTCCCATTGCAGGCCTGTTTTCCGTAGCAGAATGTCGATTTTAACGCCTTTCTTTAAGTCGCCCCTGACTGACCTGACTGGGAGCGTCATGTCTTCGCAATGGGGCGACGGTCCGTGCCGTGATCTGGAAATGAAAGCGCTGGACTGTTTGGATGCCTACGGTATACGAAGGGGCACCTTGAAGTGCGACGAATTGATCAAAAACTTCAGTGAGTGTTCTGCTAAGACCAAGCAGACGAAGAGGATCACTGCTATGAGGCTGGAACGCCATCGTCAGCACTACGCCGGGGAGAGATCCAAAGAGGACAAGTACAGCAAGAACCCACCCTCTCCCGAGACCTATTGAATTCGTGCTGTGTAGTCTTGATGCTTAATATAACTAGGATTGGAATTAGGCTGGTGGTTTCAATCAAAAACCCACTCATTGACAATTGGTAATATATTTTGTACAAAAGTATTTTGACGATAAGTAGATATTTAAAAAATTACATGAACGGTGCCAAGTAGTGAGTGCATATGTGTGTGTATTACATAAAGCTGTGGAAAGTTGTCATGCATTTTCCTTCAAATACAGTTCCCTTAATAAAAAAATGGACAAAGTACAAAATCCTTAACCTACAGGCTTATCAAATAGAAAGGCAATTCGCATAATACATATTAACGCTAGCCAGGGTTGGGGTGCTAAAAACCAGCTTAATTCAGCCGGGCACCGGTCGAAACTCAAAAAACCCTTACAGTCTAGAAATGTATGTTTACATGGTCCACAGATTGACAAAATTTAACGAGTGTGAGTAACACGATCTGAGCTGACTTTGAGCAGAAAAAAAACAAGGACATTGAAAATCCCGCTTACATGCCCTTGAAAAATCGACCCACAAAGCTAATAAGACCCCAAATTGTCTTAGAATGGCCGACTTTTTAAGCAGCAACCAACCGCTAAGACACCAGCCACCCCACCCTACTAGCGGATAATTTCTTGGTAATAGCTTAAGACTAGAAGACCGTCCAAACAATTGAAGAGCGAATTTAACAAACAGTTCTAAATTCATCTGCAACGCTCCTCAATTCCTCAGAAGGCTTTTCCCCAACAATATAGTTAAAAATATGTTTTAATACCGATAAAATGAGGAGAAACATTGGAAATGAGGCTTATTGCCAGTCCTTCGCGTAAGACACAGACATCTTATTAGAAGCATAGTAGGCGCATTTGTTCACTGCCCTATTTAAATCCAGCCAAACTTGCAGGCTTATAAGTAATAAATCGCCAGTTGATTTTCAAGTCAACGGCTCCATGAAGCAAAGGAAATTACATTAGAACATTCTATGTTTGGGACTTTAGACTAAATGAAACCGGTAAAGACGCATTTCCAACGGATCCCCACTTGATTTTAAGCTCATAAGAGTAGAATTTAAAGGCAAAATCGCCTTCATAAGACAAAAATGGGCACCACGATCACTCTGTTGAACTTAGCTGCTTGAGTTCACCAGCAGACCATATATTTACTCCCGAAAACCCTCCGGTTTATTAAATTATCAAAATGCAGCCCTTTAGTTTGGTCCACTGGTCGAGGTTCAACAAAGTCAAGTTGGCTATAAAATCCCTAAAAATCTGATGATCCAACTATGCTATAAACATTATATGTCACTCTGTTAACTGGATATGAATAATTTAATATTTCCTAACTAGCCAGAGGGGTTTGTTTGATATCAAATTGTGCCGCTGAACGATTCGGACTAACTGAAATCAATCATGACCTGAGATTAACAAAACCCTCAAAGGCCCCCTTTCTCTCTTCTAGTATTCTAAGCCTCTTTAGTGTGCGAACCAGACTTATCTCACCCTGTTTAACAATTTGGAACTAAACACGTTCTAAGTATTTACGAGCGATTCGACCTTCTAAAAGGAAACTTTCGATTGCGCAGATATACCGGCTGAGAATTTCCAGCGTAGCGCATGTAGAATCGCGGCGCGAAAAATGTAAATCCATCGAACATCTTAGCCTGTAATAGAATTATCACATGACTTAAACGCTAAAGGGGTTTCCTCCCATGAAAACGCGAAACACCTAAAATAGTATAAAAGTTGTATAATTCAATAAACCGTTCGATAATTACATAATCCAAATTCGTCCCTAATCAGCTCATCTGATAATCATAAAATTCATTTACAAAATTCAGTAGATCACCGACCAGTTGCAGCAACAGTTTTACCTTCTAAAGACATTTATAAAAATTGTGCGATTATTTTGTTACACCCGATATATCAGTGCACTGGGTGGTCCGAAGACGCCCAATGCCCCCACCCTAAGTCACCCCAATTTATCCGTGGTAAACCAATGGTATACGTGAAAAAACAAACAGTCCTGCTTAGAACTGGTTACCTTACTCGGATCGAACCGACTTTCCGATCTTCACCGACTGAACCCTGCGCCTGTTTCGCTATGATTGCACCAGAATGTGCCAGCGGCACACCTGCTCCTGTTGGAACTCCTTCATATCCATCCAGTGCGCCAGTTCTTCCGCCCCACTGGAATTCAGCCCTAGACTGAACCAGCCCACCATCTCCTTCTTCTTGGTCACTCCTTTCCGGTTGTAAACCGACACCATCAGAGTCACGTCGGCCAGCTGAAACAGCGCCACCTAAAAACAACCGCCCTTTTAGTTCTTCACTCACTCAACCGCATGGAAAAACTCACCTGGAACACGAACGTTTCCTTAAAAAGGGGATTGGGTTGGCCCCGCCTTATGGTGGATTTACTATGGGCCAACTCCTGGCCTGTGCTGCTCACCAAGTTGAGTTTCACATAGGTGTCCGGAGCTCTATTTAGAGCCAGATTCCTGCAACCGTTACAATCGAACTCAACCAGATCTGGCTGGCTGCTTACCTACCTAAAGTGTGAGCCTTTCACCACTTCCACGCCCAATCTTCCAGTGATCGCGTTGTAGCAGAGCCCCAATAGCAGCTCGGGCACGCCCCCATGTTGCATCGAATGGGCGGAGCAGGTACTGTCGGATCGCGTCAAGCTCATTAGCTCGCCGGTGCAACCACTCAGCTGCAAGCATTCCCAGCAATCGCTTTGTATTGATTAATTTGAAAAAAAAGGGGGAGTGGCCAAGCAACGAAGATCCACTCGAAGACAAAAGGACTACTTGGAGTATTTGGTAGCGTTGGAAAGTTTGATCAGTTTGCGGGATTTCATTGATAATGTTCAATAATTGGCCATAAATGCTTTGCAGGGTCGAAAATTTGCTTGGTGCCTCAGGAGGAAAGGATTTTTGGCCCTTTATAATGTAATAAAGGACATTCACTATATGTAAAACAGCACACTATCAACAAAGAGAGTGAGTTAGCGCTAAAGAACGAAGACATTGTAGGTGCGCAGTCTATTGCTCTACGTACAGGGCGTTTTGGAACTAGTTCCATCTGGCTCCAAAACCCCCCCAAACACAGAATAAGAGATCAAAAGTAGTAGGTACCTCGTAAAGGAGATTTTCACATACCGTGGTGTTGGAGCGGGACTCCATGGTTAACCAGAAATTGTTCTCCAGCTCCAGGTTGATGTTCGCAAAGCTCACAACGGCCTCGCCAATAAGTCTTTCGCGGCGCATTCGCTCACAGCCATACAGTCGCAGTCTAATCCCCATCGAATTCACGTCCTCTGCTCGGTCAAAGCCGGTTAAACCAAACGAAAACCATACAAAACACCCGAGGGACATTACCTGGATTCACGCGATGCAGCAGGAAACTCTCCATGTATTGGGGATTTTCGCCGGAGCGAATTTTGGTCTTGTGCTTTTGCTTTTTGCTCGGCAAAAGGATCAGTCGCACCTAAAACCAACCGTAAAACAAGTAAGTTTTGTTAAAACACAGACTGGAATAAGCATTAGGTACAAACAACTTCTCACCTGAGTGTTGGTAGGCTGTCCCCTGTCCCTACTAGGAATATCCCGGGCTTGTAGCACATGTACAGTCATCTTCCGCATGGGGGCGTCGTAGAGTAGGGCGACCTCTAGGTGGCCGCAGGGATTGATCAAGCGCCCCCCTTGATCTGCAGTTTCTTCCCCAATGCGGACGGCATTGGCCTCCATTTCGCACGCTATCGTGATGGTGTCATCGATGTCCACATCTACTGGGCGTTCTTCGCATTCAGGGTGCATGACCACAATGCACTGAAAACCCTAGTAAGACGGCGCTCAAAAGACGCTAGAAGCGGCTCTACTTACGTCCCGGTTGCGGCTGATGTCGGCCGGCTCTGGAGGGTTGGCGTTCTCCACCTTGGAGTAGAACTGGTTGTCTATTCGAGTCTCCCTCAGATCGGGTGTTCTGAAAATCGGCAGTAATCAATAGTGGTTGGGCTGAAGCAATGCGTGTGTGCTAAGGCTCACCTTCGAAGAGGCCTCATTGACCTCAGCAGTGACCTTAGTGGGAGCCAATGCGTGTTTTTCCCCCAACGAGCTGGTGGTGGAACTGCAGCAGGAACTGTTGCTGCTCATCCCCATGCGCCCTTTCTCCACCAGGGAGATCAGGTCGTGCCGCTGGGGCAGGAACTGGCTGGGGGGGCCCAACGAGGGGACGTCCGAGTTGTGGCGGCTTCGTGAGCACCCCATTTCCGACTCGGAGCTGGACTCGCCGCCATCAAAGGAAAAGGTTTTCACTGGAACAAAATCGTTTGAAGACTTACATCTACTTTACAACACTTACGGCAACAAGGAAGAAAACGCATAAATTGGGCCATTAATCGCGCTCCACTGGTACGGATTCATTAGCGCATTAACTAATGAGGCTTTTTCATTGCGAGGTCGACCGGACCGGAAAAGTACGCTGATAAGGAACAATTTTGCACTATTTTTTTTGAATATAGTGATTCACTATTTTACAATCTTCTGCAGCACTTGAGCTCAATTTTTCGCTAGTGTATAATGCAAGCAACAATCGGCGCCGTTTTTTTGCTCAGTATGCCTTCATACAATTTTGAGACGAAATAACGACTCAGTGTAAGAGTTTGCGGCCTTATTTCTATTTCTATTTTCTTGCGGTCTTATTATTTGTAAATATGCAAAGTGAGGACAAAAAATTCACATGGAAATTTTGATTTTTTGCGAAAAATTACGAAGATTGTCTTCGAACTGCATACAAACAACCATTCCAAACCAAATGACTTAACTTACCCAACTTGTTTCTTGATGAATGGTTTGCCTCGCGGGTCTCATGAGCCACCAACGGGTTGGGGACAGCTCTGGTTGCTATGGGGGGACAGGCGTCATCGCAACAGGTTAGGGTGACTCCGCCTACTGTGCCCCACCACCAGCCCTTGTTCTTGATATAGAGGAGCAACACCAAGAGGATCATCCCCAACCCGGCAAATGCTGCCAGTAAAGTTCCATCTTTGCCTGAAATGCAGAGTTTTGCTCAAAAAAAACCTCTTGTATATCCTGCGACAGATGAGCAAAAGGGAAGTCGATTGGTTTTAGGAAAATTCTTTAATTGACTTCTTATATCAAGGGCCCGCGTTTCTTTAGGTCAAGCAGGTTGCTATGAACCTCATCGATTTTTTGGTTTAACCGCTGGTTTTTTGATGAGTTTGTACAATTACAGGATTCCTGGAATATTGAAATGCAAGGACGAAACATGTTTTTTCAATAAAGATTCTGCAAATGTAAGAAGCGCAAAATTTAAAGGAAAACTTCATAAAGTGTTGCTTTGTATGCATATGGATCTAACTGTATCGGCTGGATTGACCAAGAAAATTTTCGTTGAATATAAAATCGATTAGCAACAGTCGAGAATTTTCGCTCACGCTCACTGCGACTTACGTTGAAAACATGGAATTCGACCGAACTAGACTAGATTTGCAAGAAAAAAAGGCCTATTTGATTCGGAAAAATGCCTCGAAATCAATCAGATTCCGATAATCCCAAGACCCAGTTCGGTTCGAAACTAGGTCACCATCACAACCATTCATAATGCAGGGAAATGAGAAGGGGGCGCAAGCCCTGCCACCTCCTGCTATGTTCCTAATAATGAACACTCAAGAGGGAAGCAATAAAAAACACTGAAACAAACCAACAAGGGTCTTTTGATTCATAATTGTCCTAAATAATCCTGCTGGTTCAATGCCCGAAACTCCTAGAAAATTTGGTGGTAAACTGGCAAACATACCTGTTAAGAGACTGTGCTCAGAAATTAGAACCATTTTTCCTTTCGCCACTAATCAGTCTGGATTAGTCCGCATCCATATTTAAATATCACAATTCTGGAGCACAACACAACGAACACACTCTAACACCAAAACGCGAACGAAAATTCCTTTATAGGGCCGAAACTAGGTAGTCGAGGAATATACGAAATGATAAAATGCGACTAAATTCTATAAAATTTGCAATATACTGGGAAAAACATTGTTAGTGGAGCTGCGTCCTGCGCGCTCAAACTCAGCCAACAGCTGAACGCTTGCGTAAGGACAGAAAGGTCCTTGCAAGGTCCTTTTTAGCCTGCTGTGTGTCCCTCGAATTTAGAGCCCATTAGAGCAAACGCTCTGTTTACTCTTCGCCTCAGTTGCGTGAGGTTTTCGGCCTGTTTGTACCAGTGGTGACCTCAAGAGGCGCCCTACATCTTTGCGTTCACACAATCAACAAACCTTGATATATGAGGGATTTATTGGGAGAATTTGAGGTTTTACACCCCGGAAGCAGAGTTTCAGTTTTGAGGGGTGCTTTCTATACGCTGTTAAAGGCCGCATCCATATATGTGGGCTGGATTTTGAGGAATGGGGAAAAGCGGGTGACAGTGCAAGAATAGCTCGACCGCTCAAAACTTTTTATTTTTATTTTAAAATTTTATCAATTCATATAAAATTATTGATGCGACCGAATCCGATGAAATTTACATCAACTCTTAAGTGAAGCTTTATTTATCGAGTATTGAGGTCCGCTTCCGGATTTCTGGCCTGGATACAGAGGAATGAGGAAAAGCGGGTGACCGTGCAAGAACGGTCAGACCGGTCAAAACTGTGATAACGTCACGAGTTCGAACGCAATTTTCAAATGTAGAAGGGGCATTAAAAAGGTTGAATCTTCCACGCTCTTCATCTCAAAACGAGCTCAATTATGGGCCGATTTTGAAACTTGAAAACCACGAAGAAAGCGGAAATATCGCGCTTCCAAAGTCACCAGTTGATAATGTATGTGCCTTAAGCGCTCTAATCGTTTATAACTCAGATAAGATACGCACTGAAATAAAATTCAACTGCGGCTAATCCATGGGCGGCGTCTGTATCATGCAACTTTAATGCTATCCATCCTACCACAAGTGCCTAATTTACATATGTCACGACAACTGATAAGCATCGGTAAGCGCATAAAACTTGACCTGAAAATGGGAAAAACCGCCGTTGGGAGCAGGCCACAAGGTAAAATAGACGATAAATTTTATAGTATTTGTATTACAGTTTAAGGCGCGTATAAATTGGTCGCTCGGCGACCCCGTAATGTTTTCAGCTTTCCTCTAATGAAACCATTGAAAATATCGACTGATTCATTTGAGGCCGATCCGCTCACACCAAACAGTCTGCTCTTGGCCGAACCATCATTGTAAACAACGCTCTGTAATGTTTATTTTTGTTGATTCGCTCATGTGGGCTGGTAGTGAATCGAACTTTACTATTGGAATCGCCTGTTCGTAGAAATAACGAGCACAAGTCGCGGAAATGAAGCCGACACCGCATCCCACAGCCAACACTTTCCTGTTCTTGGGCGATAAAGATGTGTCGAAAATCAGCGGCATTTGGAAGGGTAAGCACCGTACGAGCTTCTACAGGCAACTCCAATTTTTAATGGGTTTTAGCTATGCACATTTCCATCTACGTAGCCCTGGCTGTAGTGGCTTTTATAACTTCCATGGCCGCAGGCAACGTGTTTCAAACTTTCAACTACAATTGCGTCTTGTACTGTACGGAGATTCAATTCGAAGTTGTCCAATTGGAGACTGAGGAGGCTGAAGAGAGCAACGCCACTATGGGGAACCAATTGGAGAATGCCACGCAGGTGCCTCTCAACTCTGATGATGTGGAGTGGGGCAACCAATCCAAGAGCCAGGCCCTAAATGGAACGGCCTTCCAGGCCAGCATCGACTTGAGTAAGACTGTCTTCCCGCCTCACTATTGGTGCAACTATGTCCTGGCCACCGCCTTGATCAGTTTCATCTTCTCCACGTTCTGCGTCGTTCTGCTGGCCATGTGCTCCAAAGGCGGGAAAGGCCATGACAACACGTAGGTCAATTCTCGATCTTCTTTACCCTACTAGTTGGAGAGTTTCAGGTTGAACCGCCCGCAAAACATTGTCTACCCCATCTTGGCTTCCTCAATCATCCTGCTCATCCTCAACTCAGTGGCTTCTTTAGTAGTCAAGCGGGGCATGCAGCAGTTTTGTGCGACTTTCCGGGACTTCGCCCATCAGGACAGGTACTAAATGGGGCGTGCGCTAAATGGGGCCCAAGTTTCACTGCGTTGTTTTCCAGCTGCTCCTCTTCGATCAACCTTTTCACAATTCATGAGAGGCAGCGCGACTTCTACACCCCCTATCTAGTACTGGCCCATGCCTTCAATATCGCAATTATTCTGATCACGGGCCAGTTGGTTCTCACTCTGCTAAGGGTGATTTATGCGGTGGATTATCAACTGTATGCACTTGAGGCCAGGGAGGATCGACTCGAACTTGAAGGAGAAATTCTGGTGAGCGAACGCGCCCTTTGAAGCTCGAACTGTTGCGTTTTTGTTTCTAAAAAGTTGGCAAATAAACAGACAGTATACATTTATCGGTGCGTTGAGAGGGTGTCTAGTTTTTTCGCGGTTTTAAAGGACCTGACGTTTTGCTGGCACGCATGCTTGGCATCTTCAGAGGTGTACACGCCCTAAAAATCGCAAAAATTTGCACGTTTACAACGCATTTTCGACTGCTTTTAAAAATCTTGTATAATAAACTTCAGGATTGCGAATTAACGTCAAACAGTAGGAGTATATTAGCTATGCTTCGGTAGCGCTCTGAATCCCTGTGAAAGTTTACCCTTAAAAAAACTCAAAATTCTACTAAAGGAAACGAAGGATTCGATCAATGTCCAGCTTTAAATGTGGGTACCAACAAGGTCGGGATGCTGGGTGCGCAAGTGTTTGTTGCGATCGCCCTTTTGCCTAAACTCTTTGCCGCACACGTTACAAGGGTAGGGCCGCTCGTCCGTATGGATTCGCTTGTGGTTGTTTAGGGCGTCAGCCCTAAAGAAACGCTTATTGCAAATCTAAAACAACAATTTGACGGGTTAGGAAACGGAGTGGGATTTTAGCAAATGGCTCTGAGGTACGCGACTGGAGGATACGCCGTAAACAAAGCTTCCCTTTGAACTGAGAAACTAATTTCATTTTCCCACATACCTGGCATCCATATCGGCGATCATTGGTGTGGATGAGCCGATGTTGATAATACACAGACCCAGTAAGGAAACACTTGTTGCAAACGCTGCACTTGAAAGGCCGCTCCCTAGTGTGCACCTTCCTAATGTGGTCCTTGAGGTCCGGGCGGATCGTGTATCGGGCTTCGCACCCTTCATGCGGGCACGCAAACGGCTTGATGCCTAAAACCCCACAGTTTTCCCTCAAGGTTCACCTTGCAAACTCCCTTGCAAAAGCTTACCTTGGTGGAACCGCATATGCTGCCAGAGGTGGGAGGTTTGGGAGTAACTCCTGCCGCAGGTGTCGCAAACGTACGGTTTGAGGCTCTTGTGCGCCCTGCAGTGGATTAGGAGCGCCTTTGCGCTCGCTAACGTCTGTAAATCAATCTGAATTGGGTGAGTTCGCAAGTAACATTGGAGAAGTTCTCACCTGGCCGCACTCCTCGCAGCAAAACGTGGCGACATGTTCGCTAGATCGATGCGATTCCAGGCTGGAAATGCTGTTGAAAACCTTGATGCATCGCTCGCATTGATACTTGAAACCTTTATCAGTAGTCAGACAGTGTTTTTTGGCCTTGGAGGCGCTTCGCAGTGGTTTGCGCTTTTTGGGGCGCTGCTCATCGGATCGGTCGCCTTGGCTGGCGCTGAAAGGACTTTACTCGATTAATTAAAAAACCTTCCATGTTGCTGAAGACAAAGTTACCTGCTTGAGTTGTCGCTAACAGGCTCGGTTTTAATCTCGCTAGCCCCAGCTTCACTCGCATTGTTGATGGAACTAACTGGAACCTCCAGAGTTTTGAGCACATCCTGTATGAGTCGGTTGATGATTTTCTGGCTCTCCACAGTTGTGTAGGGGCGACTGATCGGGCTCTCCGCGTTGAGGGAAATGTGCAGCTTGGGAGTATAGTGCTTCTGCTTGATTTTGTGGTTGTAAAGGATTTCGTGAGACTTGAACGTGCGGTCGCAGTACTCGCAGAAAGAGAGCTTGGGTAGGAAGAACACATTGGAGAACTCGGAGCAGCGCTTTATCCAATGCGAAGCCGGCCAGCGTGTAAGAATCAAATACTTGCTCGCAGTTCACGCACTCGTAGTTCTTAGCCGTGGTGTGCTTGCGCTGGTGCATCAGTAGCAGGTTCTTGTCGGAGAAGCTGCGGTTGCAGAACTCACATTGCAGGAGGATTTCCGTGGAAATCGTCTCCACGTGCTTGGAGAAGGCAAGCTCGTCGTTCATACAGAGCGACTGGGGGGCGTCCTGGCAAAGCCGCACGTGATGGTGGGCGTTGTCCACCGATGAAAACACCTCATGACACTTTTTGCACTTCCACACCGTCACATCGCTGCGGTAGAACTTGGAGATCTTCCCCGCCTTCTTGCAGTGGTTCTCTTTGTGGATGCGCAACCGATTGTCCGTCACAAAGTGCTTGTTGCAGAACTCGCAGATGTTGTCGTTGCTCAAGTGGCAAGTGGAATGGTGTTTCTCCATGCTGGCCTTAGTGGCAAACACCTACGGGGATGTGGGGATCAATTAGAAAAAAGCTAATAAAAGAAAAGAGTCGGCACACTTTTAATGCACATAAAACTCGTCACTATTCCCCATTATTGTGGACAGCGTGTGAACACTCACCTTGAAACACACGGGACATTCATGCCACTGCAATTCATGCTCATCCTTCGGGGCGGGCGCGTCTGGATTCTTGTAAACCAGCTTGTCCGCATTGAAGTCGCACTGATGCCTCTGATACTGGTACTTGGTGGGGAAATTCGTCTCGCAGTTCTGGCACTTGATCAAGGTGGGAAAGTTAAGCCCCATGATCAGCGGGGACTCAAGCGGCTCCTCCTCCACCGCTCGAATTGTTATCGTATCGTCCGCCTCCAAGTGGGCGAAATTCAGGCACACCTTCGCCTCGTCGTAGCCCTCCAAATCGAACTGGGGCCCCATGTCTTTGGCCATGCTGCGGATCACCAGGGGGCTGCCCCTGTTCTCGTCCTTGATACTGGACACGATCTGGCCATCCAGCACTTTGTGGATCAGAATCACCACGGCGCTTCTCATTTTGCGGCTCTGCGGTTGATCGCTTTGCCTGCGGATTTGGAAGAGGCGATTTTCGTCCGGGTACTTTTCAAATATGTCACCCAAAACATTTGAACTGCTATTTTGTTTGTTTATTTGTTTGTTTGGTGAGTAACTATAGCAACAGTTGCAACTGGTCTAATGGGCGGGGGGTTTAATGTGGATAACTGTTTAATTAGGCTTGTTTTGAAGAGCACCAGTTTAAAATTAACTTGCAAATATTTTTAAATGAACCGAGAAATATATACCTGCACATATATACATATGTATATGAAAACCTGCCTTTTCCAACCAGAATCGCTAAAAACTGAACCATCTTGCTACGTGACGACTTTTGGAGGTTATAATCCCCGTTGATTTCATTGTCATTACTTAAATTGGCTATTCATTCCTTTACTGGGCTTAATTATGGCAGCAACAGCAATTTTCGGTTCCACCGGCACAACTGGGCTGTGCACAACAGAGGCAGCAGTTAAAAAAGGTACCCACATTCAACTTCCACTAGTTTCAAGTCTTTCGAGACACAATTTTCATGGGTTTTAGGGCTAAAAGTCAAAGTCCTGGTCAGAGACCCCTTAAAGCTGCCAGCCCCTTTGAAAGAGCAAGTGGAGGCTGTGGAGGGCAACGTGTTAAACTATGAGGATGTTTTGAGGACAGTTCAGGGCACTGAGCGCATTGTAGTGGTCTTGGGGACTAGAAACGACCTGAAACCCACCACGGAACTGAGCGAGGGTATGAAGAACATCGTGAAAGCAGCCAGAGAAGCGAATGTGGACGTTATTTCCATTTGCCTGTCTGCTTTTCTTTTCTATGAACCCGTCAAAGTGCCGCCCATGTTCACGGAGATCAATGCCGAGCATAAGCGGATGCTGGAAGTTGTTAAACAATCGGATTTGAAGTATATTGCAGTGTTTCCTCCACATATTGCAGGTGAGTTCGGGTTGGAGTGAACTTTGAGGGCCTGAATTGAGTTTTCCCGTATAGATCAACCTGCCTCCTCTTATCTGGTGCAAGTGGATGCCTCAGTTGGAAGGGTGGTTTCCAAGTACGACTTAGGCCAGTTTTTAGTGGACTGCCTGGACAAACCAGAGTTTTACAGGCAGGTGGTAGGAATTGCTTCGAAACAAGACTAAATTCAATGTTTTAAACTGCTTTATTTTGGATACATGTAGACATTAAGGTGGGAATTGGAAATATATTATGTTAATGTTACAGTTTGTTACTGGTATGTTTACAATGTTACCAGAAGGGTCGAGTTGGACCGTGTTTAAACCGTTTTTTAAACATTTCTTACTAGCGGGAAATGGTAAATGGCGCCCAGTTATTTACTGATTTCCGCTATTTCCTTGTCCATCCTCGACTTGTTCCTAATTAAAACTTTTCTCACACTAAAGCCTCATCTGCAAAAGGCTGTAGAAGCGGGCTTGATGCCAAAAAGGTTCAATTTTGCAAAATATCCAACAGTGCCCCTTTTAAATTTATTTTTCTAAATTCCCGCCCTAGCTAATTGACAGCAGATGTCAACTGAGCGGCATGTTGAGGTTAGATAGCACACCATAACAGCAACATAAATAAGTGCTTTTATAGTTTTGGATTAATCCATTTCGGATAAAAACTATGCTGAACCATCGGGGGTAAAGTGGGTAAAAATGGCGTCCTCACAGGACGCGTGGTATTTATCCCTGCTGGGACTTGCTGAGTACTTTAGGGCTTCGAGCCCCCCACAAATCAAGCTGTGCATTCAGTGTCTGCAGGCAGTTTTCAACTTCAAGCCCCCGCAGCGGGTGGAGGCCCGCACCCATTTGCAGTTGGGCAACATCTTGCTGAGCCATACCAAGAATATTGACCTGGCTAAGAACCATTTGGAACAGGCTGTAAGTACAGCCAGCACTGTTTAAAAAGTTGGTGTTGACAATGATTTTTCCTGCTAGTGGATGCTCTCGCAGCCAATTTCCACGTTCGACGACGTGAAGTTCGAGGCAGCGAGCATTTTAGCTGAATTAGAGCAGCAGAACCAGATATCTGCGGCAAAACCCATTCTGCGGAAGGCCATCGAGCTGAGCCAGCACAATGTCTACTGGCATTGTAGACTCATTTTCCAGTTGGCTGTAAGTTGATTCTATGCCACGCTACTCATTAACAAAACAACTCTTGCTGCAGCAAATCCACGCCATAGAAAAGGACTACGCCCTGGCCAGCAGCCTCTTAGGAGTCGGAGTCGACTATGCGCACATTTCGAATGCTCACTATACTCGCATATTGTTTCTGCTAAGCAAAGGAATGGTAAGTCACCTCTCAACAAAACTTTTTTGGATTCAGCCCCTTATACTGCGATTTTTAGCTGCTGTTGATCGACAAAAAGCTCCCCGAAGTGCACACAGTGATCAGCCAGGCCGGCCATTTGATAGAAACCTGGACGGGAGGGGCTTACCAGAGGGAGTACGTTAAAGTGTGCTTTCTGGTTCTTCAGGTGGGTGTCACTTCGTGCGCATTTCGGCAATTGGAGCCTGATTAATCTGTTTGTAGGTGTGCCACTATCTTATGGGCGGTCAAATTAAGGCTGTAAAGCCCTGTTTAAAGCAGCTGCAGCAAAGCATCCAGGTTTTGGTTCAAGTGGACGATGGTAAATAAAGCAGCTGAAAAAAACAAACAACTTACCTTTCTCTTGTTTTTTTTTAGTGATCACCGGCCCTAGTCAAGGCGACATGTTCCTGTGGCTACCGAAAGAGCATCTCTACATTCTTGTTTACCTGCTCACTGTTATGCACAGCATGCAGGCAGGTTACATGGAAAAGGCACAAAAATACACAGACAAAGCTTGTGTGTATATCGAAAAGCTCAAGAGTAAGCCAAAGCAATCCCCTGAAAAAAAAAACTCTTCGAACGTAAACTTTGCAGTTCTAGATAACAAGCCGATTTTATCGGTGTTCCAACTGATGCTCTTGGAGCACATCATCATGTGCAACCTGGTGATGGGGAACAAAACCCAAGCGTTGCAAGAACTCTCCTCAGCTACGGCGTTGTGCAAGAAAAGCCCGCGGTTGCTGGAAGCGCATGGGGCTCAGCTACACACCCTGCTCGGGCTGTACTCGATGAGCATGGACTGTCTTCCGGCCGCTGAAGCACAATTTCTCGCTGCTTTGAACGTTCGTGAATTGTCTCCAAACGGGCGAAACCCTTCTGATCTGCTCTGCTGTTTCAGACTTCACAAGAGAGAGAATTATGGACTTTTGCCAACTTGAATCTGGCGATCGTGTACTTGCGAGGGAAACGCGACAACGACTTCAATTCTTTGTTCGACCGCATAAACCCGGAGAATCTGCCCTCGCAAACCACAGCTTGAAAGCGGCGGCCTACTATGTGCATGGCTTGCAGGCTTTTTTCCAGGCCCGATACAACGAGGCCAAGTAAATCGGTAGATTTCGTCCTGCAGGCCATTGTAGTGAAGATCCGTGCTTTTTCAGGCGCTACTTGCGGGAAACGCTGAAAATGGCCAATGCGGAAGACCTAAACAGACTGACATCCGGATCCCTAGTGCTGTTGGGGCATATTTTCCTGTCTTTAGGCAATAGCAGAGAAAGCATGAACATGGTCACCCCAGCAATGCAGCTGGCCAGCAAGATTCCCGATGTTCACGTGCAGCTGTGGGCTTCAGCAGTTCTCAAAGGTTAACAGCAAACTAAGAGCAAAAAATGTTTCAAAGCATGCGAGCTTAGACACCTTGATTTTTTTTAGATCTGCATCGCATTTGTGGAGATACGGCCAGAGAAAATGAGGCCTATCAGAGACATGTGAGTTATTCGCAAACATTGCGCAATGACCAGCACAACGCCTCAAAATTGCCACAGCATTGTCTGATCTATTGGACAAAAGGCGATATTCCCATTTAAAACCCTGGACGCACTGTCCAGTATTTTGTGCCAGGACATCTACTTCGCCGAAGTTTTTGTATCAACTCCTTTAATTTAAATGACGTTTGTAGTTTTCAAAGCGTTTTATTTCCCGGGGCTCTTTTCAGTTTTGAACTGAAAATGCCGCATAAAAAAACAAAAAGTCAAAGTAATTTATTATATTTTCGCTCGATACAAACGAAAATGACATAATAAAAACAACGGGAAAGAAATGCTGTACAGCTTGCATTTGAACAGGAATTGTTATTCATTGTCTAAAAAATTCATCTTACTCTATATATAGTCTCTTATCGAATATGGATAGTACAATATTTGCGTGTTCTTACCTAAATTTATTCGGCCAAGTTCAGGCTCGCGCCGCAACACCTTTGGCTAAAAACCCATTGACAATGACAAATAAATTAACCAGAGAAGTTGGCGAGGAAATCTTGCACGACTTTCTTCAATTCGGCGTCGGTTGAATCGGTGATTTTACCCTCCTTTGCAATGCTCTGGAGGATGCTTTGATGGCTACTCCTGTAACAAAACAAACATTTGAAACTACTCCTGCAAAAACTGTTTAAAGCCCAGCTCCCCATTCAGATAAACAGCCGCAAAACTTACTTGATGTGTTCGGAGAATTGCTTCTCAAAGACGGTGATCTTTGAAGGTTCGACCTTGTCCAAATGTCCGCGGACACCGCAGTAGATGATGGCGACTTGTTCTTCAATGGCCATGGGCACGTACTGGCCCTGTTTGAGCAGTTCAGTCAATCGTACACCACGGTTCAGCAGCTGTTGAGTTGCGGCATCCAAGTCGGAACCGAACTGGGCAAAGGCGGCGACCTCACGGTACTGAGCCAATTCCAGCTTCATGGAGCCAGCCACCTGAAGGACCCATTGAAGTGAAAACTCGCCCATCATGAGCCTTGGACTGGCTTCGTACCTGTTTCATGGCCTTGGTTTGGGCGGCGGATCCGACACGGGACACAGACAGACCGACGTTGATGGCAGGCCGGATACCTTTGTAGAACAGCTCGGTTTCCAAGAAGATTTGCCCGTCGGTAATGGAGATTACGTTGGTGGGAATGTAGGCGGACACGTCACCGGCTTGGGTCTCAATGACTGGAAGGGCGGTCAAGGAGCCACCTCCATGGGCCTCGGACATCTTGGCTGCACGCTCCAATAGACGCGAGTGGAGGTAGAAGACGTCTCCTGGGTAGGCTTCACGACCTGGAGGACGACGCAGCAACAAGGACATCTAGTAGTTGTAAATAAATCAATCATCTGACAATTGCCTCTCATTTGCGCCCTTACTTGACGGTAGGCGACAGCCTGTTTGGACAAATCGTCGTAGATGATCAGGGCATGTTTGCCGTTGTCTCTGAAGTATTCACCCATGGCGCAGCCTGAGTAGGGCGCCAGATATTGCAAGGGGGCAGCATCAGAAGCGGTAGCCGACACAATAATGGTATAGTTAATGGCTCCGGTGTCGGTCAAACGCTTCAACATTTGGGCGACTGTGGATCTCTTCTGGCCAATAGCCACGTAGATGCAGTAGAGCTTCTTCTTCTCATCATCAGCGTCATTGAAGCGCTTCTGGTTGATGATGGTGTCGATGGCCAAGGCGGTTTTGCTGCAAACCCACCATTAATCTCCATTCAGTAGATTCACATCAAGTGGGCACATACCCAGTTTGACGATCTCCAATGATCAGCTCACGCTGTCCTCGGCCGATTGGCACCAGCGAGTCGACGGCCTTAATTCCAGTCTGCATGGGTTCTCTTACAGAAATACGGGGAATGATACCAGGGGCCTTTATTCCGACACGGAATCGTTGTTTGGTTGCGACCGGGCCTTTGCCATCGATGGCATTTCCCAAAGCGTCCACCACACGACCCAAAAGGGCGTCGCCTACAGGCACGTCCACAATGGCTCCGGTTCTTTTGACAATGTCTCCTTCTTTGATAAGCTTGTCGTTACCGAATACGACAACACCGACGTTGTCTGGTTCCAAGTTAAGGGCCATACCCTGGAAAAGAACAAGAGCGTTGAAGACTGACTAGTAATGTGAACTTTCGCAGAACTGATAATTTTCGCGCTGTTAAACTGGCGCTATTTTAACTGGCTTGCTTCTTACCTTTAATCCAGACGAAAATTCCACCATCTCATCGGCCTGGATGTTGTTCAAGCCATAGACACGAGCGATACCATCACCAATGCTCAGGACACGGCCCGTTTCGTCCAAGTCAGCTTTTGGGGCTGAGCCCAAAATGCGTTCCTCCAATACTGAAGAGATTTCCACCCCATTCTGAACAGGGCTGGCATGGAATTTGCGGGCTGCCACTGAGGCCGCTGGAAAAGCCGCCCCTGTAAGCTAAAACACAACGAATTTACTCACTGGAAGACTTATTAGTGGCCTATATCTTAATCTAGAGCAGTCAAGGGGCGATTCTCAGGTTAGTGTTTCTGGGTGTCAGTCAAAGAAGGGGTTAACTAACTGCAGCCAAAAACCCCTCTAAATACTTCATTCCGACTGCTAGCTTTTAAATTGCAACTTAAAAAAATAAGGACAACTTTAGCGCTGCTGAAATCAATTTTGGATCCATCGGTGCCCCCGATTACATAACACAAAGTTATGGGATTTTTGGCAGTTAATAAGCTCCTCAACCCCGACCCCATTAGAGTCTTTCGAGTTGGCACCACTAGAGTTAACCGAATGGCCCCTTTACAGCTCTGGAAACCCCCAAAGACCTGGAGCATGATCGGTTATGTCACACATTCGGCAAAGTTCAAGTCCGGAACGGGCGAAAATCCGCCATTCAAACACAAAATTCTTGTACAAAAACACTATGGATACCTGAGTTAGGCTCTTGGGGAGACTTCGGGCCTACTGAGGCAGCCAAACGTGCGGAAAGTAGAGACATTTTACAGCTTATCGGCCCAACACTCACAAAAGCAGCAGGATGGTGGACGGTCGGGACTTTAGAGTTGGGGATTGGTGTGACGTCAAAACAGCAGTAATGACCTGCTGCGCACCTACGGATGTATCAGGCGACATCTACCGCAGCCTGGGCTTGAATAAACGCCAAATAAATTATTAGCTTTGCTATAAAAGTATGTATTTACCACAAAGTATCTCTGACAAAAAAAACAATTTTTAAAATTTTTTTAAAGCATCGATAGCAGTAATTAACGAGGTGTTTTTTAAAATAAAAAACCTTGCCTTTATATGGGCAACATTGCGTTGCAACCTGTCAAAATCTGGCGGCACTTTAGTTCTTTCCCTCGTTTCATTTCCTTCAACGGAAAAACTGAAGTAAAATTTAGTCTTATATTCAGTCCTTCAATCAGAGACAAAATCTTGCCTTTGCCTCAGTGTTTTGGTCCGGCGAAACAGCCCCTCATCTCAATTTTCACCCCCATTTCTCGGTTTCCGAATCTCCAGTCAATTGACTAGGGCCCCAAACTTTCCTCCACGCGTCCCCTTTTACTCAACATGGATGACGACTGGGATGATGGAGTAGTCTCTGCGCCCCCAATGGTAGGTACTATAAACAGCCCCTATATTACTTTCATTTCTTTGTCAAGGTTTGTAAGGTTAGATGGTGGTCGTTGCCCATTTGGAACCACGTTTTTAAGTTCTTAAGGGCAAGACCGCAATCAGACCGGCATCAAAGGCATTTCCACATAGGCAGTCGAAAAAAACGATAATGAACAAAACCCGGAAGTAATTTTTAGTTTTTTTTTCACTGTTGAAAGCCCCCAAGCAGTCAGGTAAGTTTTACAAGGTTGCTTGAGCTTCACTTGCAATGTGAACGGTTTCACTGGATTGGTTCTGAGGAAAACGTTTCAATGAGCGTTAGTTGCATTAATCAAAGCTTTGGGGCCATTTCCAACGTATTAGAAGTGAAGTTTTACATGAACAAATCAAAGTAAAATGTAGTTTAATCTTGGTTTAAATTCATGAAATCTGTAAATCTTCTTTGTCATGGAGAGTGCTCAAAATGTGAAGTTGGCAGCTTAATTTAAAATTAACCAAACTGCTGTTATTTATATGTCTTTGTTTTTTGTTAAATTCGTAGCTAAGAAATCGTCATCCTTGCGTTTTTTATGTATGTATATGTAAATCATCGTGGATAAGAAAACTGTCACTCATCTCGCCGTTGAAATATGCGTAAACTTTACTTTACCAGGCTAGAAAAGTGGCTGATCAATTAACACTTGCACTTATCGGATTTGCCCTCGAAGGGTCTATTGACTCACTTCAATTAACATCCGTGATATTTAGACACTTTCGAATACAATCTCTAGATAAGAGATTTCTTAATGACTGTTAAATTTCTTTCAGCCTCCGACCAGTTTTGCTTCAGAAGGAGGCACTAAATTCGCTGCAGGCCGCGGCTTTAAACCAGTAGATATGGGCTCAGACAATACATGGAACAATGACGGGACCGTCGGCGGATGGGGCGATTCCGACTCTCCTAGCGACTTTGGCAACGGCGGTAAGTCGCTTCTGAGCCTTCTGAGGGATTGCGTTATCCCTATTTAAATAGGGCAGGGCGGTCGAGGCCGTGGAGGGCGTGGCCGAGGTGGCAGAGATCGAGATGGCGGAGGAAGAGATCGAGATGGAGGAGGCAGAGACCGAAATGGAGGTGGCAGAGATCGAGATGGAGGAGGTAGAGACCGAAATGGAGGTGGCCGAGATTATGGTGGAGGTGGCAGGGATCGTAATGGGGGCAGAGATAGGGATGGCGACAGAAATCGCGACGGCGGCGATAGCTGGAACAACCGCCGCAATGACGATAAGAAAGATGAGAATGGTGAGCCGCAGAAGCCAAGAGAAATCTACATTCCGGTGGAAAGAGTGAACGACGATAATCTGTTTACGGAGACAATCACATCTGGTAAGTGGGTTTGAGCTGGCGCAACGATTTCCATCTAATAGGTATGTTTTTGTAGGTGTGAACTTTATAAAGCTGGACGACATCGACGTTAAAGTCACGGGGGAAGAAGTTCCAAGCACTATTTCATCCTTTCATCAATCGGGGCTGCGCCCTCACCTACTAGACAACGTTAAAAAGTCTGGATACTTGCAACCGACGCCCATTCAAAAGCACGCCATACCGATCTTGTTAGCTGGTCGCGATATGATGGCCTGCGCCCAAACTGGCTCAGGAAAAACCGTAAGGCTTTCACAATGAGTACAAAGAGCAAATGGGTGTTATAGACTGTGTCGACTCTTTTAGGCAGCTTTTCTGTTGCCGATTATTAATATGCTCCTTCAAAGCCAAAAGCCTCCAGAAACCGAAGGTGAGGCCTGCAAACCTAACGTGGTCATTGTCAGCCCAACCCGAGAGCTGACCATCCAGATCTACGACCAGGCCAGAAAGTTTGCCTCAAATTCGATTGTAAAAGCTGAGGTCATCTATGGAGGCACGTCCGTGCAGCATCAAAGAAGCAAAATTATGGTAAGTCTGTTTGTTTGCCGCTGTTGTAGGTGAAATTTGAGGGAATGTTCACTTTGTAGAAAGGCTGCCATATCTTAGTGGCTACTCCCGGCCGGTTGAACGACTTTGTTAACCATGGGCATATTAGTTTCGCTTCCGTGCAGTTTATTGTTCTGGATGAAGCCGATCGAATGCTCGATATGGGTTTTTTGCCGATTGTTGAATCCATGCTGGGTCACTCCACCATGGTGGCCACGGTGAGTTGTCTTGTACGGTTTCTCAACAGTTTTTTGAGAGTTTGATTGCAGGGCGATAGACAGACGCTGATGTTCTCCGCAACTTTTCCCGAGGAAGTCCAGCACTTGGCTGGCAAATTCCTGCACAATTACATTTTTGTGGCGGTTGGAGTGGTGGGCAGTGCGTCTACGGACTGTTGAGCAGGTCTTTTACGAAGTCTCGCGCTTTGATAAGAGGAACAAGCTAATGGAAATGCTGTCGGCAGCTCGTAAGTCCTTTTAACTCTATTTAAGCGGATCAACAAGAGTTTTTATTGCAGCCGGCGAAAAGACAGTGGTGTTCGTTGAGACGAAACGAAGTGCCGATTTCTTAGCCACTTTTTTGAGCGAGAATAGCATCCAGTCGACGAGTATTCACGGTGACCGGCTGCAGCGGGAGCGCGAAGCTGCCCTTTGGGACTTCAAAAAAGGTAGATAATTACGGAATCTTTGCAATGGCGCTTAAATGGGGTTGCTTGCAGGAATCCGATCCATTCTGGTCGCAACGGGGGTGGCGGCCAGAGGCCTGGATATTGAGGGAATCCAACACGTTATAAACTACGACTTGCCTAAGAGCGTGGACGAGTATGTGCATCGCATTGGCAGAACCGGTCGAGTGGGAAATCGAGGCAAAGCCACTAGTTTCTTTGATGAGAAATGCGATAGCGCCATTGCAGGTCCCTTGGCCACTATTTTGAAACAAGCGGGCCAAGAAGTGCCGCAGTTTCTACTTGGCGGCGGCGGCTATGGAGGCGATTACGACAACGGCAACTTTGGAGGCCGAGACATTCGAGGGGTGAGTTCCGGTCTGCTTGAAAGTGTGAATGACTGTACAGAACTGTTTGTTGCAGGAAAACTTCGGACAGGGCCAGAACTTTAACCAAGTGCCAGTTGAAAACGAGGACGAAGATTGGTAGTGCGCGCGTACTTCATTGCCCTGTTATTGCGATTTATTTTCTTTGCAACTTGTCCTTTTTTTTCGTTTTGTTCTATTTTTTTTAGAATCTCTTGTTGTGTTAAATCTACGTTCCTTTAAGCGCGTTAAATCAGATAACGAAGCTGTGATACACGCGGAAAGAGGAAGGTTGAGACGTTATTTGGTTAACTTAGTAACTTGTTATGGCCCGGTGAATACCGGCAAGTAGACCGGTCGCAACTTGTTTTTTAAGAATTTGATTTCGTTTAAATATATTAAGGATTTTCTTAGTTTTAAGAATTGTTTTCGAAGAAGCTGCTAAGGAGTTTTAATAAAGAGTTTCTAGACCAAGGAATTTATTGCTGTATTCTTGTGGATGGATGAATGATTAATTTTAATAAAACCTATTAGATATCAAAGGGCATCTAGCAAACATGCCGCCGCAGGAAGTTTTGGTCATTAATCTACGATCATCTGTATAATGCCACTGGCGAACTTTTCTCGTAATGCGCGAGATGAGGCCGTAATTATTAGGTTGGGGATAAAAGGTTGGAAAGTTCGACGATAATTTGCGCTTCTTAAGTCGGCTGCCACTAAGCGATGCCACTATAAACCGAATCGCTCTTCGATTAGATTTTCCATGCGGGCTTGTTTCTCATCCCAGCTTGAAAATTGGGACTAAAAGTGAAACTGCTGTTCGACGATGGCTTGATTATTCGCAAATTAGAGTGCTTGAACTGAACTAATTCCTGCATGAAAAAGGGAGTTCGGGCAGTTTTAAAGCAAATTGCGAATAAGGGGGTTGTTTTTAAGCACAACTCCCCTCATATCCGGACCCCAATTACCCAAATTCTGTTGATTTAACGGCCCCATTTGTTACCTTTCGCCGAAATTCCTGCAAACGAACAAAACTTCCCGACAAGTTAATGGCTAAATTCTGAGTTATGGTCAATTTATAGTACCTAGGACATAAATTCGCCACCTTGCGCGCCTTCCCTAGATAGTTTCAAAGTGAAACTTTGGCAAGTTTTCCCTGAGCAATTACGACCTTTGTGCTCATACATTTTATTGGGTGTTAGATCGGGTTTCATGTTATATAGTAATATTAGGTTTTTTTGCGTGAATTTAGGACAGTTTAGGGGCAAATGTATAGAAAAACTGCACTTACTATTTCAAGCTGCTCGGTTCTGATTGTAAACTACTGGCAGAAACGTCAGATGGTTCACAATTTAAAAAAAATCGTTTTTTTTTTCATGAACATTACTCAACTGGTTGTGAAAATGCCGGAAAACGTGAATGGGATGTTAATTATTCAGAAAACCCACTAGTTGTTGCAAAAAAGTGAAAAATTCAGGCATTTTTTCCAAAATATTACCCACTAAGTTACGCACAGTTACTCCTATGCGTAAATAGACACAGCGCTTTTTGTTTTTTACCAGGTTGCTGGCTTTTAATTGAGCGAAATTTGTTTTCTTCCGTCTATACGCCCATATTTCCATCCTCTGGCGACGCTGCCAAGCGTCGGCGACATTGGGCGATGAGGCTGCTGCGTCGCCATAACCTCTTGACAGTGAGTTGTATTTTCATTTATCATCCTATCTCCGGAGATTTATTTGCAATTTATAAACGAATTCCTGCTGGAATATTAACAGCAGCCCATTCCAGTGCTTACTAAACCGATAGAAAAAATGGTAAGCGGCTAATCGACGGGGTTTTCCGCTGTTGCAATTTTTGCTTGATCATTCGCATTAATGGGGCCGTTTTGTTGGTTTTAGGCCCGCAGATACGATACGAGAACAACGATTTTCTCCCCAGAAGGTAAGCGGGTTGTCTGATACGGTTTTGCAACTATTTACATTGAGCCTCATAATTTTGTGTTGCTGCAGGTAGATTATACCAGGTGGAATATGCAATGGAAGCTATCTCCTTGGCAGGCACCTGCTTGGGGATTCTGGCCAATGACGGTATTCTATTGGTGGCAGAGCGTCGGAACACCAACAAACTGCTGGATGAAGTGTTCACGTCCGAAAAAATCTACAAGCTGAACGAGTAAGTGATTCTTTAGTGCGTAATTTGTTTCATTCATGGGCCCCCTTTTTGCAGAGACATGGTGTGCAGCGTGGCAGGGATCACGTCTGATGCCAATGTTCTTACTAATGAGCTGCGAGTGATCGGCCAGCGATATCTCTACCAATACGGAGAGTCCATTCCGTGTGAGCAGCTGGTTTCTTGGCTTTGCGACGTAAAGCAGGCCTACACGCAGTACGGGGGCAAGCGCCCCTTTGGAGTCTCCATCCTCTATATGGGCTGGGACAAACACTACGGCTACCAGCTCTACCAGTCAGACCCCAGTGGAAACTACAGCGGCTGGAAGGCCACTTGCATTGGCAACAACAGCTCGGTAATCCTTCATTTGAATGCAGTCCTTCTGGGAAAATGCTGACGCTTCCTGTTATTTCAGGCGGCAATTTCCAGCCTAAAGCAGGAGTACAAGGAGGGCCAGATGACTCTAGCGAGTGCCAAGTCGCTGGCTGTGAAGGTGCTGAGCAAAACCTTGGATATGACCAAACTGACGTCGGAAAAAGGTACAAAAGCAGCGCAGTTGCCCCGGTGATTGGTCCTAATTTGCTGCGATTTTCCAGTCGAAATGGCCACGCTGTCCAGAGTCAATGATAAGACTGTTATCAATATCCTAAACGCGAAAGAGGTGGACGCATTGATTGCAGAGTATGAGAAGAGCGAGGCGGCCAACGAGGCCTCCAAGAAGGAGCAGTCCAAAGTGACCGCCTAAGCTGCTAAGCTAATGTTTTTAAATTGCCAATAAATGGTTTTGTATTTACGTGAGCTGTTTGGGCGCCCCTTCCTCATCGAGGTAAGCAAGTTTCTATTCCAATCCCATCGGTTTAATTACGAAGAAAATCCTACTAATCACCCTAATAAATAAAAATCCAGCCGATCAATTTCCTGAATTAAACGTCGTGCTTCAACACAAGTGCGTTGTGTGCGTATCAAATTTAGACAGTCGCGAGCGCTGCGCCCTCATCGATTTGTTATTCCGCGTCTCTGATTAATGTTTTTAATTTCTTTTATTTAAATATACTCAAAATGGTGTGTGTGTGTTCTTATCCAACACTTTAGAACGAGCAGCTCGAATGGCCTCAATTGTAATCCAATTCCAGCGGCAAAAAAAAAGAAACGCTTTATATTCAAATTGGTGTTTGCTGTTGCGGAATCGGTGTGCACCCACATAGATATATACAGGTCAAATTAAATTAATTGGTGTACGTTTCGGTTTTAATTTCGTTTTTAATATTCGGCCGTTGTCGGTTGCCAGCGATGAATTCATTATATGGAAATGGGGCGCATTTATTAAAAATGAAACCAAATTGTTGAATTGGACTTTTTTGCGTCTTGTTTTAGAGCTCGAAAGGAATATTTGTTTTTATAGTCGCCCATTAAGTCTAAAGAGAAAACTGAACAGGGATTTTCCTGCTTCTGAATTGCCCAAATATCATTTTTTGGAAGTTTTGCATCTAATTCAATCGTTTCGCTGTATACAGGTAATTTTACAACGTTTTTATTTATTTTATCGAGCGCATTCGGAATTTCAACCGTGCAACTACAAATAATTATAAATATAGATTTTTGAAAAGCACCCAAGCTGGCCAATGGTGAATATATTATATGGAAATGGTAGTATTACTTAAGAAAAAAAAACAGAAGATTGTTAAATTGGAACGTTTCTTGCCACCGAAATGCCATAAAAGGCTTTATCAGAGCCGGAAAGGCCATTTCGGTTTTGTCGTCCGACTTTCGCTGCGAAATTAGATTTCATATAAGAACTGAGAGTGTGACATTGTTGCGATTTTCTTTTTTTCTTTAAGGCGCCGCTATTGTATTTCGGAATTGGGAAATGTGTGCGGGCTTTTTGACAAGGATTTTCCCGCTGGATGCTTTAGCAAAATATATTGTCCTACATTAATTTAAGGGGAGCTGGTTTTTCTACACAGCAGGGAAATTAACAAATTCGGTTTTTTGTTGTTGTAACTGTTAGAAAAGCGCGCTTTGTGTCCCAGCAAAAATCCTGGAAAACTGGGTTAAATGCTTGAAAACCCGCAGGTTAACATTGGAAATCACGAAAAAAAACGAATATCCTGCGAAGGAGTCTTGTAACTTTTCGTCCGGCGATAAAATTATACAAAAATCTCCCAGCAGGTTTAGTGCTGAGTGTCCAATTTCGAAGATGAACATTTGCATGCAAAACACATTCTGACATCAGTGACGAGGGTTGTAAAAGGGGAGCAATTCGGGGGCTGGGGAATTATTATTTTTCGGGCCAGACTAAAAAATTACTTCTTGTCCATGCGGCAGTTTTCGGACTTTTCCAAGCCCGCTACGAAGAAACGTATGTATACTGGAAGGACATTTCATGTTCTTTTCACGGGAATGTTGGCAAAAACTGTTTGTTTATCAGCGAATTCCTTTCGAGGTGTATATCGAAAGGATTTTGACCACATTTGCTGTGTGTGAGTGTCTGTGTTTGTGTCGATTTGACTGAGTGTTTTGGCTCAAAACATGCCTAAGTAAGTACCTAGTTGCAGTCGAAAATTTTTAATCTAAAGCTTCAAATTGCCGCTTCATTGCTTATTTTCTGCTCAGCGTCATTTACCCAGAATAAAACAAATGTTCAATTTCCCAGTAGTGTATTCCAGAAAAACGCCCCAGTAGACTACACTTGTCTCTCTCACACTCGTGCCTATGGCAAACGGAATGGCCTGGAACGACTGGCTTTTGACCTGCACTGGTCGAAAATTGAACATTTCAGTAATGCCGATGTTTTTGTGTACTATCTTAATTGTTCTTTTGCAGCATGCTTCGCTTGCTCTGCCTAGTGCTGGTATTGCAGCATTTCGTGCAAAATGTTATTGCTGAACAAGCAGAGCTTCCGACCAACACTCGGCGGAACAGCTACGGCACTAAACTGATGATGGAGCTGTACAAAATCCTCAACAACAGAGAGAACGATATGAACCAGAAGGGCGCGAGAGTAAGACGCGACTATCATACGTTCCAAACTGAAGAGGATCCGGCATATTTGAGTATCGACGACATCTCCAACGGAGAAATGAGCGATATGATTTACCTGATGCATCCCATTGATGATGGATCGGAACGCAACATGACCAGACTCAAGCTTGAATTTTCGCTGCCGCAAATCGATATGCAAGCCAGAGTGCTGAACGCTGAGCTGAAGCTGTTCCAGAACAAAGTACATTGCCTGGTCGACGATGATTTTTACGTGGTCTTGGTCTACACGCGACAGAGGCTTGATGGAAAAGACTACTTTAACCGGGTGTGGTATACAATCACTGCAGCTGACTATTCGGGCTGGATTTCCATTGACATATCGGAAGTGTTCAAGGCTTGGGTGAGGAATGAGACTCAGATCTACGAGCTGCACGTGAGCGCCCACTCGTATAACTTTGCATGGATCATTGTGGATCCTCGAACCATCGGGATCCAGTTCCAACATGAACACCTTCAGAACGAGCCCTTTATCCTCAGTTTCGTGAACACCGACTCAGAGCAACATCTGCGGTTCCCTCGGAACGTTGCTACTACTGATCTTACCGTCTTGAAAGTGGAATCTGCTGGAAAAATGTGCGAACTGGTTTCTATTACTGTACAGTTCAAGGATCTGAACATGGACACTGTCGTGTTGGCTCCCCAGGAGTATGTGACCGGAGTTTGTATCGGAGTTTGCAAGTTTCCCATCAAGTTTCCCATGAAAGTCACCTCGCATGCCATGGTGCAAAGTTTGATGCATATTAAGTATCCAGATAAGTTTCCCAGTCCCAAGTGCGCCCCGCGCGATACCAGTAGTATGGGGGTGTTGTTTCAATTTGGCGCCAACACTCTCTACAAGCTTTTTCCACAGATCTTGGTAAAAAGCTGCGCTTGTCTTTAATTTTCCTGCGCAAAATATTTTTTCCGTGTTTGTCACTTTTTTTACTGACTAAGTTTTTTTTGGCGACTTTGCTCTGTTAACGTTCTTAAAACTAATAATGACTTAGTAATTTTAATTGAAGAATTAATTGCTTAAGGCATTTATTAATAAATTGACAAACAAAGTTTATTTTTTTGCGTTTTATTTTGCTCCTGGCTCGGTTTGATCGATGGGTAGGCCAAAGTCTCTATCTCATGAACCCGTTCTTTAGCAAGAGATGCAAATGGTGTGGAGCACCGCTTTCTGTTTTCCATAAAAAGCCAACTAATTACCAGTGATATTTCATCGGAACAGTTCAATTTTACCTCAGTCTAAAATCTAAGAGCTATCGGCATCGGTCGGGCCCCATCGACTAGTGATGTCTCTCTTACATTCAATGCTAAACCTATCTAAGAGCGACTAGTGCCTTTAGTGCGTGGCTTTCGTTATACACTGCTGAAAAAATGTACAGTTTTGCTAATGCATGTTGTATGTGCTTACTGAGGAGCTTTTTAGATCGAAGACTCATTTGAGGAGTAGATTTTTGCAAGAAAAGTTCCATTGTTTTTACACTTGGCATTAGCTTACAATGGCTGAAATTCCATTTGGACCATTTTACCTTAAAACACAGAAATTTTGAAATACACTTTTTGGGAAACTTTTCACTTCCAAACCGCTCAATCGAACTTAATGTTGTCTTCCCAGTGACTGATTTTTTTCATTATACGCCAGGTACAGTTGAGGCCGTAAATCCTCCACGGGACATTTATTGTTCGAAAGTTAAAGCAGTTTCAGCTCAATCGGTGTTCAGATTTGCAAAAAACAGCCGTTCGGTAAGTTTTAAGCTGCTGAAAAGTTCCGATGCATATGCGAGGCAACGAGTTTTCCGGGAACGGTGGCAAATCTTTGCCAACTTCAGGCCCAAACTTCCTTTGTGTAAGCACGCAGAGTGAGTTGAATATATTGACACTGCGGGGTAGTTTTCGCGTTTCATAGTGGATCCAGAGCACGCCACTGACCGAAGAAATATAAATCAACGTTTTGCTTTCTGGTCCAGCTTGTCGAGAGCATAATTTCGAATTATGAAAGATCAATACGCTTCGAGCGGGATGTCCAGTTTTTGTCCTTTTGTTTTCATCGAACTAAAAAGGACCGACCATTAATTCTATTTGCACCAAATGTCGATCGACTCGAGGGGTGATAGATCGACTTTAATATCCCCGATGACGTAATAGAAATTTCATTCTGCTCCGATGAAATATTTATGTCATCGGAATTCTAGTTTCATCAAAAAACACTTCAATATGGCATGAGTGTATAGCCCCTGCCCATCTCTCTCCCACCCGTGGATGAATTAGCGCCTTCCTACTCAGGTGGGTGGCTTGAGTGGTAAAACTGCTCAAAAATTGAAGCATTTTATCCTCTCCATCAATTTTAAAGGAAAAAAACCAAATCCATATCCGCAAGATCTATCGGTGATATAGTGGGTTAAGAGGCCCTAAACCCGCTTTCAGCAACCGAGCATATAAAATTCATATTTATGCTGTTTTGCAGACATTTTATACGGGCCGTAATAAAATTTGCCCTTATCATGTAGGAGCGATAAAACACTGGCCCCCGTTTATAACTTACATATTGGGGCTTTGGTCTATAAATAATTTCGGCCTGGGCGATTTTCATATACTTACTTCAGATAGCGCCAAATTCTATATCTTCCTAATAGAAAAACCAACACGCTTTCATCCAGACGGAAACTAATTAAACATTAAATTCATTAGGAGCGATTAACATTCCATTCGCATGCTTTGACTACAGTCGGCGATTGTTCAGCCTGATGGATTTCCAGAAATCCGCACCATTTCCAGGATATGTTAGACGGAGCGTTAGCGACGTGCTGGAAACCCTTTGTGAGTTATAGACTTGTCACGAAATTCTGTTGTGACATGCCAACTCATTTTAGCCTAAACCATCTCAATTATTTGCCTGTAAACCCTTCAATTTTTCCGCAGTTTATAAAAATAGCGTCACCTAACCAGACTTTGGGTTAGTTGGCCACTTATGTGAAGCATTGGTTGGAAAGAGACCGACACAGCTAAACTGCACTCGCTTGGCTGATACAGCGTCATCGAAAATGAACAGTTCAAAAAAAATCTATCAAGCAGACAATTTAGGCGTTATTTGAAGCTGAAAAAGGATTGGTAAATGGGAACGAGTAAAATTAACTAAACTAAAACGCATTTATCGGAAATCGCAATTTGTAAAAGTAATCGAATCAGGGCAACATGTAAAAATGAATTGGGTTTGCACATCGATTCACTTCACATTTAGGCGACGTACAAAATGCGAAAAACACACACGAAAATGCGGAAAAATGACGAACTTGGGTAATGTTAATTTAATTTGTCACTCGTGCCGCAGGCACTTCATGCCCGGTTGGATGAATATAAATAAAGTTGTCCCCAATAAGGCAGTATTTTATTAAAAACTAGCCTTTGAATTGATTGGCTAAATGTTACAGGAGCCAAACAGCAATTCCTTCATTTTTTTCTCAGTGTAGGACGGAAGTCCGTAGTTCAACCTCGGATCATAGGCCATAAGCAGTGAGTGCGCAAAAGACAGACGTAGTCGAATCGCTCCGATTGGAGGCGCTTGGCCCAAAAAGCGTGCAGAAAAGCTGAAGTGTGCCAGATAGTTTTTCTCAATTGAAAAAATAGCGACACGATCTGATTGGAGTGTGACTGGGCGTACCACCGAGCCTTGGAACTTGGATGAGGGCTTTTTTGCCAAAATCCAGTTTTTCCAGGGCATGCGTGCGAAATTCGAGGCTGGAAATTCTACGCTCACATTCATTGCCTAGTTCGCTGCCGGCATTCGAGCGGGGTCAGTTTGCGCCCCGGGGCTCCTAAATTGCGCCCATTTCTCACGTAAAATTCAATTGCGCTCCATGAAGTTGCGTGTGTTGATCTCTTCCTTAAGGTTCCAGTGAAGTTGATCATGTGATTGTAAGTTGGGTGGGAACCATGCTAGTTTCTACCAGTTTGTTGCTTGTTTTCGTTGTTCTTCAAAGTAAGTATTTGAGGGAAAAATTGAGGAGAAAATTCGTATTGAACATTGTTAGGAAACTAGACGCTTTGAACGAGGAGCTTGTTCTAATCCTTTGTTAAAACCGACCGCAATTTTCTTAAAATCTCCCGAAGGGGGATGCATGTAAAGGAAGTTTATGCATCTGAAAAGCCCGAGGGTATTCTGGCAAACGAATGGCGGAGATTTTGAGGAAAACCGCACAACTTGCCTGCCTAAGTGCTCATGTCCCATCTCGTGTTAATCGGCGCAGTTGAGGAAGTTTAGACGAGCTTTGAGGCCTTTGAGGCCGTTGAGAACTTCCAACAAAATTAGTTGAACCCAGCTGGTTGAAAAATAACCACCCATTCCACTCATGCATCATGCATTTTAAGCGCCCCACCAGATTAATGCGCCGGTTAGTGTTCCAGGACATTTTCATTTTTTTCCTCCCCTCTCCAACGATTTATCCATGTTGGCAATGGAACGAGCGCTCCACCTCTCCATTGCACCACTCGAAAGGTATCAGGTGTTGGGAGAAATCCGACACTCCCTTACATCATCAGTACACTTATCCGCAAGCTGACGGCAAGGGCCATTAACTGCTGCATTAAGGGTTGTTTAAAAAGGTCGGCCCCAACCTCTAGGGTTACATTGAGTTAGTCAAGTGGGTTTTATTTTATAAGCGACCCTTTTGGGGGGCACACATTGTCACTAACGGGGACCCCCTTATTGAAGTTGAGTTTTATCATTTCGCCAAAACGCTTTTGCTTGTTGTGGCTCATTATCACCTGTTCAGTCAATGACAGCTACAATATTTTGAAATTTTTTTTGAAAAGTTGGGCGTATTTCTCGCTGAAAAAATTGGACAATTTTCGACCAGTGTATAACAAAACCCAGTCATTCCTGCCCGAGTAGATGTCTGTCTCGATCTGCCGTGGGTGCATGAGCCTCGAGCGCGCCCTCGATCACCCTGTCGGCAATTGCAATTAAACTGATCAAAAATTGTGATTGCTAGTTTTAACCAAACATGTGCCAACTAGTTTGAAAAAGCTTCAGTCGTGCGAAGGAAGCTTTGGATAAAAACTGCCAAAGCTACCAGACGTTTATTTAATAAACCGCAAAAATTACACGTTCCCGCTTGTTCTAGCTGCTGTTTATTAACATCCAGCGGCACCCTGAAATCCAATGAAAGTTTTTGTGCAGAAAAGTGCATTCGTGACCGGCATGCAAGCGGAGATTTTGCCAGTTTCCGCACTAAATTGGGTTAGTTTTGCGGAATTTCCTTTCGGATGGCTCAAACCATCAAGGAGAAATAATAGGGCTGCACACCAAAAGTTGACAAATCTGTTAAATTTAGTGCCAGTTTATTTCTGGCTAGGTGAAGACTGTTGGTGTCTCTGTCCCACCAACGGTTGTGTGCGACTCAAGCAGCGCCCTTCTTGTCTGATTGGCTTTCGATGTATACTACTAATAAATTGAACGGGTTGGAAATATTTCCAGAAATATAACCAAAACCGGGTCTACCGATAGATATCCGGTGGCTGTTTGCAATAAATTGCTCGCAAGTTTAAATTGCGCTGGTTTATCTCTCTGCAAATAAATTTGTTTTCAATTTCCCTTCTCTCTATAATTTATTGCCAATTTTGCTGCAAAAAGACAGACGTTTCGACTTCGCCTGCAATAACCGTTATCAGAATGAAGCAATCGAGTCTGTTGGATGAACATGAACAGTTTGTTTAGTGTAACAAACACTCTCCTCTCTCTCAACTCTATTAGCCGGGATCGGTGTTATCTCGATGTGCCGTTTTGTTACCAAAGGGGTGGCAGATTAATGCGATTGAAGGCGCATTCAAATTCGGCATTTTGCCGGCTGTTTTCGATTGTCCTGAATAGATGACTTCAACTAATCAAGATCTATATCATTATCTGCCAAGTCCCCGATTAGAGCCATCCGCATTGCCAGATATTCAAACAGCTTTAGATTCGCTTATTTACGGGGGCCCTATTAAGATGTGAGCCCCTTAACGGCAGCCTGCGTAGGTAAAATTCAATATTGTGTGCCCCATTTGACTATGACGATAATCTCCGGGAAATTTGAATGTGAATGGGACGATTTCAATTGTTTTAATGGCGGTTAATAATGCCGTTGTAGCTGGGGGGCGGCACAGAATGCGTTCAGTTAACAATAAAGGATGTTGCCAAATCAATATGCTGCCGAAAAACCCCTTATTTCCAACGGCTGCTAAAGCCCCCCAGGGCAATTAGAAATAATCCGCAAGTCTAATGGGCAGTTTCCGGGACTGGGGTCTTAATATTCAGCGAAACTCAATTTTCTTGCATTGTTTTCATAATTCGAAGCGATTGGTTTGCTTTTGCGTAATATTTACAATTTATGAACAGTGTATATTGGAAACTATGCCCTGGGCGTAGGGCAGTGAAGAGTAGATGTTTGCCTCTATCTGCCACAGGTGCGTGAGACGCACACAAGGTCCGGATCGCCTTGTAACATTCTCGTTATAAACTGATGGGAAATTGAACTGTATTAGAGTAAATTGGCAATTTGACAAAAACATTTCTGAAGGGGAATTTTCTTGGTGCATTTATCGTTGCCGATTAAAACGCGAATATTTCAATTTCGCTGCATTTCAGCGACGGCAAGATAAAGGCATTACAAGGCGTTTAGAGTGACTTTACAAGGGCCCAGTAATTTGGTTTTACTGCCAGAGAAGTCGTAATGCTTATTTATGGGTTGGGATTTTTAGTTGTGAACTAGTAAAACACGTCGGTTTTCGTCCAGAATGAATTAAAAGCAGTTGAATGAATGAATGTGTTTCTTAGACGGTTATAATGAAGGTTAGCGTTGACTCAATATTAACTTAAAGCGAGGAGATCGTGCAAGATCAAGCCAATGGCTTCTATCCAGATTAGGTGCACCGAATTACGTTAAATCGCTCAGCCAGAAAATTAACGTTGGCTTGCATAGCACATAAATTTTGGACTTAATAAGGTAATGGCAGCTGTTCAGCTGCAGCATACGGGCAATGTGCAGCCAACGAAGCTGTTTCGACTGTTTTGCTCGTGTTTTTCCATGTGGGAGAACTGCATTAAGCCTGTGGAAAACTAATTATTTTTACACTAAACTTCGATTATTGACGGTCAACAGTCAGCTTCACGATTAATTAATTAAGCTTGGAATAAACGACTAACAAAAGGGAATTTTTCTAAAAATTGGAGTATTGTTGAAGCTGAATGGTATTTAACCCATATAAACACCATTCGTTTTTCTATGATTGAGGAAAATTCCTGAAGCTGACGGCTTCGTAAATTCAGGCCTGTTTCATGAATGCTGAAATTGGAGAAGTGCCGCTTTAAAAATTTGCCAAAAATCAACCAAGAGTCGCAGACAAATAGGATTTTGCCCTGAGATGTATTCTTGTGTTTTCTTTGTATGTGCGGATTTTTATTTGCCTAGCTTTATTAGTGTGAGAATAGTGATTTTTGCAATTCAGCAGTGTATACGTGAGTACGGCACTTGGCAGGTGCAATTTTGAAAATTTCCCAAAAATTGGGAAAAAAATCTCGGGTAATTGTCAATTTGCCCACTTACTAAACTGGTGTTCTTCTGTGGATATGGATAAATTCAGCTCTCTAGTTCTGTTAGTTTCGGACTAGCCATTTTTTTAGTTCGAGAGTACGACAATGAATAATGCCCCCCACTTGGCAAGTTCCAACTTAAAACTCTGCCAAAAATTAGCAGAAAGTTCCAACTGAAGGAAATTTTTGTCAGTTTTTAACTATGATCTCTTCTATAGATACACAGAATCCCAGATGGCTACTTGTTTTCGTTTGGCACCAGCGATTTTTTGAATCGAAGATTACGCCAGTGAAAACTGCACTTAGCAGGCTGACTTTAAAAACTCCGTAAAAAAATAGCAAAAAGTCCCAGGCCAAACGCAATTGTGCCAATCATTAATCAAGATCTCCGGTATTGATATGGAAGATAGCAGATTTCAGAAAAAATGAGGGATTTAAACAAAACGCAATTTCAAAGCAAAAGTTTCCAAATTAAATCCCCTTAGTCGTCTAGCTATAGGAAATCCGTTTTATTCTTTCCACACTAGAGGCTATACGGCAAGCGAGCTGTAATAGGGTTTTCCTTAAATCCCATTGAAAATCTATTTTACTCTCCGGCTCTCACTGCGTTATTTCGCCACCATTAAAAACTGCCCTTGGGCGCAGCGAAACAACCCCACATCCGAAAGAATTAACCGATTTTTCCCATGTTTTAAAGAAAAAAGGAAAACTTAGTCGTTCCATTGCTTGCCACGCTGAAGGAAGATGAGAGGAGGCTTCAGGAGGAATTCCAAATCCTTATTTATATAAAATGTCCGCAGTCCATATCCGGTGTTAATTTTCCAGCTTCGCAGCTTATTAACGCTTTTCCAGTTCGCACAGCTTTCCGCAAACAGACAACTTCTGTAGCTCTATTACAGGCATGTTCACCAGACCAAATTCACGGAAATTTTCATTTTAGTTAATTTTCCCAGATATCTGCACCAGTTTCGGGCTGAAGGCTCTAAAACTGAGCATCCCAAGAGCGGTTAGAGCAGGCCACTCAGTCACTTTGGGCTGCGAATACGATCTGGAAGAGGCTCAATTATACTCAGTGAAGTGGTATCGGGAGCAAGAGGAATTCTTCCGGTTCGTGCCGAAGGAGGAGCCTCCAACCAGAGTGTTTACGACATCTGGACTCCAAGTGGATGTAAGTAATTGAGGATGCGAATCCTCACTATCTACAACATGCATCAAGCAGAAACTGTTGAGTTTTCTCGTGGAAAAATTGTTCTTTCAGACGTTTCGCTAGCACTAGTCACTGGTATCTTCAGAGTGGTGCTAGGACGATCAAACCACCTCTGAAGATGTAAGCCACTCGAGCTTGCGAAACGTCAGGAAGAACTCCTGTACTACGACAGGCCTAAAAACTCAAAAAAGTCGCCAGTTTCAAGCAATAGATGGGATAAGCCTCATTCGTTTCATTCCTCATATACACAATGACTTTTTTACTTGCACACCGTGTTTAGGGTAAATTTCAATTTCAAATTCACTTTGTACTCCGAATGCCGGTCCTGAAAGTTTCCGGATTAGCCCGCTATTGCTGGGATAGTAGGCCCTTTTTTTTGGCAGAGCAATATAATTGTAGGCAAAGTGGCAGGCCTATAAGCCCTAAATCGCCGGTTATACCTGTAAATTTGCGCAATGTTTTTCAACAACTAAGGACACTGTGTCCAAGATAAAAAGGGTCCAGTGTCCAATGTTTCGTTTCGGATTTTTCGTTCTCAACACACAGCACGAGTAAAAACCGGAAAATGTTGGCAATAGTTTAACTCTTCTCCAACGCATTGTCCATTCGATGCGCCGCATGTTGCGAATGCTGAAAGCCGATGACAAAGAGCAGATTTGAAGAGCATGCGAGCTCAATGGCAGTTAATGGAGATTCGGCTGGAACATGATGTTGTTTTGTTTCAGATATCAGTGTCCAACGCCAACCGCGTCACGTTGCTGTCGGTTAATCGGGATATATCCGGACAATTCCAGTGCGAAGTGTCGGCCGATGCCCCTTTGTTTCACACACAATCCATGTCCGCCTTGATGACTGTTGCAGGTAAGACTGGACTGAAATCTGGCATTAAAAAGTCAATTTTCAACCCTTCACAATTGTTAATCCATCCTGATTGGCTGATCACAGCCAATAAATCTTCCGCTTAATTCAAAGAGTTATTGCGGACTGGTGTTAATGGATGCCACCGTTAAACAGTATAACGAGGCATGGAAAAGGCGATTTGCTCTCCATGTGAAGTCCATAATTATTAGTGGCCATGTTCCACATTGACTAATAACTCTCGGACTTTTTGCCGATTAATTGAATTCAAACCGATTGATCGATTTGTTAGCAAACTGAAGAAGCGACGTGTTTTGTTCGATGGAAAAAGTCCATTAAAATGTTGAATCAATGCGGTTTTTGCTATTTTAAGGCTTTTTCCAGCAAATATTTATGACGAAATCCAATTGTGTGAACGGTAAAAAAACGCGAATCCTCCACCGGCAAAGGAATCGGATCGATGCGACCCCAATTTGGATTTCAATAAGAGATTTAGGACTGGTAGAGGTGAATTGTTGGATGCGAATTTCAGTTTTCATTGCCTCAATGTGCATTGTTGGACTCAGTTGTTGGTGCCGTTTTACTTCCAGAAGCTGTTTCTGAGTGGTTTCGATTAATACGGGCTCAGAAGTTGCAAAAGAAGACCCTGGATTATATCTGATCAGAATATTACTTGCCTTGAACTTGGCGAACATTTTTGTCATTTGCTCATTTCTGCACCACTGTCTCCCAAACGCTGTTTCTGAGTACTCAGAGATACTTTGATCCTGCTGATTCCTGCGTTCGATAAACAAAGCTTTGTTCTAAAAGCGTTGGGAATTTTAAAATATTTCATGGTATGCTGTGGTTTTTCTGAAGCCTGGAACTTGGGGAACATTTTTCTCATTTGCCCATTTCTGCACCACTGTCTTCCAAACGCTCTTTCTGAGCACTCAGGTAAAGTTGGAAACTACTGACTAGTGCGTTTTATAGAATAAGCCTTGCTCTAAGCATGCTCGAAATTTCAAACGATTTCATCCGCTGCTTTAGTTTTTCTTAAGCCTGGAACTTAGGGCACTATTGCAGTGTTCGTCAGCTTTGTTCTAAAGGCCATTTCTGAACACCCGGAGCAGATATCTGCAAAATTATCGGAAATCTGAATGCAAAAAGCCTAATTTTTCCAGAGTGGCAACTTTGAACGGATTTGGCCCAGTAGTTTTTGATTAAATACGTCTGGAATACAACGTTTTTTAAATTATTTTCAATTTTGCTGTTCCTTTGCATCCATTTTATTAACACAATGAATTTCAACTGAATGAGTTTGTTCGAAGAATCTTCTATCTCCACACTCTAAATCACCTTTGTCTCGTCGCCGATACCCAGTTGATAGCAGCTGAGTCCCCGATTAGACTGACGCTAAATGAAACTGTCACCCCCCATACAAACCCTGGATATTCCTTTTCAGTCGTTCCCGCAGGAGTTCCATTAGTCACTGTGGATAAAACCGGGCTGGAACAGGGCAGACCGCTTATAGCCGACTGTCACGCCCCGCCCTCCCATCCAGCTGCCAATATTACCTTCTTTGTGAACGATGAAAAGGTAAGAAGTTTTCGATTATCCATTCAGACGCTGACAAACTACTTTGCGTTCGAGCGCGGCAAATCGAAAGACAACATTATCCAGTTTATATCTGCAGGATGAATGCAATTAGGCGAGATTTTTAGGTTCCAGGCTACACTTCGGAATGGACGACCAGTAACAGCGACCAGCTGGATCAAAAGAGCGCCCGACTGGAGCTGACTGGAGTAGGAGGTAGCTGGGATCCGCTCCGAATAAAGTGCGAGGCCTCCTTGTTCAAGCTCTACCACGCAAAGAGTCTGGAGGTGCAAGTGAGGCCCGATACTCCTCAGCCTGCCTCAGTGCTTCTAATGGAGGCCAGCTCGAACAGTAAATCCCGAATTGATCCAGGAGAAATTGGTTGGTAGTTGATGATTAACTCATTTTCAGGTGCTGCAGAAGCCCACTTTCAAGCGCAGTTTTTTGCCATTCTTGCGCTTGTCTGGACCATTAACTCTAGAGTAATTATTTAGGTAAAATCCAACATTATTTTGCTTCATCTTGCTTAGTTATATTCCGCTAATATTTCAATTTATTTCAAACACTTCAATTTAGTGCCAGTTAATTTCGGTCTAGTCCCTCACACTGGCCTGCCCGGGCTATGTCCGTCTTCCTCATAGTTGGAAACCCAGCCAATGTTCAATCGCTCACCTTCCAAAATACACTGCTCCCAGTTTGTAACCAATTCTTTATTGTTCCAGGTGGAGTTTGCAGAAGGGCGTTCCGACTAAACTGTGATACTAAACGATAAGCATGTTTAATTGAATAAAACTGCATTTATTAAAGAGTTTCACTTCCTTAATCCTACGGGCGATTAAATTGGGTCTGTGGTGCATACTGTCCGAGCCTATTTCGCTCCAATGGCTGTTGGGAAACAGAGGCGTTTCCACCGCAACCTCCAGTAAAGGACCTTTGGGCCGGGTCTAATTGCACACATTTTTTGCATGAAATTGCCAATTTTCCCGTTCAGCGTGATGGAGAATGCCAGTCCAAAGCAAACAACGAGCGCATTTGTCCATTAAAGCCCAGCTCGATTTCTGAAATGAATTTTATGCAGATCCAAATATAAATAGCGAGCCAACGGAATCTGCAAGAGGCAAATTGATGAAATATTTATGAATTTCATTTGTTTTATAAGCATGCTTAATGCATTTCCCGTGTGGAATTGCCGTTAGGAATTTTAATTAGTTTGGCGTTGTTGCATTGAATCTGGCAAGATCGCATCAAACTGAAAGAAATTAATTGAAAACAAAAAAAATGCGTGGATTTTCCATCAGCAATTTTCCATTTCCCATTTGGGATTTATTGAATGCGTTATTGCAATTATCGCTAATAAATATTGTTTCAAGCAGATAACTCTATAAACGGGGATATAAAATATTAATCCCCAAGAGCGTAATCCGCTGGAATATTTAATAATCAAATTAGCTGCGTTTAGTTTGATTAAATTAACAGTTGAACATTCCGGGGGCAAAAAACTAAACTGTTGCCAAATTGGGTGCGATTTCTTCACCCTTACAAAAGGACTCTTGTAGGTTTCCAATCTAACTGACGGCCACATAGTAAAATCATGTAAATTCCGAAAATTCCCATCTGATCCAGCCCGAAACCGGATTAAATTTAATTGTGGGATAAAATCAATGTTGCGGGGGTTTATTCAGGGGATTTATCGCTCTAAATCGGCCCTGGTGCTCGGTTTCGGGCCGATTAACAAACATGTAGACTCGATTTTAGGAGGCTCGTGGCATAAACAGACAAAAAACCGATCTGTCATTACCACCAGACCGTGCAGATTTTGCCTTAACTAGCGCAAAATGCACTCGATTTGTCATGAAAGTTTCGAATTTCTGCCATCGTCAGTATTTGAAGAAATTCCCAGAAAATTGTCGCATTCCGCAGTAATTTCCAACATGCTCAAAGTGCGCAAGAAATCGTACGCTTTTACGGTCGCAGCCCCATTCCACGCTTTACGCCCCTGGTGACTTTCAATAATTAGTCCTATTTATTGGCCAATAAATCGAGGAAAAATTGTCCAGTCCATCCGAATTTCTATCTCCAATAAGTCTCCACCCTTAAAAACCACCCTGTATTCACCTAATTATTAATATCATTCTTGTTGATGGATGATGATTGATGATAATCGCGCTAACGAGCCCTTAATCTAATGGTTTTCCTAAACAAACCCTCAATGCCATGAAGGGCTTTCGCGTATACGTGAGGTTCTTAGCCGACTCCCTCCTCTTCTTGCACCCTTTGGAGGCTTCCGGTTCCAAGTCCAAATTCTGCACCCTTCTACAGAAGTGCGCTCATTCTCTACACAGTGGCGCTGCTGGCGGCCAGAGGCGTCACCATGCACTTCTTCTTGAAGTTGTCCCCTTTGGAGATCACAGTGGTCTGGCTGGGGAACTTCACCACCTATCTAGCTCTGACAGCCAATGCCCTCATCACCTCAAACCTCATCACCAAAGCGGATCAGATCAGCCGGCTTCAGAAGCTCCTGAGCAATTTGCAGGTGAATGTTCACAGCAACAGCTACTGGTACGAGCTGAGCCTGCTGCTCAATATTATACGCGCTGTCGCAGCCGTCGCCATTTTTGGCCAAGACGTCTATGGGTTCGGAAAAGTGACATCTGTCAGCTACCAGTTGGCGCGCATGCGAATTGAAATGAGCATCGCACAACTGGGCTGCTCGATTCGCTACTTGACTTCTGTGTTTGGCGCAATCAATCAAAATCTCCGTTCCCGCCCCCACCTTAACCTGCTGGTAACCAATCGGTTAATTTCGGGCGGCTTCGATTGCATCGAACTTCTCAATGACGTTTGGGGCCTTTTCATCGCCAACTGCGCCTTTCTCTACTTGATCGAGCTGGTTCAGTACTCGATGATCATGCGCACTACCATAACAAAAAACAACACCATTTATCTGCAGCTGTACATACTGTTTATTATCATCTGCGGCGTAAGTTGGTACTATTTACTGTGCAGTTGCAATGTGTTAAATGCTGTTGATTTTTCCAGTTGTACGTGTTCAGCTTGGCACTGTTTGGCGAGCGACTTGGCAACAAGGTGCGTAGAACCGTCATCAGTTGCAACGAAATGGCTCACTTTGCGCCCAGAATTTTCACAGTTGAAACTGGCAGGGATTTCGAGAAAAAGTTTCTGATCATCGCTCAGAACGTTCATCAGAGAAGCAGAAGTATCAATGCAGCCGGTTTTTTTACCATTGATCATACCATGATCCTGCTGGTGGCCTCCAATGTGTGCACTTATCTGCTGGTTGCCTGTCAATTGAGTTAAATTGAATAAAACGCCCGAATTCTGGAAAATACTTTTTATTTGTTCCTGCACAGTTTGGGATTTACTAACAATCCAAAGGTGTCGAAAATTGGAAATTGTGGCTCTTGAATGATCCAGGCTGGAATCATTCCTGCGGTTGCAGGGGCTGCATTGGCGGCAGGGCAATTAAAATGTTGCGCCACTTGGATTTTTCCGGCCGCCTTCGTTATTTGCGCCACAAATTAGCGGTCGAAGTTTAAACGGGAAATCTGGAAAACACCCGGAATTTTTTGCCTGCTGATGTCAGCAGGAATTCTTAATTAAAAATTCCTAACCTCTAAAAGGGATAGAAGGAAAAATCGTGAATGTTTGAACATTTTCATTCATATCTGCTAAACGGTTGAAAATTACTGAATTGTCATCAGAACGTTTTCTATAGAGCGTCTCAAGAACTGTCTTTTCCTAGTTAGGTTTGATAAAAAATTCCTAACCTCTAAAGAGGTAGAAGGAAAAATAATGAATATCTGCACATTTTCATTCATATCTCTCAAACGGCTAAAAATTACTGATTAGTCATCTGAATCTTTTCGGTAGAGGGTCTCAAGAACTGTCTTTACAAAATTAAGTTTTAGAAAAAAATCCTAACCTCTAAAAAGTTTAAAGTTGAAATGTTCATACTTCAAGGGACCCCGCTCCTTATAGACCTTATATCTCGTAAACGATGAAAAATATCCAAGCGACCTTACAGGAATCCCGTTTTTTTGGCAAGAAAAGGCGGGTATTTTTTGAAAACTTTCAGCTGTTCTTCTCCTGCTGATATCGCAAAGTAGTTTTGCAAAACCGTGGATAACACTCGTACCTACATGGATGCCAGAGTGTTGCGGATGATGGATCGTCTGCGACATTATCGCGCACAAAAGAACTTTGGGCGGAAAAGCGACAATAATGACCCTTTTAGCGGCTCCATTAATAACTCAGTTTCCTGCTGTTTGCAAAAAACACATTCACAAGCTGGAAATCGCCGATTAATTTCCCATTGAATCATCTCGGCTGTTTTACATTGGACAATTTCGTGAATACTTTTTAATTTGCTCCTGGACTATTCTGGGATGGTCCAATTGCAAAAGTGTCTAAAGGACGTTTATAGCCAATTAAATTGTCTTTAAAATGCGAGTTTTTGTTTGGAATTTGGGCAATAAACTACAGAGAAATGTGCAAAGCAACATTGAACAGACTCAGTTCACTGTCTTAGTACATGAGGTCTTCATTTGCTCCTGGACTATTATGGGTTGGTCCAATTGCATCAGAGTCCAAACACTTTTTACGAAAAATCAAATTGTTTTTCACCGGTTTATTTTTGTTTGTAATTTGCACTAGAAAGAACCGAGCAATTTGCCATGCAACCTGCACTTGATAGACTGAGGTTACTGAGTGACAGTCTTCCAGAAAATACCTGCAAGTTTTCTTAATTTATCCGCCGTTGAACTGTTGTTTTTGTCAGGACTTATCGTAACTTTTACAAACCATCCATAACAGCCAAAAATTCTAAGTGATTTATATTGTTTTTGTAGAAAGAATGCAAACTAGTTTAATTGGAAAAGTCCAGTGCACTAGAGAGATTTTAAGCTGGATCCCGTCCCTGTTATCCAGTCAGTGAGCGTGTTTTTATTTTCCAAAGCCGGCAAGATCAAAAAGGGTGCCGTTCCACCCTTATCCCCGCTTTGCTTAACTATTAAGCGACTTAGCCCCGGTTATCTCTGCAGATTTTAACGAGTAAACCTGGAATTAGCTTTTATCAAAGAGGCTCAGCCGGCTGAGAGAAGTCGGTTTTTGTTTCTGTTTACCGAAAACTGCAGCAGGCAGCAGCCATTTCCGAAAAGTCCTGCTGCCTGCCATTTAATTTCCCGGATCCTGAACGTGGGAAGCGTATGCGTTTTACGATGTTTACAACAACCCTGCCAGCTATTTCTCGTAAAAATATGGGGCTTATATTCATCCCTCAAGCAGTAGGCTATGGGGGGTAAATGATATGCAAATTGTCGCATATTTCTTGAGGGTTCCGACCAAATAAGACATTGTGTCAAGCTGGATTTTCTGGCGTTTATTAAAAGGAAACACTAAAGAGAACAATATATATACATCTACATATAAATAAAGCATTTCATGCGAAAAATGGATAAGACAGTTCGGGTTGAGGCTCATTTTCTAAATTGTGTTGCCGTTGACTTCGAGTTCTTTGCAGAAACTTCCGCTGCAAACCGCATTCACTGTCTACGTCCGAGAAATTCCAATTTCCCCGATAAAATTCAACAAACCTCCGCCCGATGAAAATGCTGGAAAAACATTTAATTTCCGGTTCCGATCTAATTAAACAGAAACGCTTTCCCATGCTTCGCCCAGTTTTAATAATAAAGCCGATCAAGGCTTTCTCACAAAATATTGCGATATAGTCGGGGAAAAGTTCGGGTTTCCTTCAATATGTGCAATTTTCACTCGATGTTGACTTTCAAAATATTACTATTGAACGTGGGAGTGCCCAATAAACGCCCCAAGCAGGTGAACAGCACTGGACACACTTTACATGAGTTTTTGAAAAAAATTCAGGCCATTTCAGTTTGCTGAGCAGTATATATTTCCTATGCAGTTTGACGTTTGCAACATGCGAAGCATCACGGCGACACCAGTTAAAACACACTGCTGGCAAATTGAAGTAATCAGCAATTGTTGCTAGAACTAGTGGTAGAATTTATAAATTTAGTTAGGGAAGTTAATATTGGTCGAAAATACTGATCATAATATACACGGTGGTCAAAAAACAAGTTTAAAAATTCTCGATTTACATTAATCGAATATCTCTCCCAGTTTTTCAGTTTTTTCCAAAGACGCTATAAATAGTCGCCAATTCAGGGGAATGCTTTCAAAAACTCGCTGAAGGCAAGCATCATTTGCAATTTGGACAAAAAACCACCGAGCAATGAGTAAAACCACCTTGACTAGACTAAGTACACTGTCCTAATACATTGCATCGTTAATTTGCTCCTGGGCTATTATATAGTGACGCAATCTCAAAAGTTTCTGGAGTATTTAAAGTCAATTAAACACTCTTCATAACGGATTCCTTAGTTTGAAATTTGGACGAGGAACAACTGAACAATGTATTATCCAACTTTGAATGTACTGACTTGGCTGTTTTTATACATCGCGGCGTTCATTTGCGCTTGGACTGTATTTAGGGTGGCGCAATGGCAAAAGTGTCTGCAGTACATTTAAAGCCAATGAAGCAGTGTTTTAAACGTATATCTTGGTTTGGCACTTTGACAAACAATAACCGAACAGTGCACAATGAAACCTTGATTAGACTAAGTTTGTTGGCTTAATACATGACGCCTTAAATTTGCTCGCAGTCTACTAAAAAATATCCCAATGGCAAAATTGTCTAATGAAAAGTTACAGCCAACTAAATCATCTTTAAAAGGTATATCTCAGTTTTTCATTTAGATAAGAAACCACCGAGCCATGTGTAAAGCAACATGGGCTAGACTAAGTTCGCTGCCTTAAAACATGGCACCTTAAGATTGCTGCTGGTCTATTACTGGAAGCTCCATTTGCAAAAAGTGTCATTGAACAGTTGAAGGCAATTAAATTCTCCTCAAAACGTATATCCTAGCTTGTAATCCGGACTGGAAACAAGCGAGCAAAGTGTAAAGCAACACACAAGTTGTTCGATATGTTGTTGTGTCTGAACAGTCCTTTAGAAAACACCAGATCCAGGAAACTATCCAGGTTTCCACTCATCAATCATTTCACGTTGGAAAACAAGCCCACAGGTCATTTTCCTGCCGACCTGTCCCGATGCAAATATCAGCAGCAATGAATTCACCTCGAGCATAATTCTCCATGTGAAAACAGTGACGTAAATTTCCCGGATTCGGCCAATTTATCTGATTGGTCTCTCCAGCTTCCTCTACCAGAACAAATAAATAAATATCGCCTTAGCCGGAAACTTTTAGCGCGGAATTCCGCCGACTGTGTAGATTTATGGGCGAGTGTGAAAAACCGACCACTCCAACTGGATAACCCAAACTTCGATAGATAGATCTGGATTCAGTCGCGTAATTCTCATTATTGTCGCTGCTCTTCCAGAGGCTTTTCAGCCAAATTCGTCAACTTCAAAGGGGCACGTTTACCGTAAAAATTAAATAATTCAAAAGCCGCAAGGCCCCTTTTGTGCCTTTGCACGAAAAGTGGCAAAGAGTGGAAACGACACATGATGAAGCGGGTTCAAGCCGACTTTTATCGCTCTAAAGGAAAATTGGGGCTCTTTCAAGTTTCATTTGCCACTACCTGGGAAGAATTTCCCTATTTAGTATTTAGGAAATCATCAGGACAAGGCCCTCATTTCCACCCTTTGGCCAAGCGTTTATCTGTGCCAGGGCGGTGTAATTCAATATAGGGCCAGCTTGTCCTAATAGTCGTAATTGTCCACTAAAACCGCTTTCTAATCTGGTTTACTTGTACTAATTATCGGGCGCTGAATTGTTACTGCGCCCAATCATGAGGGGCCATTGTTTCGCCCTTTGTAACGTCCCCATTGGCGCACTGATTGCTCGATTCATGCCTGTCTGTTTTAACGCTTTTAACCAAGAGATAAAAATTACTGTCTGCTTCAATACAGAGTGGCGCTCTGGATGGACACACCCGAACAAAACGAAATAATACGCCTCGATTCTATCTAATTCCGGTATTCAACCCACGAACCGAAAATAACTGCTTTGAGGCCCCAAATAAGAAGCGTGAGTTTCTATTGGAGTTATTGCGTGTGGGTTTTTCGGCACAATGGATCCAGAATCCAGAGCCCCCTCGATCCCATGAATGTGTATGTACACTGCTGGAAATGGACTGATTTATTGATGCTTGGGTCAAGTGGGGTCCTGTTTCGGTGTTTTCCAGGATTTCCACAACTTCCGGAACGCCCAGTATTAGAAAAATGGGAATTAATTCCGGGCGTTTTGCGTACTTGAATGGCCCGTTTTTGTGCAATGATAAATGCATGAATCGGGCGTATCGCATTGATAAATGCCCAACGATGATTGGGCTTGCATAAAAATAATCGAAATTCGCCCAAAACAAAATTGGATTATTTGTCAATTGTTTATGACACTTGTTTGCTTATCGGGGCGCGCTAACGTTGCTGATTTGGTGCGCTACGGTTGGTCGGAAAATCGTAGTTTTGTGCTGCAGGATTCTCATTTTCCTCCCAAAATACACTCAACAGTCTACTGAACGTTGATTGGGAAATCTATGGAAAAATGTCCGTTTATTATTTCCGAAACTTTTGAGCTTGGATTATCCCCTAATAGTCTAGGAGCAAATCAGTGAACTTAGGGCAGCCAATTTTTATTTACACGTTGCTCGGTTGTTTTTAGTCCAAACTACAAATCCGGATGTAAGTTCGACAGATAATTAGATTCACTGTAAACCCCCAATGGAAGCTTTTGCCTTAACGCCTTAGAGTAATAGTCCAGGAGCCATTAAGACAGTGAACTCAGTCCAGCCGATATTGCTTTACACCTGGCTCGTTTGGTTCTCGTCTAAATTCCATATGGAAACATGCGTTCCAAAGACAATTTAATTGGCCACAGATTTTCCATTGGGACTTTAGCGTTTGGAGTATTGGATAATAGTCCAGGAGCCAACTTCCATCTTTAAAGTCTTAGAATCTTTTGGAATTTCCACTCTGCAATGAAATTTCCCAAGAAATTCATAATACAGGGAATCTCAGAACTCCGATAAGCCACTTACATGTTTGGAGAATCTTCGCTTGTCCGCTATCTAATCTAAAACAAAGCAATAAACCATCCAGATAAGCCCGAAAGCAAAGGTATACACTAATTGGTACTAATTCGCAATCTTATTGAATGTTGACGGTTTGTTCAAGCCAGTGGTGATTCGAAATGTTGAAGTACGACGTGCAGAAGGATCAGTATGTGGAAGTTGATTTTGATGAGTTTTCCGATAGCGACGACGATGTTGAGGAGGAACTCAATCCGACTGATACCGTCAGATCGCTGACGCCGCTTCTGGTCCTTCGGAAGCAACGAAACAAGAGGTAGATTTGCAAGGTTGATTCATTGGACTATTTTCGCAAAAATAAATACTCTGAATCGATAGCTGTTGCGATAAGTGATTTATCCCGCGATTTGTGGCTTATTTGCTATCAGTTGAAGACTTAATCAGTACTCAAGTCGCTTAATTATTTCATTTAGATAAACTTTCAATACATTTGCTGCATACGTTTCGAGTGTTTTGACGGCTATTTTTTTAGAGGTTAGGAATTTATCGCAAATAGATGGCGCAAGAGTTAGGTTACGAAATTCTCTATGAAAAATGTCCTTAGGTCTGCATCGATATTTTTTGCCTTTTATTAGATATAAGGCCCTTAAGGAGCTGGGCGTGTGTAAGTTTGGACATTTTGGCTTCTAACTTTTTAGAGGTTAGAAATTTCTTGTAAAACCTAACTGGGGAAAGATAGCTCTCGAGTTGCTCTATCCAAAACTTCCTTATGACTTTTTAGTTACTTTTAGCCGTTTCCGAGATATGAATGAAAATGTTCGAGGATTCAACAGATTTTACCTTTATCTACTTGGAGGTTAGGAATTTGTGGAATTTGTGTGTTTGGAATCCATTTGGAAAAAGAGTTATCTTAAGACATGTTAGCTATTTTCAACCGTTTTCAAGATATGAATGAAAATACTTAGGGATGGACAATTTTTGGCTTCTGTCTCTTTAGAGGTTAGGAATTTCTGATGGAACCCGTTTAGGAAAAGTTTTGCCTGATTACGTTCAATCAGAAAGGTCCTTAGAGCTGCTTAACTACTTTCAACCGTTTACGAGATATGCGGTATTTTCACGATACCAAGTGACATTTTTGCTTCTATCTATTTAAGGGTTAACAATTTCTGAGAAAACCTAATTAGAAAAAAGGTAGCTCGTGAGATGCTCTTTCGAAAAGGTTCTTATAACTAATTCGGCTTTTCCTGCCGTTTCCGAGATATGACCAAAAATGCCCAAGCCATAATTATTTTTTTGCGTCTACTGCTTTAGAGAGTAGGAATTTCTGTGTAAACCAATCGAAAAAAAGTTGGTTTTAAAACAAGAGCAAAGTTTTCCTGTATCCAGAAAACTTCCAAGCAAAACAGAGCGCTGACTAGATCATCACTCATTTCCAGAGTATCCAGAGCCAGTTTCATCACCCACTTTTACCTGTCAAGAGTGGTGAGGAAATCGGGCCGCCTCAACACCTTTCTGGAACAGTTGCCCAACAAGAACCTGATTTTCTTCCGCGATCTGGGCAACACCATCCTCACAATGCAGTGGCGCTGGATCCTCACCACTCTTTGCCTGGTCAACTTCGCTTGCTTCGTCCTCTTCAGCTTCCTGTGGATGTTCCTGGCGAAGATCAGCGGCGACTTCAGCCAGAGCTTGAACAACACCGACAAGGCCTGCATTGTGAACGCCCGCACCTTCTCTGGTAGGACTCCTGCAGCTTCCAAGTGAGGAGTTTGAGTGGAGTTGAGGTTTTGCAGGGTACCTGTTGTTGAGCATCGAGACCATGACGACAGTGGGGTACGGATATCGGTACCCAACTGAACACTGTGTGGGCGGCTGGGTGCTTCTGATGCTGCAGGCGATCTTCAACACTTGCGTTCAGGGCGCTCTGGTCAGTGCCGTCTATGTGAAGACGTCGAAACCCTTCACCAAGTCATCGTCGCTCTTCAGCAAAAAAGCGGTGGTGCGTACAGTGACGCTGAGTAGTAAAATGTGAAAAGTAAACGACATTTTAGAGACTTATTTCAGGTGTGCCTTCGCGACGGCAAATTGTGCTTCATATTCCGGATTCACGACTTTTCCCGAAAAATCTGGTGCGGCACCAACATCTCCCTCTACTACATCGACAAGGAGCAGAACCATCTGGATGAGGACTTTGAAATGCAAAAAATGACAATCGAACCGCACGGTTTGCTGCTGTTTCCACTGGAAATTGAACATGTGATTGATGAGGACAGTCCCGCTGTACAAGTTTCGGCCATTTGAGTTCCTCCACACCAGGTCGGGTTCCTAACGACATTAAATCTAGCCCTTGCTCTAACAGTGGGGCTGTTGCAGGTACGAAATCGTGGCTGTAGCTGAGGGAAGTTCGACAATAACTGGGCAGGTGTCGCAAAACAGAACATCCTACAGTAATGCGGATATTATGTGGGGACACCGATTCCTCCCCTGTGTGGATTACGACGAACGCCAGCGGATTCATGTGGTGGATTACAAGAAGTTCAAGCAGGTGCTGCCCTTTGATACGCCACTGTGCAGTGCCAGAAAACTGGCCGAGATGCAGTCCAGGTCAGTACTTTTGGACAAAACGCAAATCGCCCTTACCCTCTTAAATTATACACTATTTTCATCGGAAGGAAGTGAGAAATGTAATGGAATCTGCAGGATTTTCGTGTCAAGACATTTTCATCTCGCATTTTCATTGGCGTCAGAGCAGCAGTTTCGAACATTTTCCAATGGCCTGCATTTTGGAAAATTTGCCATGTGAGGTCCCTAAATTTTTTTCTCTTAAACGTTTTTTATTGAACGAATTTTTCTGATTTTAAGCCAAATTTTCATCTACTGGGTTTTGAACACAACTTAACATTTCCAAAAGGCTGCCACTCAAGAAATGGATTGCTTGAGGGTCGGAAACACAATTTTTTGTAAAAAAAAAGAATTTTGCACAATAAACTACAGGATTTTGAGTAATTTCCACCCAAATTTTTCTTCTCTAAAGACGAGTTTCAAAAGACTTTTCTTGAAACTTCCCGTTATACGAAAGAAACGAAATTTTGATCAATAAGCGAACGTTTTTTGGCTCAAATATTCAGCTCTCTATCGGCGTCCAAACAGGCGAAAAAAGCATCTATTTTTCGAAGAGTGGCATTTGAAGAAAGCAGGCGTTTTGGGCTTAAAAAATATTTTATAAAAACTTTTCGCTCTTCTAGAGAGTGAGAAGATTTTGACTAATTTTAACTCAAGATTTCAGCTCTCTATCGGCGTCAAAACACGTTTTGGAAGCATTTTTCAAGCAGCAGTGGAAAAATGCGCACTTTGGGCTTAAAAAATATTTGGTAAAACTTCCTGTTCTGCTAGAAGAACGCAACTTTGCATATCAAGAGAGAGGATTTTGGTTAATTTTCAGCTGAAATTTCATGTCTTTATTAGCCTGGAAATATTATTTGGGAGCATTTTTTCCAGACCTTAGAAAATTGGCCTTTAAAGGTTTAAAGACATTTTTTTCAACTTCTCGCTGTAGCTAAAAAATGGCACAATGTCGAGCTGCTTTTGACTGATTTTCAGCCTAAATTGCAACTCTACATCGTGTTTAGAGCAGGCCTTCAGGAGCCATTCTTCAAAGAGCTGGAGGATTTTGCCAAACTCTTCTGCTGATCACTAAATTGCAGTTTCGAGTTTGAACAAACAAACAATTTTTTCATTGTTTTAGAATAAACGACTCAAAACCCGTTCTTTTTTTAGATTAACTGGGTATTTTGACAAAAATGCCACTTCTTTCTCTGAGCCGGCAGATCGCGATCGCAACCGATTGGAGATCATTCGGGAAGCCGAAGATGAAGAGTTCGGAAGTGTGACCAATGTGAAGTCGAAAGAAGAACGTATACCTGAGGTGTTCCGAAAGTTATTTCATATGGAAAGTGTGCACGATGTCCGAAAATAGAACATTTAAGCAGCAACTTTTCTGCAACCTGAACCCATAAGTCACCCTTAGAAGCCCCAATCAGAGACACTTGGCTTTGTCCCATCCAGATTAATCGGGACTTAGACCCCATTCGGACCGGTTTTATTTGTCTAAACTGATCCATATATTATGCGGTGCCTCGATATACTAACACATTACAAAACGTACCCCAACTCCCCAACTTTCCAGTTAATCTGCTTAAACAAGTTCGGTCTTATCGAAACTCTCCAGTGGATGCTTATTTATGTTGGATGCTCCAATGGGCGGAATTCTGGCTATTCTGGCTATTCTGGCAAGTTGGTCATTCCGATTTCACTATAACGTCTTATTTAGCCTAATATGGGGGGTAAATCGGCTGGCTGTCACTCCAGCGTGTCGGTTTTTCAATTAACCATCACGCTGACGGCTTAAAATCACTTTCGGTTGAATTGTAATTCTTGTCTCGACACCTCAGGGCGCTGTGATAAAAATCAGCAACGAGGGCTGAGTTTATAGCTGGCGCTTGGGGGGATTTTTCCCTTTGATATTTACCTTTTTATTTTTTATCTCGCAAACGAAGCGGCTTCCTATCGAAAGAAAGTTGTTTTTGGAGAAATGCAGGATTCAAAAGAAGGAAATTCTGAAAAACCTGCAGAAATCCTTGCTTAAAGCAAATTTGTAAAGCTCTAAGGACAGCCATAAACTGGGAAACATTAGAATTCGAGTATCGGGAGTGTCTGGACTTGTAGTGCGGGTAAACAAAAGCTCATAACTCCTCAACTGGATGATCTAACACCACAAGATTTTAACACAGTTAAGAACAAGCGTGTACCTAAAAACCTGCAAAATTTTATTAGAATCCAAGCTGGGACTGATATTTTGGACGCCACTGAACTTCCAGTTAAACTTCAAAAATCCGCTTAACTCGTGTCCCTAAGTAAAAAATCGCAACTTCCAAACCAGATTAGGTAGCAAGCTGAAATTTTACAGCTAAACAACACAAGGATTTGGCGATAAACCTACACAATTTAGTAAGAATCTGGACATTGGTCCATTTTTCAGAAGCTCTTAATCTTGCACCTGAAATCCATCGGATTTCCTCTCGAAGGTAGTTGCGGATAGTGCAGATAAAGAAAAACTCAAACCTCCTCAACGGCTCGATGTAGGAAATTAAAATTCTGTCACGGTCCGCAGGAAAGCTTTGGCTAAGCACACAGGAAATTTCATGACAATATGAGTGATTGTACATTTTCAGACGCTTTTGAACTTGAAAATGGAACTCAAAAATCCTTCTATCTCGTAGTGCAGCTAAATAAAAAATCATAACTCCCAAATGCGACCAGCTACAAGCTTGAAACTCCAACATGTTGGAGAAGGAGGTTTCCAGGATAAACTTGGAAAATTTTGTTTGAATCAGAACGTTGAGTCATTTTGCAGAAGCTCTTGAACTTCAAAACGAATTTCAAGAATCCGCCTACCTTGAAGAGCAGCTAAAAAAAATTAAACTTCCAAATACCTACAGCCACCAACTTAAGATTTCAGGACAATTGAAAAGTAAGTTTGCAGGATATATTTCGATAAACTCTAGTAGAATCCGAGCTAGGAGTGATTTTTAGAAAGCTCTTGAACTTGCACCTGAAATTTAAGAATCTCCGATCTTAAAGGGCAGCTAAAAAAATTATGAACTCTCAAATGAGTATTGCGATCAACTTCAAATTTTAGCACAGCCCAAAAAAGGATATTGGCTTTAAACGTACAAACTTTTATTCAAATTCGGGTCGCAAGTGATTTTTCAGACGCTCTTGAACGTGCACTTGAAATTCAAGAATCTCCCATTTTATAGTGCAGCTAAAGAAACAGTCATAACTCCCACACGAGGGCAGCTATAAACTTCAAATTTTTACACAGTGAAAAACGAAGTATTCGAGAAACACCTGCAATGATTGGGGGATAAAAGCAGGCTTTAAAGAAAATCTTTGGCCTTTCAAAAACGAAACTGCTGGGTACAAAATTTTGAAAAACTGCGAAAATTCCATCGATTCATTTTTTTGGGCAAAAACTTGTAAATTTTCGACAAAAATGCGAACATTTATACATTAAACCCAACATCTTCCTTCCGATGCGAGGGCGAAAACGGGGGATAAAAGGATGTCTAATGCGCTTTTTGTGCCAATTCTAAAGACATCCAAAGAATGACGGTGAACGCCCGAATATGATGGATGATGCCTTAATAACATATTTTTTATGGGCGGCTATTGATTTGTCAGTTTACCATCTTTTAGGGTCAGCGCTTCGGGTTTTGTGAGGGTTTTTGCCATCACAATCGCGCTGAAAGGCTTTTCGACCATGCAAAATGGACCTTTCAAGCATTTTTCCTCTTTCGCTTCCTTCGGCTTTTCAGCTGGCATGCGGAAATTCACCATGTAGTTTAAGACAGTTTAATCAGCTTCGTTTAGAGCAAACAGTAGCAAAATGTGCAAACACAGCGTTAAGCTCGGCTCGAAAGCTCTGGAAATGATGGCTTTCGATGCCGATTTCCCTTGAAGGTCTTTAATTCAAATATTCCTTCATCGATCGTTCCTCTTAGAGCAATCGTTGCATATTTATGCCAGGCGGGAAAAAACCAGAGCTTTCCAGGAAACAATGGGATTTGATGAACGACTTTGCCAAACCGAAAGCAGCCAGTTCTGGCGAATTTCCAGTCTTAAACCGGAGGAAAAAATGCGAAAAAAATCGCCAATTAAATGCGGTAAACTAATCAGGAAAATGGGCCAGATTTTCACTCTTTTGCCATTCGCGATTTCAGTCAATACGAAATTGCAAGTTCTCGTAAAAGCGTTCAGGTTGACTGGTTTAGATCTACATTTCCAAGGGGGCCGATTGGAAATGTGCAATTTGGGAATATTGATGAATCTTCGTTTTTTCGAACCCTGCCAACCGTGCCGTTTTAAAAATAGGCGAAATCCGGTCTGCAATGTTTGCACAATTTGTAAAAAATTCCAAAATAACTTCACCAAAATTAAACCTTTCAATCATATAGAGTGAACCCTTCTCTATCCAACACTTAAAAAAGCCGGCATTTGTTTGCTCTGCGTTGTTTGTGGGAATTTTTTAAATATGGCACTAGATGTTTTGCAAAAAACAGACAAAACAAAGTTTAAAATTCTGAAAAAAATTCAAAAACGCCTCGATTAAATTGAAATTTTCTTCAATTCTAAAGTGAGATGTTCGCTATTGAATTGGCTAAGAAGAAAAAGCTTCCTATTTAGGCAGGAATTTTCGCAGTAATTTTTTGAACGTCAGGCTTCATGTTTTGAGCAAGCGAAAATCTACGTTGCACATATAAAGTTTAAAAACCTGCCAAATCCCATAAAATGGCTTAAGGATGGATATTCTAATGTAAAATTAAATAGTTTCAACCGACATTTGATTACAGTTTCATTGATTTACAGTTTCAACAGGAAAAAACCCCAGATTTTTTAAAGCAGAAATCCAAGTTGCGACTCAAAAGTTTGAAAATTTGCCAAAATCCGAAAACAACGTAATCAAAGTGAAACTTTTGGCCTTTCTAAAGCAAAGTTTTCTCTATCGACCAGTTGCAATGAAAAATCTCTATCTGCTCCAGAATTTTCGTAGCGGTCGTTTCAATAACCGATTGTAGGTTTGAGATGGTTGAAACCCAAGATGCAGTAAAAAGGTTGAAAATTTCCCAAAAATCCATACGCGACTCAACGAAAATTAATTTTTGGCGTCTCTAAACAAAAGGTTTCCCTATCCGAACAGCTGCAATTAGAACTCTCTGTCTGCTCTAGAATTTTCTTAGCAGTCGTTTCAATAACCGATTGTAGATTTGAGATGATTGAAACCCAAGATGCAATAAAAAGTTTGAAAATTTGCCAAAAATTCATACGCCTACTCGACAAAAATGCAATTTTTGTCGTCTTTGAAGAAAAGGTTTCCCTATCGAACAGTTGCAATAAAAACTCTCTATCTGCTCTAGAATTTTTTTGGCAGTCGTCTCAATAACCGATTGTAGGTTTGAGATGACAGAATTCCCAAGTTGCAATAACAAGTTTGAAAATGCCAAAAATCCAGAGCAACTGAACTAAAGTGAAACCTTTAGCATTTCTAGATCAAAGTTTTTTCTATGGAACAGTTGCAATGAAAACTCTCTATCTGCTCTAGAATTTTCTTAGTAGTCGTTTCAATAACTGATTGCAGGTTTGAGATGGCAGAAACCCAAGTTGCAATAACAAGTTTGAAAATTTCTCAAACATTCATAAGCTACTGAACTCAAGTGAAACTTTTGGACTCTCTAAGGTAACGTTTTCTCTATTCAGTAATGCAAAAATAAACTCCCTATCTGCTCTGCAATTTTTTCGGTAAATGTTTGAATAACCGCAACCAAAAAACAATGTAGCCATTGGTTCATTCACTCAATACGTTGCCAAGATCTAGCTCAATTTCCTCTAAAATACCACTGAATAGAGACCCACTCTTGCTCTATATGAACTGGCACATGCCCATTAAAAACCTGCAACTGGCTGCATATAAAGTTTCCAATAATCGCGTGACCACAAAATGCGAACTGATAAAAGACTGGCCAGGAAAATTGAGCCTTTGCATGCACACCCTGATTGAGGCACTAGTCGACTTTCACTTTCCTCTGCAGATCTGCCAGCTGCTGAATAACTCTTTGATTTTCATCGCTGGTCAGCTACCAATTAAGCAGGCAATGAGTTGCGGCTAGCTACTCAAACTTGAGGCCTGCTAGTTATAGGCTGACAACTGTTCTCCTCAATTAGGACAGCCACTCAAATTAGCTGGTCTATGCAGGCAAGGGGGCGACAAAGAGTTATCTAGTTGTGACAAGTTTGCTGAGAAACCGCAGCGCTAAGACCGCAGGCAGCTGCAGATCGCTATAGTTAATTAACGCTTGTCTATGGGAGATTTAGGTGCGGCATTAGCTATCGCTGACTAGCAAAACGTCGCTGATTAATTGACATTGTGGCCAGGAAGGCACCGAAGCCACCTATCAATATTTCAATATGCTTAGCGCCGGTTAAATGCAATCAAGTTATTGGGGGGAATTAGCAGCAGAAGATTTCATTTTCATTGCTTTAATAGCAAATTGCCCAAAACTCCAATTGGGTTGAAACTTTTCTCAGAGTGAGAGTCCAGTTTTGTCTAATGTAAGGTTTTTAAAGTAACTCTGTATCTAGTCTGGGAGTGTGGAGATGAATTTTTGAAGAAGATACTGCAGATGTTGAGGGCGCCGAAATCAAGTTGGAGGCGACAGCTTTGAAGTTGTGCCAAAAATTCAAAAACCGCGGTATTTCGGTGAAACTTTTCCCGAAAGGAAACTCAGTTATTTTTCTATTAAACTCATTTTAAACCAACTTTATAAATAATCTGAAGTTTTTGCAATGTTTTTTTGTTGCAAACATTGCATGTTCTGAGAAAGCCAAAGTTAAGTTGTAGTCGACAGGTATAAAAATCCGTTAAAAATTTAAAAACTTTCGGACTGAGATGGACCTTTCTGGAGGATCTAAAGCAAAGTTTTCTCTACCAAACTGTGTTAAAGGCAACTGTCCATCTGCTCTGGTTTTTAAGTAATATTTTTACGAGACAAAATTGCATGATTTAGAGCGCAGAAATCAAATTGAAAACGACCGTTTTGGAATTCTGCCAAAAATTCAAAAACGACACTACTAAAGTGAAACTCTTGCTAAACTTTAAATAAGTATCCGTCTATCAGACAGATCCAAAAGTAAACCTCTCACTAATTTGGGGCTTTCGCAGTGTTTTTTTTACTAGAGATGGTATGTACTGAGAGCACAGAAGTTATAGACGACAGATATAAATGCTGTCAAAAGTTGAAAAGATTTCGCACCTAAGTAAACTTCTGACAAATCTAAGGCAAAGTTTTCTCTATGAAACTGCGTTAACAGGATTTTGATATCTCTTCTAGGACTGTAGCAATCATTTTTTGAAAACGCTCATGCATGATCTAAGAACGGCAAATCAAATTGAAATCGACACGTTTGAAAATTTGCCAAAAATTCAAAAACGATCTGTATTAAGTTAAAGTTCCAGCTGAACCTGTGCTGTTTGCAGGGTTTTTTTTAAAACAGACATTGCATGTTCTGAGGACGCAAAAATTAAGCTGTAGGCGTCAGGTTTAAAGTTCTGACAAAAATTTAAAAACTTCTTCACTTAAGTGAAACTTTTCGCCAATCTAACGCCAAGTTTTACCTATCAAACCGTTTGCAAGCTAGTTTTATATCTAGTCTGGGGTTTCAGCGATATTTTTTTGAAAATGAGATTGCAAGTTCTAAGAGAGTAGAAATCAAACTGTAATCGACAGGTTTGAAAAATCTCCAAAAATCCAAAAACCGCCTCACTTAAATAAAACTTTTTCAAACCGTAAATCAAGACCTCCTCTATGAACCGTTTTTAAAGGAAGCCTCTATTTGCCTTGAGGTTTTGGTAGTAATTTTGTAAAGCAGCTGTAAATAAAAAAAATCGCTCTTTTTTTATCACTCTATTGGAGCTTTATTGTTGAGCTTAAAACTCGCTGACTCGATAAGTGACTGTCTCAAAGACTTGGCCTCAAAAAAGTTTGAATCCCCCACAAAGCAAAGCTGTGGCAACACTATTAGTACTCTTTCCTTCCTCGTGTGAGTTGAGTCTTGGGAATCCCGAAAATGGCGAAATCCCAATTAACGCTAACGCACTGTTACTTTATCCTGATTAAAAACCCAAAATGGAAAAAATGCTCCAATTGGACGGCAGGGTTCGGTCCATTTGTCAAAAGCTTCCGCTCTCCAATGGCGATCAAACCGACATTCTGGCCTGTTTTTCGGCAGGAAACTACAAAACACTAATTGCAATAACTCTAATGTTTCGAGGGCATGGAGCGTGATGTTGCCCGCCTTAGAATGCCACCATTAACTGAATTTATTGCTCTAATAGCCGAAGGAACGTCAACATTGCTTTGAGCCAAAGCCTCAAAGTACCTGAGGAATTTGCTCACTGAGTTTTCAGGGCCCTCAAAAGTGCCTTGGAAATTAATCCCTTTAAGGAGCAGTGTATTTTTTGTATTTTCAGTCCCAAATTCGAAGATCTGAAGCTCGATTTCGACTCATTGCCGGTTCGTTTCAACAGTCTGCGAAACCCAACTCCCAAAGCGGCTTAGTAAACCGCTTCCAGATATCGGTTCATAAATATGCAAATCTGACAAAAAGGTTTTCTTGCTTAGATAAAGTTTGTTTCGGGGTTGTTTCGCTGGTGACGCTTTAATCTGTTTGTTCTTCGGCTCAGCTTACTGACAAGATAGACAAATGGCACGATTTAGCGATAAATCGCTCCTAACAACTCAAAGTTGACTTTCGTGTTTACATTACATGAAAATTAGTTTTTTTTGTCTAGGTGGCGTTGAGAAGTTTGGACCAGTCAAAATTCAAAATTCAACTTTGCTTTTAGCAACCGAAAATGCACACTTCAATTTTAGCTCGGTGTATAATGCAATGAGACGATGTTTCGATCTTGCAAGCACGACACTGGCTGTTTTGGATGCGAAAGCCACTTTGAGTTAACGATTTCCTGACATCAAGCGCTTTAATTTGCAAGAAAAAAACGCACCTAAAATAGCCTCTAAAGAGGCTAATAACTTTCAAGCCCAGAAGCCAGCTTTGATAATAATTAGTTCAAGTTCAATAAATTATGACGGAAGTGTTGCTCGTTCCCCTTTCACCTACAGGATAATCCTTTACATGCCGGCTTCAAACGCAAAACGGCTTTATGGGGAAAAAAGCGACCCATACCGGGAGTATAAGGGATTCACTTCAATTAACCCCCTTGCGCAATTTCGGAGAAATCCGCCCTTAGAGGGAATTAAAAAGGGACACTTTAAGCCGCAAAATGCCGCCATAGTGTGACAATCTTTGGAAGGGGATTAATCGCAAAAATTGTGGTTTATTGGATAATCGCAGGAAAAACCCCAAGTAAGGGCTGGCAGAACAACTGCTTTTGTTCAGTTCAACAAGCCCTTCGTTGGGGCCCTTTTAGCCCAATTTAAATATTTATTATCACTTTGTTTGGAAACTTTGCCCGGCTGAAACTTTGGCGTTGAAGTTTTTAAAAGAACTTGCATATTTTCTTCGCAAGTTTCCTTCAAAGTCCGCTTAAACAAGCAGCGCCTAGACCCGAATACTTTCCGGAGGTACATAAGCCAAAGCAAATACTCAACTGGAAGTTGAAACTGCCGAATCTGGATTTTCCAGCTGAAAAATTGGATTTTCAGGCAAAAATCGAGCTGGGAAATCTCCTAATATTTCATCTTTTGGAATGGTTTGGGCATTTATTTGATCTGGTTTTTCTAATGTGACTTAAACATGGTGACTGTACTTTAAAAATTCCTAGAACTCCAGCAGAAAATTATCAGTTTAGAGTCAACAGAGCAAACTCTTTTCCAATTCAAAGCGGATGTTCAATCTAGAAAACCTTCAATATCAAAAGCTTTAAAATTTCCATTAGGAAAAGTGCGGAAAATCGATTCTCTCCATTATCAAACAGCTGCTGATTGGAAGAAATCCTCCTGAATTCAAATAACACTTTGTAATTTGGACAATAAAATCGACCTGGCTTTGAATGTTATCCATTAATTGAGGACTTTGAGGCCGAAATATCCACGCACAATGACTGGTCAACAACAACCGTTTGATGGAAAATTTAATTTAGTGGACATGTGCCTTTTCTGCTGCTGGCTACAATGGAGATCCTGCCGGCTTTATATCGATTCCGCTTTATACTTGTAAATGGGTTTCCTGCTCAAAACACCTGTCAAAGTGCCATTTTCCCGACATCATCCAATTGCTCAATGGAATCAGCTCGAACAATCAAAGATCTATTGGATTATCTGTTTTAGCTTTTCATTTAAACGTTTCCTACAGCTTAAAAGAGCCAACTGGCTGTTTTCAGTCAGCCAGTTACTGCTAATCTCACTTAGAGCTAAGAGCAAGACTAAGAAAGAAAAACAGGCCTCTAACGAAAACGCCGTGTTGTTAAAACCCAAAAATCTGCTAAAATGTTGTTAAAAGCTAAGTAGTTAAGGTTTTTTCGGCATTCTAAGAGCATGACTAAGTAGAAAAAATCGAACAGTTTGAGGCGGTTTAAACCACGAAAAGTCTGCGGCTTCTCCCATTGCCTAAAATGCATCAGAAGTTTTTTGAGTGGAATTTTTGATTTATTTCTTCACAGGTTAGGAATTTTGGGCTACGCCCACTTTAGAAATACAAGTTTTGAAAAGCTCTATCGAAAAGGTCCCCAGGCCCAGTAAGGTACATTTAATAGTTTCGGAGATATCGACGTTTGAAAATTTGCAAAAAACCAAGAGGGTTTCTATTGAAAAAAAATTAATTTGCCCTTTTCAGGAAGCAAGAGTATACGTTTTGGATTTTTTTCTGAACTTGTAAAAGAATTTTGAAGATTTTTCCTTCTTGGTGTCCCGTCTGCAAAGTGCAAGGTTAAAGAGTAATCGGCAGTTGAAGTCCCACGAACAGTATCCACATTTTAAACCCTGACTTATGTGCTTTCAAATTAACCGGATTTAGTAAATGTAACCGAGTCTAGATATCTTGCCAGTCATTTAGCAACAATCTGATTAAAAACATATCTGGCTATTAATCGATAAACCAGTGTTTTTGTTGCTGGTTCAGCGTAAATGTTAATTAAAATTATAATCGTGAATATAGATTGCCTATTTATTTGGCCAAGCCATCATTAAGCGAATTACTTTATTAATGGGGGCTTTGAATTTTTTCCTTTTCTCAGCCTGAATGGGTATTGTCACGTTGCAACGCCTTTATTTATCGGCGTCTACGTGCCGCTCGCAGGACTCTTAAGAGAACCAATTTCTCGCTGCTGTTTGAAATCTTCTTTACCTGTTCCCGTTAAGTAAGACACTTAATCAAGTCGGAATCATCCCAAAGCTCATTCCTTATGCGGGACTCGTCGGCCCCAAACAGCAGGAGAAAATCAGGAAAATGTCATCAGGAACTCAAGCAGACGGCTCGAGAGCTATTAGCGACGTCTTAACTCGAAATGTTCCAGTTAGTCACTCACTTGCTGACTTACTGCTACTTATCAGGAAATAAACTAACTGGGATTAATAGATGTCGATTTAACTAAAGAACGGACAAATTCAATGGACGTTTCGCGTTCAGTTGGACCAGTCTTTCTCAGCTGCATGGTTTCAAGTAGATAAAGTGCTGGCGTTTCTATTGTAAAAAACTGCAATTGTCTTTGTCAGGCAGCAGGAATTTAAGTTTGGGATTTTTTTCGAATTTCTGACATGATTTTGGATATTTTTGTTCTTAGTGTCCCGTTTGCAAAGTGAAGAGTTAAGGATTTATTGCAACTTAAAGCGCACACGAAAGCTTCTTTTAAATATTTTTTAATAGAAATGATGTCTGTTCAAAATCAGTGTGTATTTGAAAGAGTTAGAGAGTTTTGCTGGAAAGAACTGCAAAAACTCCATCTTGGATTTGGCAAAACTAAAGTTTTTGTTTTTTTTGGTTAACTTGATTGATGCAAAGACGTTTAGCGGGCTTGGCGACAAACAATTGGGAAAACTCCCTTTGACACACAATGCAGTTGGACTTTATTGGCTTTTTCGCATTTCTGAGATGGCTTTCCACATGTTGTGTTATTGGTGTCCTGCCTGCAAAATGAAAGGCTGTGGAGCTATCCTCACTATCCTCGCTATCCTCACTTAAAGTGTCTTGGAAGCATTTTTGGACGTTTTACGCGACAGTTATCAAGATCAGTTAACTTTAAGGGCTCGTGAAAGTACTTTACCTCTTAGGCTACTTTTTTGCATATTTTTTGTCCTTAGCGTCCCGTCTGCATAGTGCAAAATTAAGGACAAACAGCCTGTTGAAAGTATGTAGTCTTGGCAACAGTGAAAGGAAATCAATCTGATGTTTTTCTTCAGAGCTTTCGCATTTTTCTCCTTTGGGTATTCTAAATGGATATCGATTGCATGAAGGTAAAAAAATCCCCCGTCTATAATCAGTTTAAGTGAGTGGCCCGACAATTAATCACTGGCTGCGAGCCCTTCCAGCACCTCATTATTCGCGAATTATAAAAGATAAAAGTAATTAAAGCAAAAAAAATTATGCAGCCCGAAGATAAATCGCTTGAAACATTCGCGATCACTCAATTGAAAAATTGCACAACTTTGTAGAATTTAATTAAAACTCCTGTTTGTAAATTAAGCACGACCATGGAAGTTTTGCTGATTATTAAAATTCCCTTTAAGTAGCTCGAACGTTTAAAATTCCAAAATTTCATTTAGTTGCAATCATTTCTCTAATGCAAAATGTCAAGTTTCTTTGACACACTCCAGCTCTGTAGCTCTGCTTTCGAATGCAAGGTAAATGCGCCCTAAACACGGAAGATTATGTTAAGGTTTGCGTGCCAGAAACGCCTTACCGCAACATATATCAAACGGTTTTTTAATGACGATTTGATACGAAACTCCGAGCTGGAAGTTGCCGTTCATGATTGGGGTAATTAAATCGGAAGTTGGCCCGCAAAGTGGAATTAATAACTCCCAAGTGGGGACAAAGAGGGGTAATAGTTTTCCTGCCAACCGACAGAGAGGCTCCTACTCGAAAACCGTCGCCTGTGAATTAATTCAAGATTAAACTCTTTCTTTTTAATATTCAATTTTGAAGCAAATTTTTTGTTAGAATTGATGCCAAGTGAAGTTAAGTGTGGCGCAGCCTAAGAAAGCGCGGTGAAGGTTCCTTTCGTTTCAGGTGCCGATAAATCCGAAACCCGCCACTTTGCAAACGGGACACTAAGAACCAAAAATGTCAAAAAATTATCTGGGCAAATAATAAAGATTAAATTTTGGAATAAAAGGTTTGCCACAATTAAAGGCGTCCAGCCATGTGAAGCGCAGCTTAAGGAAACGAATTTGTGTCTCTAACTGAAGTACAGCGTGGCTTGAACTGACAAACAGATTATTTACAATGTTTACAAATATTTGTAAATATTTGGTGATGTTTGGCGCGTTCGTTTGCCCTTTTCACAAAATACCGCTAATATATCGAGCTCAATTCATGAAGTTTTTCACTTTTTTTACACCCAACTGGAAAGTTTGGATTCAGGCAGGAATTAAGACAAATCCAGTGGCATTTGGAGATGAAACAACCGAGCAGAAGAAATCGGAAACTCTGAGCAGGATTTCCGTTAAATAATAACGCCCTGACTTGTAAAATATCGCAGCAGGCGAACCGCAGGCCATATTTAATTCAATGAAATTCTTCTCGGTGCCTCGGAGCACAACTTCAAACTTCCGCAAAGTATACGGCGGCATTTTGTTCTTTGAAATACCAGCCGGAATTCGTCCTTATTTATATTGCAGCAGGTCTGTGTTTGCCCTGGGAGGAATTCGCAACTTTAAATTAACTTTCATTAAACATGCGCCCGTTAAAAAGCACCCGATTCCGACCTCACCAGCAATTTATCAGCCGACCGATATTCCAATATTTTATTCAATATGACAGCGTAAGGGAGCCGCCAAAAGGGATTTTCTATTAGGGTGGCAAAAAAGCGCCCTTGGCCCTTTCACAAAGGGTTAAGTCGGCGGCAGAGCAACAGGCCGATTGGAATTTTCCTTCTTTGAATTCGTTTTAGATACATTTTTTCATTACTTACCAACAAGCAGCCTTTTGTGTCTGAAATAACGTACCAAAAGAGCCAGCCTGTATGAATATTTGGGTTTGCTGAAGGTTGACAAGGGTACAATGGCAAAAACAATTTAATTTGATGTACCAATCAAGCTCCCAGGCATTCATTGAATGCCGATGTCTAGAAAAGGAAACCTGCAAAGCTGCCATGGCCAACCCGTGCTGCCAATAAAAAAATAAAAAAAACGCCCATTGCATTCAAAAAATGAATGCATTGATTGGTTTCTTTGGGTTGTTAGTGGTATTTGGCACATTTTTTGTTCCCGGTGTCCCGACTGCAAAGTGATTGGTTAGCGAGTAATCGTCCTTTGAAGAAGCGATCACCGATTTTCTTGAACAAAAATGCCAATCTTCCAAACTTCGAACAACTGGAAATATTCCTGTTACTGAGCCCCAACGGCATGAACCTAATTTTCATGCTAGCTTTCAAAGCAATGATATAATTCATCATATTTTTTTGCTAGATTTTAACTGCCTCCCATAATCTATCAGCCTAATTGTAATCGATGTGTTTTTGAGGGCCGTTTAAATATAGATGCTTAAATGTTGTTTCAGTCAATTGACATGGTCCCTGCGTCCAGAAGCTCAGTCTTGCTGAGTCGATTCTTCCTCCTCTCAGTACCCTCGTGTTGCAAATCCTGCCGATCCAGAGCAGCGTTTAGCATCTTCTTTATATGCCTTTTTGGTTTAAGCCTGCACTTTTCCATTTACATTTGCAGTCCACACGGGCGTGCAGCTGGACCGGACTTCCAATGTCGTTCAAGCTAAATCTCTTCAGGAGATATTTACTACTGGCGGTTATTTTTGTGTCCAACTTGGCGGCCACTATCCGACTGACCTGCTCCAAGCTATTGCAACAGCCAGCAGAATCCAGCTTCTATCAAAAATCCAATCGGCTTTTAGCTGTTTGGAGTATCCTGCAAATGGCCAAGTTCACCCTGTTCACTCTTCAGGCTTTTGCTGCTGACCTGCCAATCTTAATTGGAATCTACAGCTACAATATGCTGATTATGCGATCCGAAGCTGCTGTGCTGTTGGTTTACTTCGAAATATGGAATTTGCAGCTCCAGATCCAGACAGTGAACGGTCAGCTACAGCTGTGGCATCGACTTGACGATGTAATTGAACTTCAGCGGCAACATCACACGTTGCTGAATACTTTTGAGGAGATTTCCAACTGTTTTGGCCTTCTCATAGCTACCCACAGCTTCGTTTGCATCATCATGCTGGTACATGATGTAACTGAGCTGATTTTTCCTGAGAAATTGGCAGTTAGCTTCTTCGCCTATGCTTGGCATGTGCATACAGTAGCTGTTTACAGTGTAAGTAGTTAAAATGTTAGCGATTGTAAGTGAAATTTGATGAGTGGGCTTCAAATGAGATGAACAAATTTTAAAAAGTAAAATTAGCATTTAATAAATGGTTATTAACAAGTTTTTGGGGGTTTTCGCACGTTTGTGGTTATTTTGTGCATTTTTTGTTCTTGCTGTCCCTACTGCAAAGGGAACGGATAGAGAGTAATAGCCCTTGAAGTGGCCGCTGTGTGAGAGTTTAGCAAGTCATTTGGTGTAGAAAGAGTGAGTAAGTGTTGCTAGAAAAAACTCCATAACTGTCAGTTGCATTAAAAAATTATAACTTTCAAGTTTTTTTTGCATGATAGGGGTATTTTGCACACTTTTTGTTCTTGGTGTCCTGACTGCAAAACGAATAATTAGGGAGTAATTGACACTTAAAATAGCAAAAACAGATTTTTGGGTATTTTATCTTAATTTCGCTCAATTGTTGCTGCTGAAAATTGTCGAAAAATGCCAACGTTTCTAATCAGCATCGACGGGCAATTCTCAGGAAATCAATTGGGAAACGGAAACTAATTTGCCTACCAACCTTTCAAGGTAATTAATTATATACTTCATCATATTTTTTTCTGGTTTTTTGTTGCTGGCCTTAATGGATCAGTCTAATTGTCCTTGATGTGGTTTTGAGGGCTGCTAATGTTAAATATAGACACTTAAATGTCAAAGGTTTAGTCAATTGCCATGGACCTCTCATCCAGAGGCTCAGTTCTGCTAAGTCGTTTCTTCCTTCTCTCAGTGCCCATTTGTTGCCAATCAGGAGCATCCAAGGTGGCTTTCAGCCTCCTTCTCATAGGCGTTTTTGCTGTTTGCGTGCCATTTTCCATTTACAGTTTGCAATCCAAATGGTTATCCGCCTAGAGGGACTGCCACTGTTGTCCAGCTAAATATCATTAGGAGGTATTTACTACTGGCGATTACTTGTATGGCCAACTTAACGGCGACAGCTCGATTGACCTGGTCCAAGCTGTTAACCCAACCAACACAATCCAGCTTTGAGAAGAATTTTAATCGGTATTTGGCTGTTTGGAGTATCCCGCAACTGGCCAAAATTGCCCTGTCCACCATTCAGACTTTTAATACTGACCTGCCGATCTTTATTGGAGCTCTCAGCTACAACTTGCTGATCATGCGATCCGAAGTAGCTGCTCAACTGGTGATGCTACAAACTTGGAAACTGCAGCTCCAGATCCAGACCGTGAACACTCAGCTACGGATGTGGCATCGACTGGACGACGTGCTGGAGCTTCAGCGCCAGTACCACGAGTTGCTGAATATTTTCGGGAAGATTTGCAATTATTTTGGCCTGGTCATTGCTGCCCACGCCTTTGCTCTCATCACTCTGCTATTGCATAGTTTTACCGAGCTGATTTTTCCTGGCACGTTGGACGTTGCCCTTTCCGTCTATGTTTGGCATGCGCATGCAGTAGCATTTTACGCTGTAAGTAGCTGAAACTTCAGAATTTTGCCGAAAAGCTTAGAGAGTTTGGAAGTGATTGTTCAGGCATTAGATCAGTGGGTGTTGTTGATGGAAAAAACTCGAGAAATGCCATTTAAATGTAAGAAATTTAGCTTTTTGGGGTGTTCTGAACATTTTTTGTTCTTGGTGTCCAGACTGCAAAATGAACGGTTTGGGAGTAATCGCCCTTCAAAGTTGTTTGGTGACAGTGAAAATCAATGAATTTCCTTTGTCTGGTAGAGTGCACAATTTTCAATAAAATTTTGGACATTTTGGGCAAAAATACTCGGGAAATTTTTTTTTTTGGATTTCTAGTACAATTTTGAAAACATTTTGTTCTTGGTGTCCCGTTTGCAAAGTCAAGGGGTTAAGACGCAATCGGTTCCTCGAGTGAAGAGAACGTTTTTGGCAGAATCTCCCGTTTAGACGCACTTTGCTAATAAAATTGATATTTTCATTACTGGCTGGTTCCATTACATAATTCCAGTCATCAATCAACTACTGATTGCCTGTTTCCTTCAAACAACTGGCTAATCCATTAAGCGGAAGTGTACCAATAAAATAAACTAGTTCGCATTCTTAACAGCATGCTGACTGAAATGCTCTTCCTCAAGCCTCCAGCGTTCTGCCAAAAGGGCAAACTCAAAGTAGCCTATCTGATTGTCCTGGCCAGCCTCCAGATGCTCTTCTTCTGCATATCTGCAATGTTTTGCATAGGTTATGGCATGAACGTGAGCGGTATTAAAAAGGCCAATTTGATCATAGTGAAAACGCTGATATCTTTGGTGTTTAACTCAGTTACCAACTTGGTGATAACCGTGCAACTGCCATCCAGAACTGGAACAGTTACAACCATCCCAATACCAGCAGAAGTCTGGAAGTCCAAGCAGCCATCATTCAATAGGGCGTCTCTCTGGGTAACGTTTGCCTGGATATTGCTGCATACGTTCAAATCCAGCACTCTTCTACTAGCTATTGGACGTATACCATTGCTGAATCTTTTCGGGCTGTTTGCATATCGGCTACTATACGTACGGTCCCAAGGGACCATTTTCTATATTTTCCTGGAAAGCTGGAAGCTGCGGCTGCAGATCGCCTGCTTGAATGCGCAGCTGAAGAGCTGGCACACCTTAAAGGGCCTGCTGCAGCTGAACCAGCAGCACCATCTGCTGCTGAGCGCCCTGCAGGAGCTGGATTCGGTGGGTGGTCCCATTATTGCCTGTTACTCGTTTTGCTGCATTGTCAATCTCATTGTCACTTGCATTGACTTGGTGCTGCCCAAAGAGCTCAATGTGAACGTTGTGATTGTTATTTGGCATGTTCTTACTGCGATTACCTTTACCGTAAGTTTCCAGTTGAGTTCTGATCTATGCAGAATTGTGGCAAAAGAAATGAGGAGTTTTTGGATAAGTTCATGTTAGCAGATTAAATATGTTTTTTTGTTCCAGATCGACATCATTTGGATGGCAAACGCTGGACAGAAACTGGCAGCTACAGCAAGTGAAACGATTCCAATCTGTCACAGAATGTGCGAGAATCTGGATATGGCGCTGATTCTGAGCGAGCGTCAGGAGCTGCTGATCCAGTATCAGCTGATCGCTCAGGAGAGCTTCCAGAGGAACACAAAGCTGCACGCTGATGGATTCTTTCCCGTCGATCATTCCATGATTATTTTCATTGTTTTCAATGTGTGCAACAATCTGGTGGCCATTTGCCAATACATTGCCAAGCAGTAGAAATTAAATAGACCTCGTATATCTGGATTGTGTTTCTTTTGGTCGAATCCGAAAAAATTTCCAGGATTTAAGTTTTTTAAGCGTGAATGATAATTTGGGATGGGAAAATGAACGTTTTTTTTACAACTGCACCGTGCGGTTTAAAAATGTGTAACTCCTTAACTAGACACTGCAGGAATTTGAAATTTTCACAGATCATAGAAGAAGCGTGGAGCTAAAAATGGTGAAATTCGCATTTAAATCGCGCTAAAAATGGATGTTTGTAGGATTTTCAAAAGTAGCGCGGGAAAAAAGGCGTTTTTAGTCAATTGTACCATGCGCTTAAAAATTCTTAACTCCTAGCCCTGCAGAAGCAGAACCTTCAAATTTCTTTCAGCGCATAGAAGATACATCGTGCTAACACTGGTGAAACGTTTGGTAAAATCAAAGAAAATTTTGATTTTTCCTAACTAGACAAATCTATTGCGAAAAATAGTCCTTTTCAGTCAGTTGCACCATCTGCTTTAAAAATTCGTAACTCCCAACCCAGAAGCAGCAGGATCCTTCGGATTTTTTCAGCTTATAGAAGATACTTTGTGCTAAAAATACTGGAAATATTGTTGAAATCAAAGCAAATAATGATTTTTCCTGACTTGAAAAATTAAGTGCGGAAAATAGTACTTTCAGTCAATTGCACCATTTGGTTAAAACGTTCGTAGCTCCTAAACCCGAAGGCGGACGACCTTCAGATTTCTGACACGTATAGAGGTTAGCTCGTGCTAAGAACCGTAAAAATTTAGTTGAAATCGAAGAAACGACTAATTTTTTCTGGCTATGCAAATCTAGTGCGTAAAATAGTCATTTTCAGTCAATTGCACCATCCTGCTTAAAAAAATCCTGCCTCCTAGACTAGATCAAGCAGAAACTTGAAATTATGGCAATCGATAGAAGACACATGGTTCTAAAAACGCTCAAAATTTCATTAAACTGAACGCAACCGCCGATTTTTCCTAACCTGGTGAATGTTGTGCGAAAAATAAAAAATCCTAACTTGTCATCTGGCGCAAGTGGAAGACCCAAAGTGGAAGCTCCTGGATCATTTTCTGTTTCAATTTGCCTGCAGTTTTCCTGCCCCATGCGACATCCTTGACCAATCCAAACATCGATCAAAAACATCTCGAAAGAATGCCGAATTGTTTCGCAAATGTTTGTCATCGAAATGGGCTGGCCGAAGTTGTTCAAAGCGCCCGAACTTACAAGCAGGCCGCAACTTGTTCCCACAGGACCCCATTTATTTGGCAAAGACGCCACAAACAAATACGGAACGACTCATGGATATGCAGGCCAACACCGACAACGATCCAGATTGTTTGTACACGTGTTTGCTTCTCATGCAGTTTACACTTGGGGAGCGTCCAGGATTTTCGGTTCGCCGCCGCCGACTCTTAGGGAAAGGAATTATGAACTCCCCTGCTCTGTTCCATTGGAACTGTCCTAATTCGCAGTCCTGAGAACGAAACTTTAAAACTCCATTAATTTCTAATTCGCGAAAGTTCCCATTTCCGAAGCTGGAAATGCACCGTTTAATATTTACCCAAACACAATTCCGAGATTAAATGCGCGATTGTTTGACTAATTGAAATCAGTTTCGAATGTAATTTATTATAATTTCAATTTGCTTTTAAAGGCCACCTTAAATGTGTTTGAATCGGATTTTAATTAGAAACCTGCAGGTTTTGAACAAATGGAATTGTGCACAGTTTCCGTTGGCACGCTCAAGCCCAATAAGATGGAACAATCAAAGGCCTGGATTTAGGGGCTGATTAATCGCCTAAAAGCTCAAGCGGCCCCCTATTAATTTCGGTTTGCTTGTCGAGGAGATTAGATTAAAACTACAATTAGGAGCATTAAAGTTCAAATTGAACTAAGACGTCGCCTGGAATCGTTTATCCAGATTAAGTTGCAGGACTTCGGATGGATGGACTGGGGAAAAAACGCTGAATATTGCCCTGAATATTGCCGTTTCCTGCAGAATAGTCGGACGAAATTCAAATGAGTCCGAAACTGAGGCGTAAGTTAATTAGCAGGAAAACTGCAGCCAGCCCATGTCGGGAAAACTGGCTCTTTTGTGTCATGGACTCGTCCTTTTCCCTGCTAATCCTGACAGTTTTGCATTTGCAAAACTCTATCAGAAAGTGCAACTAATTGAGTTGAATGTGGGTGGAAAAGTTGAATTCTAGTTGAAAAAACACTGGAAAATTAGGAGTTTGCGTCATTTGCATGACAATTTTCAAATGGGTAGAGTGGGCTATGTTCTACAGAGGGTGAAAATTGCAAGTTGCTACTTGCTCTGGTTTAGAAGGCAGGAATTTTTCAATTTGATGGTGCAAGTAGGTGAAAATGGCTTTTTTTCTCAAATGATATTTGGCACGTCGTAAAAACTCAGGCTTTGCTGCGATTTAAATGAAATTTATCCTGTTTTTAAAGCAAGGTGTCTGTTATAAAGTTTGAAAACTGCAATTCCCGATTTGCGCTGGTTACGAAGTTACGATTTTTTTAAGCAGCAGGTGCAATCCAGTGAAAACGGTTAGTTTTTGCTCAACATTATCCAGTTTAGAATTTTTTTTTATTTCAATGAAATTTATCTGAGTCTCAGAGTCAGGCGTCTATTATACACATGAATTTTTTCAAGTTGCTACTTGCTCTGGTTAAGGAGTTACGCTGTTTTGAAACAGATGCTGCAATTGAGTGAAAACGGTTATTTTGCGCACAATATTTACCAATTGAGCAAAAATCTGAATTTTCTGCGATTTCATTGAACTTTATCTGAGCATGAGATTCAGGTGTCTATTACACATATGGAAATTTGCAAGTTGCTGCCTGCTCTGGTTAAGAAGTTACGATTTTTTAAAGCAAATGCTGCAAATGAGCGAAAACGGTAATTTTTGGCACAATATTGACGAACTCAGAAAAAATCAGAATGTTTAGTGATTTCAACGAAATTTATCTGAGTATCAGAGCCAAGTGTCTATTATAATGTGGAAATGTTCAAGTTGCTACTTGCTCTGCTTAAGATGTGAAGAGTATTTTTAGTAGATGCTGCAATTGAATGAAAACTGTTATTTTTCGCACCTTTACTTATTCAGAAAAAATCAAAATTTTGTGCGATTTCAATCAGTTTTACCTCGAGTCGAGTACTTACTTTACACGCAGAAATTTTCAAGTTGCTACGTGCTCTTGTTCAGAAGTTACGAATTTTTTAAGCAGATGCTGCAATTGAGTGAAGTCTGTTATTTTGCGCACAACATTTACCTTCAGCAAAAATCAGAATGTTCCTGCAATTTCAATTAAATTTATCTGCGTATCAGAACCAAGTGTCTATTATACATGCGGAAATGTTCAAGTTGCTACTTGCTCTGCTTAAGATGTTAGATTTTTTAAAGCAGATGTTGCAATTGAATGAAAACGGTAATTTTTCGCACAACAATTACTTATTCAGAAAAAATCAGATTTTTTTGCGATTTCAATCAGTTTTAGCTAATGATCAGAGTCGGGTGCTCACTATACACGCAGAAATTTTCAAGTTGCTACTTGTTCTAGTTAAGCAGTTACCATTTTTTAAGCAGATGCTGCATATTGAGTGAAAACGGCTATTTTTGGCACAACATTTACCAATTTAGTGCAAAAATCAGGAATTTTGTGGGATTTGAACGAAACTTATGTGAATGTTAGCGTCACGTGTCTACTATGACATAGGGAAATTTTCAAGTTGCTACTTGCTCTGGTTAAAAAGTTAGATTTTTTTAAAGCAGATGCTGCAATTGAATGAAAACCGTTATTTTTCGCACAACATTTACTTATTCAGCAAAATCAGAATTTTGTGCGATTTTAATGAAATTTGTGTGGTTTTCAGAGCCAATTGTCTGCTATACATATGAAAATTTTCAAGTTACTACTTGTGCTCGTTAAAAAGTAAAAAATTTTTGGAAACAGACGGTGGAATCGAGCAAATTCTTCTATTTTGCACCCAACATTTACTAATTCAGGAAAAATCAGCATTTAAAGCGATTTGAACGAAGCTTTCAACATTTATAGACTCAACTGTTCTTTATCGCATGTGAAAGTTTCAACTTTCTACTTTCGCCGCAAGAGAAGTTAAGAATTTATCAAAAGAAGCCAACAGCAGGCGCTTTGAAGAAGAACAAGAAGACATTTCTCAAATGGCCCTTCAAATCCTCTTTTGTTGAATGCAAGACTTTTTTAATTTCCTGCAATTTTCTTGCCCCAAAACATCTCCAAACAATCCACATTAGACAATAAAACGACCAATTTCTGAGCTAAAATTTTTGCCAAACTTTACGGTTCCTTTGAAGGAAAACTGACGACTGTTTGGAACTTTGCCTGAAATATTGAAATTCCAGGGACCAGGGAGCTTTGAGACGTTATTGAAAGACCCTCCCATCAATTTTTACTAATCAAATCCAGAAATCGGGCCCTAATCGAAAGCCGGCCATTAATCTGGCATCTGGAAAACGAAATATTACAACCATTTCCTTGCTTCGCTCAGTTAAAGGGGGGACTTACAAACCGAAATATTATTGGGAATTGTCATAATCTCCAACAATGCTATAATGCGATAGATGTAGAATCGAATCCAGAAGATTTGCGCTTTCGAATTTCTCAGAAGACTCATAAAAGGAAACTTTGGACTAAACAGATTGGCTGGCACTTTGCAAAAAAGTCAAATCACAATCACAATGGCGGGCGCTTTGTTTTTATTTAAAAGGCAATTTACCGGGCCCGTTCCCTTTTCCACGCTTAAAGACCGGAAGGAATCCAGCGCTTTTTTCCTGGATGAATAATTTGATCAGTGGCAAAGATATTGGCCGGCTTTTTGCCCGCTTTAAGCGATATTGACAATGTGGTTGTAACAGGAGTCGAATTGCTTTTCAAATTAGTTTTTGCAGCTCCTGCAGCTGGAGGAACTATCGGTATCGGGCGCACGATTTCCTGCTGAAAGTCACAGAGGAAAGCGAATTAATATCCCCATTTTCAGGCGCCTGAATACATTTGGATAATTAAAAAGGTGCCAGAAAGAACTGGATTAATGTCCTGGATGAGGGGGTTCCTGCTGGCGGGCATTTATTACTGTCTTTGTTGGAAATTCGCAAAAAATCCTTTGGGGAAAGCAATTTGCGCTTTATCAAAAGGGGCAATTTGCTCAAGAACATATTTTTTGAAGATTTGGTTCTACCGCAGGAGGACTTCCCAATCTTCAGAAAAGTGGAATTGAAACTAGCAATTAGAACCGGCTTAATACGATTGGGTTCAATTGTTCAATCTTCAACCTCTAAGAAGCAGAATGGTTTGAAAGGCACTGGAAATTGACCAAATGTTCTTGGTTCAAATGCAGATTCTGGTGCTTTCGTTCTCTTATTCAAATGAAACTTTCCTAGTGTCTTTTTTCAGGTTTTCATGATTCACTTGGAAGATTTCAGGTCTTCCTTTAAAAAAAAAATTTTTTTTGGACCAACCAAAGCCATTTTTTCATGTAACTTTTCTATTTCTAACAGCCTGCCAAGAAATGGTTCCTAAAAAAAAAATTTTTTTTGACAAAAATTTTAGTGCTTCCCCTTTCGATTTTTTCGAAATTTTACATTTCATTTTCTTTCCCAAAAACGAAGCTTCCTGTCAAAAAACGTTATTCTTCTGCAATTGAAATTGAAATTGAAATTCTGAAAAGTGGCAAAAATTCTAGAGCTTTCCAGGCACAACGAGCTGTTTTGCATGTTTGCCGATATCCTTAAATAGATTTCTGGCCTTAAAGGCCGTAATGGGACAGCACGTAATGACAGCAACTACTGGCCGGGATATGCGGACATTAAATGCTAATCCAAAGCCGCAGGAGGCTGCAATCAATCGTCTCCTCTATCTCAGCATAAAAGCAGCCACGGAATACTTTGACTCCTTCTATACAGAAGCAAATGAATCAGCGGGAGTTTGTTAAACTAATCAAGTTGCAAACTACAACAGAATCCACATGATTCCATTTCCTACCAGTTGAGGAAAGTTGATCCGGAGAGAAACTTCCTGCACGTATTTGAAACTTAAGTCCTGCCGAAACTTTATTTCAATTTCCACTACTGCCACGCAGATTTAAAACACCTTTTGTGAACGATGCCGGAAAGTTTGGCGAAAGAGTTTTATTTAAAACGGCCACGCTTCCATGCAGGATCAAGTCCAGTAATGGGATTAGAGTGGCCTTTTGCTGCTGCAGCTCAAATCCTGGTTTTAATTCGCATTCTGCTGCTGCAACGGCCAGAAGAACTTAGGAGATTTTCCCAAACTCAAAAATCGAGTAAAAGCGATTAAGCATTCAGCTGACAAATCGGCGTAAAATATGGGAATTTTGCCCATTAAATCCCCCAACAAATCATAATAAATTTATTTAATAATATTGCCAAATCAGGACAAATTGTGCGGTTCGTTTCCGCAAAAAGCCATTTAGGAATGTGCGGAAAAACGTTATTAATAGAGAAATGAAATCGCAGCATACTTCAAAGCCATGTTTATTACGGTTTTATTAAAAAGTGGCTTATTCAATTCTGTTTAATATAAATGCGTATTACTGGGCTTAAATGTGTGCAAAAAACAGCCAATCAGCATTCGATCAGTTCATTTTATTTATAAGAAAATCGTTCCATGGATTATTGAACTGTCCAATTTTCATCTATGGGCATTCATATTCCATCGGGAATGTTCGATAAATTATAACAAGCGATTATCTCCTTCAAAGATGCTTCATTATTCCATTTCGCCAGCTCCTTTTTACTCCCGCTTTAGTCCGACATAAATCCCAGTTTTTAAAGAACTTTTCGACGACTTAGTTGATATTCAAAGACTTAATTATGGACTTTCTCGAAGAACGGGGGCGTTGAGGAACAAATGTTAAGTGATGGTTTCAGAGCTTGTTAACAAGTTTCAGACTTTTGCCGAAAATGTCGTTTTTTTGGGCAGTTACAGTGGAGGTTTGTCTTTTCATCGAAGTAAGAAACCCTAACTTTTTCAAAATTAATTTTTGAAGATACACGCACATAACCAGAAAAAACGAAAAGAAGAGGCTTAAGGGATTTTTCAAAAACCTGCCAATATTAGCCCATCTTTTTCAACTAAAGTTCCAATGGAGTGAAGTTCCGAAATTTTCTGCTCTATTTGGTGTTTGCACAAGAGTTTTGGTGCCATTTCAAAAGCCAGTCAAAGATTCCCCAGATTTTTGAGGAGAAGTGAAACTGCCAGCGCATTTTGAGTGAGTTTTTTCCTTTTCAAAACAGTTGTCGACAATTTTCCATCTCATCCAGTTATTCCACAATGAATTTTTGAAGATGAAGAGACATAACGAAGACAAACGCAGCAAAAGTCTGAATTTCCTAGATGTTTTCAGTAAAATTTAACTTTCCCCGCATGCGAAGACAAGCGAGTCTTCGTATTGTGCAACTTTTGCACAATGAATTTTTGAATCAGCAGAAACAAAACTGGAAAAAACAAGGGAACGCGACTCTGAACGGTCTAGTTTCAAAAGTTTGCCAATATTTTCTTTTGGCCCGTTGAGGGTGAAATCCTGTCTTTTCAATGGGGTGACAAGCGACCTTGTCTAGTTTTAGCAAAATTATTTTTCTTGAAGTCTGAAACCTGCCAACAACACTGTTACAATGTAGCCTCAAACGATGCAGTGTTAAGCGATTTTGAAAGAATCTGGAGCAACTGACACCTCGGGAAAGAGTTGAGCCTAATTAGCCAGACTCTGGATGAATTAATCAAGCCGAAAAGCCGCTTCCACTTGATTCTCTGGAAAAATCGCGGTTTTATGTGGCTCATTTGTTCGAGCGCCTTGAATGAAGGACTCAATTTGTTCCAGTGGAAGATGTCATAAATTATCAACTCCCAACCCCGTTAAGGGAGTCTTCAACTTCTGCACTGATTTGTCTCGAATTTTCGCCCGTTTTCTTGCATTCCCCTTGTTGTACATTTATCCTTCCAATAACATTTATCGGCAGCCAAGTAGGAATTCGTGCCCGGAATCCATCAAATTTAATGGGGATTTTACGAGCAAGTTTATTTACTGGCGCCCATTCTTCAAACTGGAAGTTATCGACTGACGTCGGCAAAGTTGCATGCAAAATCGACTCGAGTTGCACAATCCCAAATAATACGGCAAAAATCACTGAACTGGCACATTTATAAATAATTGCAGGATTTCGCTGCAAATATTGACGCAATCGGGCCCCATTAGTATGCAATCGGGGACACATGGATGTTTTAGTTGCATCCAGGGCATATTAATTATCGCCTGGTTGTTTTCAAACAAATCGCACTCAACTCGCTTGGATAAATATTTACATAAACCGCGCACCGGCTAAATTAGTTGTTTTATTTGAAATTTAGCTGCAAATGACCGGCCGCGTGCAGCCTGCCTAGGCCCAGGTGCTTCCACGCAAACATGCACGTCACTATAACAACCCCGTAGCTGTTTGGCTTGGGTTCGACCAGTTTGCACCAGACAACGGCTTGGATGACCTGAATAAATCAAGCTGAACCAGGGCCGTTTGATAGTTTTTATTTCTTTATACATATATTACAAAAACGTTACATAATATCACAGATAAAATTAATTTAGCGTCCAAAACCTGCAACAAACAACGCTTTAGTGCGACATTGGGAGCTTGTTTGCGCGAAACTTTTAGTCAATTTACTGGGGGCAATAAATATGTGAAAAGTTCGGATATAAACTCAGCTCTAATAAGGGACACGAACTCATTAAAAGTTATGCTTACCTCCAGTTCCAAACAGCTCTTATCCGACATTGAGCCTGGCTGGCAAAAGTATTCGAAAGAAAAACGAAATCGCCATGGAGAGCGGTGAGAAAGGGCCCCAAAGGGCAACAATTTGGGATCCTGCAAATAAAAAATACATATTTATTGTCACGGGCACACGTGTCGTTAGGGTAAACCCCACTTGATTTCGACCCAATTTTGTACGAAAAAAACTCAGTGGAATTAGCCCATAAACAAGCTTAAAATAAGGCCATCAGGGCTGGCAGCCATTTCACACACAATTTCCTTCACGACTTTCCCAATAACAAAGCCTGCTGAAGGTGAAGGCCGAAGATTATTATTATTATGTCGGTTTGCCAGTTTTCTTTTTTCCACTTTTTCCTGTTTAATTGACTGGTTGTTGTTTCGAAGCCATTGTCGCGCTTTTTCGCCACCAAACAAAGCCTAATAGCTTGGCCAAATAATTGGATTTTTATCGATTGCCCAGCTTTGTGTAATACTGGCCGTGGATAAAGGGCTTAAGGGGGCTTTGTGAAGGTGCCAAAGTGGATTTCGAAGCAATTTTTTTTAGTTTCAACACACTAAAATAGAAAAAACAATCGCCGGTTTTATCCAATTAACATAATGCGAGCCTACCCATCACTTGGCCAAAATAATCCGGTTAAATAACTGCCGATATATGCAAGGGTTGGTGCCAAATGGGCACATTATCCCCGTTCGGAATATAATGACATATTTCAACACAATTAGATTGTAGGGCAACAATATTCGGTAAAGGGCCCATGTTTCGGCCCTAAAATATTAATTATGGCCCGTGAAAATGACCTCGTGTTATCAATCTGGATTGGGTTCAACTGGGACGGGACATGGGACATTTCGGAAAAATCCTGCAACCTAAAACAACTTTGTGATCGAATTCAAGATGCCAAAAAGTTCAAAAGCTGTTTGTTTGAAGAGCGCTGACAAAGTCCCTGATGATGCTGATTGAAGATCGAAACTTGTTGAGCTAAGATCTAGCTTCTCTGCATTTGCAATGACAAAGGCAGACGAAGAAGACCTTCCAGCCACTACGAGCTAGCTACAAATAAACCGCCGCAAAATTTCCTTAAAGATGAGAAAAAATCGAAAGCTGTGCAACTCATAACAGCAACAGGGATCTATCTAAAAGAAGAGTTGCCACATTGTTTCCTTTTTTGAGCTTAGATATATGCGTCACCAAATTGAGGTCAAGCAACCAGCATCAAATAGCAAGAAAATAGCCGCAAAAATTCCCTGATGAAGGCTCAAATTCGAAACTTCTCCACTTAACACCAACACCGGCAAAAGTTTCCGGATTTTTACCGTCTTTTAATTTGGAGATATGCAATGACAAGGGGAGATGAAGACTTGAAGGTTCAACAACATCGACCAACACAAGCTAGAAAAAATGTACGCAACAATTTCCTGATGATGTCTCAAACTGGAAATTTCTCCCCCAAAAGCCAACGAGATGACTCGATCTAACGAATAAATTGAAGATTCGGAGATATCAGTTGACAGACCGAGCCCTTATCAGAGCTGCAACCTGACAATGACCCAGCTTTGATAAGTGCTAACGTTTCGCCAACATCAACAACCTCCATCGTCATCGACTACTTCTTGGCCCCGCTCGCCAACCAGGTTTACCAGTGAACTGCAACAGTTTCCTCAAGTAAAAACTCACCTTTGGAGGAAGTTTCCAGAAGAAGAACGGAAGCAGGTTGTGGGGTATCCGGTTTTACTTCTACCGCGACACTGCTGGTGCGATAGAGACGGAAAACCGCAGCCTCACATCGAATGCGAAGAGGCTCCCAACTCCCTCCAACTCCTGTGAGTTCTAGACGAGCGGTGCGCTCTTCCAATTGGTCCGGAGTGGCCGAACTCCACTCTGAAGTGTAGCCAGGAACCTGGAACAATAGCTGTTGGTGTTTTGATGGGAAATTTCCAGTTTTCCTGGGCTTGGCTTAATCGAGTGTGGCCGCCAAACGAAATTACCACTTCCGGTGATAATGGGGCCCAATCAGCCCCTCACTTAAGACAAGAGGGAAAAACGGAAACTGTCGATATTTTATCCGGTAATCGAGCCGGCCCGAATCGGTCACGTATAAAAAGCAATCGCTCGCACCCAAAGTTTTTCCTGGCCTCGGGCAATTTTCCAACTTTGGATAAGCGACCAATTCGGCGAAAGTTCGGACAATTCAATTATTTCGGACGCCGCCGCCGGAAAATCTGCCACTAATTGCCAATTTTACAGCGTTATGTTTTGTTGACTTTTCCTTAAAGTTTACCGGTCAACCGACTTGAAAAACCTTTAACCTTTCGCCGGCCCTTTCGGTTCAATTTCCTACCTTTTCATCGTTGACGAAAAACGTGATGTTGGCCGCTGGATGCGATGGAGGCGCGTGACAATCGGCGATCAGTGGCCTTCCATGATCCAGCCCACTTTTGTCCACCAACACCATTGGAATTCCCACTGGAACCACTAGAAAACAACTGATTTTCAAACAAAACTTGAAAGTTACCACAAAAAAATCAAGCTGGCAACATCTGTTACTAATAAATTAAAGGCGGATTTTATAGAAAATTTTGATTTATACTAGTGCTTTAGTTGAGGTTGCACTGGAAAATCCCAGATAATTGGACGCAACGCCGCATTTTCTGAATTTTTTGACTCTTTAGGAAGCTCTCCACAACTTTCTTTTGGTGCATTTCTAATATGAAACGACCCCTTGCAAGGGATTTCTCGCTGCTCACAAAAACCCTCAAAATTCTCGGCTTTCGCCACTGGCTGTATCAGTTTGTAGATCCAAAACCCTTGGTTTTTCCACAGTTTCGACCTTGAAGAACTCCAAGCCATTGGAAAATCTGGATACAAAAGGAAAACTCAAAGTTTCCCCAGGAAGTTTTTCGGTGCGACAATAAAAACTATTTACCACACTGGATTTGCGCGCAATTACGTTCCACTCGAGCCGCCACCACAATTTAAAAACAGGATTTTAATTTTTAATTTTAAACCCATAAAGAGTAATTTAAAAAGTTGCCAGGCTCGGAGGTTTCATGATAAATTGCATCCGCCCCATGATATTAAATCGCCAGTGTCGACTGGAAATTGGGTCTCATGCCAATTTGCACTCATTAACGTCTTTGATGAAGGAATTTTTTGCAAGAAAATCCCACACGAATTCTCAGTTTTTTGCCGATGTTTCGCCTGTGCGAGCAGCAGCCATCTTCAGGGGTGAATTATTAAGTAAATCTGCATTCCAGTTACAAACGTTTCGCCGACTTATAACTCGAAGCAAAAATGTGTAATATATGAAGGTTTAAAAGACATTTTAAAAACCCCGCAAATTAAAATGTGGAATTTGTCTTGAACAACGCTTACAACAGTGACAAGGTGGCAACTCTGTTGACGTTTTTTCAGCTCGGGTTGCTTCGGTTCCTGTCGACTGTGGCTTCGGGCCGTGACCGTTATTTCAAACGCTGCAAAACGCGTTCTGAATGTGAACTTTTCGTTAGCCTTGAGAGAAACTGGGCAGATTTCTCAAAATATCCAAAACACCCAGTTCAATGGCACTAATTGAGCATTTAGCTTGGCTCGGCTTCGTATCAAGGGCAGATCTAAAGCGATTAGGGCTGTTAAACTGGGGAAATTGATTAGGAAACAACTCGGTCGCATCTAATAAGGGCCACCTAGTCCAGAGGATTGAGGAAAATGGGCCGCTAGAGTCCCGGTTTTTTCCTGCATAGAAAATTCTCCATTAGTTACTGGATGCAATTGCATTATGCAAACCATAAAGTATAAAATATGCCGCCCATAAAGTCCGGGCCAAGCAGCAAAAACCAAAAACCGTGGTGACAAAGTCGATTTTGCAGTCTCCGGCCTGGCACTCTGAATTAATTTAATGCCACAGTATTTTGTCACATAAATTACATCTCTTGTACCCGCTACAATACCTAATATGTTGATAAATGGCCGGAATGCTTGCCAAGTGAGGGCGCGGAAATCGGATAGGTTTTTCCCAAAATATCCGCTCTTCGGTTAGTTTCTTAACTCACCTGCAATTGTCATCGGCAGTGACATTGACTGCGTGTGAAACGAAGGAGCGTCAGCCGAAACTTCGCACTGGAATTGGCCGGAAATGTGACGCTCGACATGCCAGCAGGGTGACATTGTTGGCATTTGACACTGACACCTGCAAAACAGGAATTTATTTCGAAAAAAACTGCTTCACCTGACTGGGGTCGATTCGCTTCCCCTACTTAGTCTCGGCGGTGTGTTTTCAAAAATTAATTGTGCCCAAACTGGATAAGATAAAACGCTACTTCTCACTTGGCTGGAAAGCCAGAACTTTATTCCTTACTGAGGAGTAAGTTTCATTTTTTGCAAAAAATCTGGGCAATGTTGGCAGGCTTTTGAAGTTACACCATACTCGCGCCCCTTTGCTTCTCTTAGTTGCATCGGTGTGCAGCTGTGTCTTTAACAATTAATTTTGCAAAAACCAGGCCAGATCGAGAGTTGCCTGTTACTTCATTGAAAGCACAAAACTTCACGCAAACCGACCCTAAAAGTGGGTTTTCCAAAAAAAATCTGCAGAATATTGGGGGAATTTTGAAACTCCACTTTGACCTGCGTTCTTTTGCTTCTCTTAGTTTTGTCGGTTTTTCTTCAAAAATTAGCTATTCGAAAGCCGATCCTTATAGAGAGTCGTCTATCACTTCATTCTAAAGCCATAAGGTCGGTTTAAATGTTGCGGAAGGTTCAGTTTTTCAAAAAATCTGGGAAAAAAGGGAGTCTCAAGCTACAAAAAACTTTTAAAAAATTCCCTCCTACCAAAGTGAGCGAGACGAACCGATGGTGGGTCACGTAGTAGAAAAAGCGCAATTGTTTGTATAAATGAGGAAGTTTCACTTTCGGGCCATGATCAGTATGGCAGCTGTAGGGCCTTAAAGTTAAGAAAAAGTCACTCTAAGTTGATACCGACTGTTCAAAAACGTAATCCTGCCATTGCAACAGCGAGTTGGGCAAAAATTAATTTTGCAAAAACGGAGCCAAATGGAGAGTTTCCAGTTAGGTTATTGAAAAGTCTGGACCTTTCTTCAATCGAGGCAAAATACTCAAGTGTCTCAAAAAATCTGGGAAATATTGGCAGGCGTTTGAAGCAACTCGTAACTCGCCTCTATTTACTGGTGCAGATGTTTCTTCGAAAAAATTAATTTTACAAAACGGAGCCAAATGGAGAGTTTCCAGTTAGGTTATTGAAAAGTCTGGATCTTTCGTCAATTGAGGCAAAATACTCAAGCGTCTCAAAAAATCTAGGCAAATATTGGCAGGCGTTTGAAGCAACTCGTAACACGCCCCTATTTTCCTGGTGCAGATGTTTTTTAGAAAAATTCATTTTGCCAAAACAAGGTCAAAAGGAGAATTTTAGTTACGTTATTGAAAAGTCTGGACCTTTCTTCAAGTAACATAAAAGTTTCAAGTTTCTCAAAAAATCTGGCAAATATTGGCAGGCGTTTGAAGCAACTCGTAACTCGCCCCTATTTACTGGTGCAGATGTTTTCTTCGAAAAATTAATTTGGCAAAAACTGAGCCAAAAGGAGAATTTCTAGTTACGTTATTGAAAAGTCTGGACCTTTCTTCAATTAACACAAAAGTTTCAAGTTTCTCAAAAAATCTGGCAAATATTGGCAGGCGTTTGAAGCAACTCGTAACTCGCCCCTATTTTACTGGTGTAGATGTTTCTTCGAAAAATTAATTTTGCAAAAACTGAGCCAAATGGAGAGTTTCCAGTTAGGTTGTTGAAAAGTCTGGATCTTTCTTCAATTGAGGCAAAATACTGAAGCGTCTCAAAAAATCTGGCAAATATTGGCAGGCGTTGAAGCAACTCGTAACACGCCTCTATTTTCCTGGTGCAGATGTTTTTTAAGAAAAATTCATTTTGCAAAAACGAGGCCAAAAGGAGAATTTCTAGTTACGTTATTGGAAAGTCTGGACCTTTCTTCAATTAACACAAAAGCTTCAAGTTACTCAAAAAATCTGGCAAATATTGGCAGGCGTTTGAAGCAACTCGTAACTCACCCCTATTTTACTGGTGCAGATGTTCCTTCGAAAAATTAATTTTGCAAAAAACGGGGCCAAATGGAGAGTTTCCAGTTACGTTATTGAAAAGTCTGGATCTTTCGTCAATTGAGGCAAAATACTCAAGCGTCTCAAAAAATCTGGCAAATATTGGCAGGCGTTTGAATGCAACTCGTAACACGCCCCTATTTTCCTGGTGCAGATGTTTTTTAGAAAAATTCATGTTGACAAAAACGAGGGCCAAATGGAGAATTTCCAGTTACGCTATTGAAAGTTCGGATCCTTCTACAAGTACCACAAAAGTTTCAAGTTTCTCAAAAAATCTGGCAAATATTGGCAGGCGTTTGAAGCAACTCGTAACTCGCCCCTATTTACTGGTGCAGATGTTTCTTCGAAAAATTAATTTTGCAAAAACGGAGCCAAATGGAGAGTTTCCAGTTACGTTATTGAAAATTCTGGACCTTTCCTCAATTGAGGCAAAATACTCAAGCGTCTCAAAAAATCTGGCAAATATTGGCAGGCGTTTGAAGCAACTCGTAACTCGCCCCTATTCACTGGTGCAGGATTTTCTTCGAAAAATTAATTTTGCAAAAACTAGAGCCAAATGGAGAGTTTCAGTTAGGTTATTGAAAAGTCTGGACCTTTCTTCAATTGTGGCAAAATACTCAAGAGTCTCAAAAAATCTGGCAAATATTGGCAGGCGTTTGAAGCAACTCGTAACACGCCCTTATTTTTCCTGGTGCAGATGTTTCTTGAAAATTCATGTTGCAAAAACGGGGCCAAATGGAGAATTTCTAGTTACGTTATTGAAAAGTCTGGACCTTTCTTCAATTAATACAAAAGTTTCAAGTTTCTCAAAAAATCTGGCAAATATTGGCAGGCGTTTGAAGCAACTCGTACACGCCTCTATTTTCCTGGTGCAGATGTTTTTTGAAAATTTCATGTTGCCAAAACGGGGCCAAATGGAGAATTTCTAGTTACGCTATTGGAAAGTCTGGATCCTTCTTCAATTGCGGCAAAAGTTTCAAACTTCTCAAAAAATCTGGAAAGCATTGGCGGACATTTAAATCGGCACCGGTTTCTTAGTACTACAATTGCTAATTTAACCAGTTCGGGACTATGAAAACTCCACAGAGTGTCAGATTTCAGGCAAATGTTCTCCCCGAAGTGCTCCAAAGCACAAAATGTTAGTGTCTGTACTTCGAAACGTCCAAATCCAGATTTTCTCCTCAAACTACTCCAAAGTTAGGACATTTTCCTGAGAACTTCGCAAACAATCCTCGCCCCGGTCAGATTCGCTTCTAGTCTGGATAAATGGCAAATGAATTAATTGAGTCTCATTAGTAAAAAATCCCTCTCTTTCTCTTTTGAAGTGTTTTGGCACCAAATGGATAAACGCGATTGCGAAAGTAAACCGAGCATATAAATTGAGTCTTCAAAGGATGAGTCGCTGTCGCCTTAATTCCCTTTTGTCTGCCGCTGAAGGAAACGGTGTCTTCATTAGGTGAATAGATCCGAAAATTGCTTGGGAACAATCGTTTCCAGGCCGATAAAAAGCCCTCCACTGCTTGCCACCTCTTCTTGTCGATATTTAGCGACTAATTAATCTATTCCAGTGGCATCGGGCGGGGATTTACCGACTGGAACACCGTAAAACAAAGTCCTATTGCTGCTTCCTTAAACAGCGGACGATATTTCAGTTTTATTTCCAAACACGAAAAACCTTTCGGGCCCTAAATCATGCTTTACGATTGTGTGCGAGCGGCCAGAGAAGTGAGTTATCATGCAAACGGTCTGGACCGATTTTGATCGACTACTTACATCGACTCGGATGCCATCGATTGGAAACACCCGGATCGGGGGCTCTTCTTTTGGCACAAATCTGTAGAACTCCACTTGATCCCGATACCATTTTACTGAGTACAGAGCCGCTCCTTCTAGATCGTATTGGCATCCCAATGTTACAGAGTGTCCAACTCGCACGGCCCTCGGCACGTTCAGGTGCATCCCTCTTAAGCTCATACTGCTGGATATCTCTGGAAAACAAAATGTGATTCCGATTAAACGCTTATGAGGAGCTTAGATGGAGTTCAGGCACGAATCCCAGCTGGATCACTCGTCCCATTAGTTGCGGTAATTATCATATAGACATGCGGCAGTAATTGCCAGACACCTGCAGCGATCCAGATTTCAGACAGATCACATAATTTAGTCGGTTTAACCAAATGAGGTGTCTCAATAACCCGTAATTAACACGAGCTAACGCCAAGCAAGACATATAAGCTTTTGGTATACACGGTGAGCCAAAGAGGTCTGTATCTTTGGCTCTGTTAACTTTAGTGACTATTCAAGTAAAACACCTTATTTCTCAGAAACGGTTTGCGATAGTGCATCAACTGTGAGGAGCTTTTCCAAAGAATATTTTCTGGCCGACATGCTGCTGACAAAAAATTGAAGATCCAGGTAGGACTTCGCCCAATTTCAAGCGTCTGAATGTTGAAAAATGGCTAATCTTCCGAAACGGTTTGAAATATCGCATCAGTTCATCAGGCCCTTTCGATAGTCCGTGTCGCGCACTATCTTTTGCAGGTTAGGTTTTATTAGCAATTCCTAACCTTTAAAAAGTTAGAAGCAAAAATGTTAACAATTTGGGCCCTCATAGCATCAAACGCCTAATATCTCAGAAACGGTTCAAAATATCACATCTCTTGCCAGCACCTATCTAAAAGAGCGTTTCTCGCTCTATATTTTGGCATAACAGAATTAAAGATTGGAGTAGGACTTGACCCTTTTCAGGCGTCTGAACGCCCCAAAACGTCATATCTCCGAAACGGTTACAATTTTTACATCAATTGCTGGAACCTTTTCTTTAGCTCGGCTTCCCCCTAATGTTTTTCCGTATACATTTTCAAAAAAATTCCTAACCTACTAAAAAATAGAAGCAAAAATGTCAACATGTGATACCGTCGCAGTATAGAACCCCCTGTATCCAAGAAACCGTTCAAAAAACCCATTCAGTCGTCTGGACCTTTTCGATAGGACTTACACAGCTACTTTTGATCCATTAGGTTTACTCAGAAATTCCTAACCTTTAAAGTGAAAGGAGCAAAAATGTCTACTATTGGGGGCTCTCAAAGTTTAAAACACCCTATATCTCAGAAACGGTTGAAACTATCACATTTCTTGAAAACACCTTTCTGAATTATAATTTCGTGCCCTTTATTTTACCCTTAGACAATTAAAGGTTAGAGTAGGGCTTCGCCCCTTTTCAAGCGCCTGAATGTCTAAAAACGTCATATCTCCGAATCGGTTGAAAATTTGCCAACAGCTGTTGCAACCTTTTTTATAGCTTGTATCCCACCCAATCTTTCATCAGTTGCATTTAATCCAAAATTCCTAACCTGTAGAGAGATCGAAGCAAAAATGTCCCATATCTTTCTATAAAACACCCTGTATTTAAAAAAACCGTTCAGTGGTCTGGACCTTTTCGATTGGCCGCCTTGGCAGCTACTTTTGATCCATTAGGTTTACTCGGAAATTCCTAACCTTTAAAGTGAAAGGAGCAAAAATCTCTGCTATTGGGGGGCTCTCAAAGTTTAAAAGACGCTATATCTCAGTGACGGTTAAAGATATCAAATTTATTGTAAGTATCTCTCTGAAAGAGCATTGCGTGCACAATATTTTGCCGTAAAAAAATTAAAGATTGGAGTAGGGCTTCGCCCCTTTTCAAACGCCTGAATGTCTCAAAACGTTATAACTCCGAAACGGTCAAACATATTGCATAATTTGTTCGAAGCTTTCCTATAGCTGGTCTCCCGTCTAATCTTTTTCCAGTTACATTTACAAAAAAAATCCTAACCTATAAAAAATAGAAGCAAAAATGTCATCATGTGACATTTTGCAAGTATAAAACACTCCATATCTACGAAACGGTTGGAAATACCCTATTAGTCATTAGGACCTTTTCGATAGCCCGACTGGAAGGCTATCTTTCTCCTATTAGGTTTAATCGGGAATTTCTAACCTCTAAAAAGCTATGAACAAAAATGTCAACATTTTAGTGTCAGGACATTTAAAACACTCTATATCTCCGAAAGTACTCAAAATATTGAATGAGATCTCAGGACCTTTTTGATACCGCATCGCGAGTACTATCTTTCACCAATTGGGTTAAATCAGAAAATCCCCACTGCTAAAGAGATGCAAGCAAAAATGTCACAAACTTCAGCATTTTTCACGCTTAAAACGCCCTGTATCTCTAAAACTAGTTGGGTTTAACAAAAAAGAATCCAACCTGTAAAAAAATCATAAATGACATAAAACTATACAAGGCGATTGAAGATAGAGCGTGAACGTTTTCTGTCGCGCAAACTTTAGGGCCAAAGCCAGCATTTCCAATCAAACAAACAAAAACTCCTTACGTCCACACCAGTGAAGGTACAAATGTCCTTGTGGCTTTATTCGAAAGACAAAACTTTACCCCTATAAATGTGCCAGTAGTTTCAAATTGAGGGCGTAAGCCCTATGTGATTATTGAGGCTCAAATGCACCAATCATTTCGCGTCCTGTTCTGATAATTCAATTGAAAATTGACCAATAGCAATAAACATGATGGCCAAACAGGCTATAAAAGTCATCGTTATTTATCCTGGATGGGATCCAGTGCGTTTCCAGCAACAATATCTAATGGGCTCACTTCCCTTACAGGGTGAATCCTCATCTATAGGGTGAATGAGCCTAATATCCGTATGATGTTGCTGCTTCTACTAGATCAGAGAGTTTCGCAATCTGGAAATGCCCCTGGATGCTTTCAGTCTTGGATTCGGCAATAAACAAGTTTGAACTGAACTGAAGAGCTCGTAACACGAGTAGTAACATTCGATTCCGGCAAATAAACGGTCGAGTAAGAGTAATGGAAGCGTTCCTCCAGATAGGGATCATTGATTTTCCAATAAAGCATCCTTAACATATTGAGCCATAACAATAAATGCTTAGTCTGGTAGTTCCAGAGAGAGATTTACACAAAAGCTTTCAAGTGATGTGCTTTGCAGACGCAACGCGGCTTTTAATCACAAAGAACATGTTTAGGGCTAATTTAAGGAGAAAAAGGGCTGCTAGAACTAAAAGTTTTTAATCAAAGCCATGCATCATCCAGCTTATCCCAGACTTTAATTCCAACTTATAAACGACCCAGCATTAAAATCTCGTCGTTTTTTTTTCTCGCCATAATGACACCTATTTAAATTTTTCCTGAGATTGCGTCTAATTTCCCGAATGCAAATAAACGTCCTCGAAAGTGGATCATTAATTTACTGTCTGCGCTTTGAGGGTGACACAGTTCTCCTTGTGGAAAATGAAACCTGGAAAACAGGGATTATTGCTGATATGGGATATTTTTGTGGCAAGAGCGTGCTGGCAAAAGTGGAAAGCCGAAGGGCACGTTTTCCGTTTGCAAAAATCGTTCTCAAGTACAATTCGAAAATTTAATTTGCTTTCCTCCTTTCCCTGGCTGTTGGGAATAATGGAATTTCCAGAGCTCATTCCCCACAAAGTTCTCTCTCAAAAACAAATGGTTTTAAGTGAACAGCCTTTATTGGCAAGTAATTTGATTAATTCTTGAATAATGGCCAAGTTTCGAACAAAACAAAGTGCTCCTTTGATTCATTGTGGTTGTTCCAGATTAGAACTTCGCCGGTTATTTATTGCGGAATTATTATTGCCAGGTGCGGAATCGATTATGGATCTGTTGAGAAGGAAAATCTCCATTTTCTATGCTCAGGGAGTTTGAGTTTTTAGCAAGTTTAAAGCAACACTTGGCTTGCGCCCCAATGCCTCTGTTAGTTGTGCTAATGTAGGTGTTTCTTCAAAATTTATTTTTGCCAAAAAAAAAATCGGTTTTAAAGTTGCTTGTTTTTACGGGAGAAAGGCCATATCTTGTGTGATATTATCTGATAGTTGCACTTTTGTTAAAAAATCTTGGGAATTTTGGCGGCCATTTGAAGCGACTGTTGCGCGCTCTTTCACTTTTGTTTATTGTGAAAGTATTTTGTTAAAAATTAATTTTGCAAAAACTAAGCCCGGTGAGAAGCCGCTCATTATTTCTGTTGAATAGAGTATACCTGGCTTTATATGTACTGAAAGTTTAATTTTCCCCGAAATTCCGGCTGTAATTGGCTAGGCTTTGAAGCGACACTGCTTTCGGAACGCTTCTTTAATTGTGCAGGAGATTTTTGAAAAATTTATTTTGACAAAACTGGACTGGCAAGAGAGTTGATTGTTACTGTGTTGGAAAGGCCAGATCTCAGTTCAAGTTTTGGTAAAGTTTCGTTTTTTCTGAAAAAATCTGGGACCATTAGGCAAGCGATTGATTTGATGCGCCCCCATTGCCCTTCTTTGTTGTCAAAAATTAATTGCTGAAAAGCGCCAGGCCATAAAACAGGTGTTTATCACTCGATTGCAAGAGATAGATTTGCTGCTATTTACCCTGAAAGTTTGAAAAAATCCCAGTCAAAATTGGCAGATTTTTTAAGTGACACTTAACGCGCTTCTCTTCGCGTTGTTAGTTGGGCAGGCGTTTCATCAGAACCTGATTGTGTGAAACCTGTTTCAGGTGGAAATTTCTTTCTCACTTCATTTTAAAGCAAAGGCATCAGTTAGTGTTTTTCAAAAATTTCCCGTATGTAGAAGAAGCTAGATAATCTTGGCCGCTGCTTTTTCCATTTGCTTTACGCAATTGTGTACCTGCTGGTTTAAACCCATTTTTCCAAAAAACTGCGCACTACCAAGAGTTGCTGATTCCTGCGGCGGAAAGCCTGAAATTGGGTCTACATTTTCCCAAAGTTTGGTTTCGTTGAAAAAATCTATAGAATGTGGGCGGGGCTTTGAAGTAGCATTTGGCGCGCTTTCAACTTCTTTTGCTAGTTGTGCAGGCGATTTTCAATTTTTTTTCAAACACTACTCCAGTTACAGAGTTGCTTGCCTTCTGAGGACAAAAACACAGTTTCACTGTGTTCAATAGCAGAACTAGATCAGATGGAGGGCTCGCAGCCACTCGATTGGAAAGGCAAAAAGTCGCTTTAAATGCCCTGTGAGTCTCGTGTTTCTAAAGGAACTAGAAACTGTGCGTAAGAAAAGAGAGCCTTAAGGAGTTTGGTCGGAACGTTTCGCTGTCACGCAGGGGCAAGCATCTTCAGCAGAACCAAACACATGGACATAATTTCCATAAACTACCACAACCAGGACCAAAACCGGTCCTAGTACTGCTTGCATTTGTGTCACTTTCAAGTCATTTAGAAAATAGTTGCACTTAATTTCGTTTGATGTAATCCAGCTCTGGAACAAAGCAGCGACATTCCCTGTTGCTCAACTTTGCAGTAAAACCCCGCTCGACACGCGTTATTCAAATGATTCAGTCCCTTTATCGAAAACGGAAGTCAACTGACTGAATTAAGACTCGAAATAATTCGCTTTGCGTTATTTCCGTGTCTAATGGAGTTTTTCCCCAATTTGTGCACGTGGTGGCTGGTTCAAAGGGACAGGAGTTGCGTTTCCACACCAAACTTTGCCCATTTAATTACGTTGTGCATAGAAATCGAGCCGCGGCTCGAAATTAAGGGAACAAGCAAAGTTAATAGGGGAACATTAAAGTACATGAAAACTCGAATTTAACTTTCCTGTTTGATTTGTGTGAGCCACAAATATTACCATCCAGTTTCGAGCAGTCTAATGTGGCTTCGTATAAATTTCCAGCCGAAACCCCACTAGCATGTTAATGAATTAAGCGGTTTTATTCCGAGCAGTTTTGTTGTTTTTCGCATGGGGGGGCTGAAATGCAACAGTTTTCAAAATGCCATTCCCTCGGAGCATTGAGGTGAATCGATATCAGCGGAACCTGCCCTGCGAATGAATTTTTTATCCAACTGAGCTCTGCCAGCAATGCGAAGTGTTAAAATTTATTTTTCACACAGCAGGGCACTCGCTCCCTAAGCTGTTTTTATCCATTCTCCATGTTTTACCGAAATCTGTCATTGCCTACACATCCCTTTAATACAAGCGGGTTTCAATCAATCTTCCTTTCATTATGTATCAGCAGGTATGCAGGAGTAGAGCGAAAAAAAACGAAAGTTTGCTACTGTTTGTGCGGGAAATTGAACAAAAGGGCTTTGGAGTAATTTTCAATGAATTTTTAATTATTGTCACTCTTTAGCTTTGGAGCTACCGGCAACAATCTTAGATTTTTTTACTAGCACACCGTGTAGTAAAAGGAAAACTCACTTCGCATTGCAAATGCCACTTCTGAAAGTTTCCGGATTTGCTCGTAATTGCTAGTATGATAGGCCCTTTTTTTGACAGCACAATGTAATTGTCGTCCAACTGGCAGGCCTATAAGCGTTAAATCGCCGGTTATACGTGTGTTTTTGCGCCCTGTTTTCCAACATTGTGTTCAAGATAACACCCATTTCACTCATTTTCATCCAAACCTGCAATGTATCAGGTGTGCGAGTGAAAACAGTTTTTCAATTGAAAATCGAACGAGGAGCGTGGAAATAATTCTTCGCAATCCGATAAAATCGGTGGCCCTCTTTGTGCATTTGCCCATTATTGGATTAATAATTCGGCAAATATCCAAAACCGATGGACTGACAGTAAAACAACGGTGGCACAACAGTAAAATCCTGCTCTACAGTGTTTTAAATCATTGTTCCACGTTAATTCCGAAGTATTCGCCTCGTAAATCAAGCTTAGCAATTGTCCCGATAAGCAACAATTTATTCGGGAGTTTCGCTATCAAATTTTAATTTTCGGTTGTTTGTTTTCCATTTTCGGCCCGTTTTCGTGGGTTTAGCAGATTTGGCAGCTTGCAAAAAAATCCATTTGCCATATTTTTCATTAGTCTTCCATGGAATCTAATTTAATCGGCATCAAAGCCCCATTGGGCCCCAAAAGATAAACCATCCTGAAAGATATTTGCAGCCATTAATTAATTTCTCACTTGTCTAAAAGTGCTGACACTTTGCCAGTCATGGTCTTCGGTGTTAAATAAGTTTCGTCATTTATTACGGACACGTCAAGGGACGACGGCAGCGTGAAGGTAAACAGTTTCACCTGAAGAAGTTTCCCTTGGACAACTTCGTTGCGATTACAAGCGCCCCTTATCGCACGGTTCCTCCGGGACGCATTAGAATTTGAGTTTTTAACGCAAAAAAGTTCAGAAGGTACCAGGCTTTTTTTATTTGAGCCGCTGTTGGTTTAAGAATTCTTTTTGCAAAACTGATCAACGCGGAGAATTGCTTCTCACTGGGTTCACGAGCCAAAACATTGCCCTAAATGCTCTAAAAACTTGATTTTTGGCAAGAAATCTTGGAAATATTGGTATGGGTCTGAAGCGACACACCTCGCTGCATATCGCTTTTCTTGGTTTCGTCGCTGTTGCCTAAAAAATTAGCTGTGCAAAAACTGTTCCAAATCCAGAATTTCTTTTTGCACCATGCAACAGCTACAACTTCGCCCTAACTGTTCGTAAGGTTTCATTTTTGGGGAAAAATCCGGGAAATGTTGGCACGCTTTTGAAGCAACACTACCCGCGCTTTTCATGGCTTTTCTTAGGGGCGCCGCTGCAGTATCAAAAATTAATTTTGCATTAAATGAACAAATAAGAACTTTTTAATTTTACTGGATTTACCAATAAATACCGTGAAAGGTAATTTTTTTTCCAAAAATATGGACAACTTTGACAGGCTTTAAATCAGTAGCCTCTTGAAATCCCAACAGATTCCTGCAGGAAAATCAACCGTTCAACCTGTCAACTTTTCACCCCAAATAGATCAGGTTAAAGTATAATTCAGCCGGAAATCGATGGATTCCTGCGACGAGTTATGACGTATCACCACAACACTTCAACGATGTTTTTTTGCACCGTTTCCGAACTTTCCCCGGGCATGTTTTCCACTTGTCACCCACGACTTTATATGCCTCTTGATGCGAAAATCCTGCCACAATTTGTTGCCGTCCTGCTGCCTTTAAGTATCCGAGATGCGAAATTAGGCTCTTTGAACCTGCAGCTTCACTGAGTAATTGCCTATTAGCATTATTAGAGAATGTATGCCTGCCAATAAAAGTCACAAACTAGGCAAAAAAGCCGAATTTCATAAATTCTTTCAAATTTTTTTAATGAGGCGTGAAATACGGCTTATTAAAACGAGGTCAATTTGATCCTGCGGTTATCTGTTGACAAAAGAGGGGGTCTTCGGTCGATCACGCATTTATCTCTGCCAAAACTGGCGCTGACATTGACTAATCATTTTTGGCGTGGCCCATTATAAGCGCTTTTTTATTTTTGGTATTTTTAAATTCCTCAACTTTCAGTTCAAGCCTCAAAGTAATTTTTGCAGAAAAAACCAGCAATATTTCAACGGAAAGTTGCCTAATAGTTGGAACATGCACTGGACGGATTTAGTTTAATCTGGGGAAACTATCAGACTGATGAAGGAAGCGAGTTTTACAACAAGTAAAGTTTTTAGAAGAATTCATTGGTTTCGTCCCATGGGCAGCTTTGGTTACACTCATAATCTTTTTCAAGATTCAAACCTGACTAAGTCTGGACATTCGGGAACATTTTTCTCATTTGTCCCATATACAAGATGATTGTTTTATTTTTTATTTGCACACCGTGTTTTGTTCATATCGAATTCACTTCGCATCCCGAATGCTGGTCTAAAAAACTCTGGATTTCCCGCGATTGCTAGCATAGAAGGCGCTTTTTTTGACATAGCCATTTAATTGTAGCCAAAATGGCAGGCCTATAAGCGCTAAATCGCCGGTTATACCTGTAAATTTGCGCAACGTTTTTCGACGATTGGGGACACTGTATCCAAGATAAGAAGGGCGATTAAAACAGTGGTAAAATGCGGCTGTAAGACCTAAAGGGCGTTTAAGGGCGCAACTTTTACAAAGCAAAATGGCCAGTGAGTATTGCAGCGGTGAGCTGACGCTCTCTGAAGATGTAAGCCACTGGTGTTTGCGAAACGTCAGGAAGAAATTCGTTTCCACGACGGCCTAAAAACCCACCCTCACTTATTTTGTCGGCGAGTTCTTAAACAGAAAGTTACTTAATGCCGCACCACAAAAACTTTTTCGAGCCCGAAATTTTAACAGAGGAAAACATTGGACTCTCAACAATCAGAGCCTGCAATAGTAAATAAACCATCCAAAGCAGGTCGACAGTAATCTGATGAAACCAGAGCTGAATTTCCGACAGATTGCACATCTATCTATGCCATCCTGATGACCGACGTTGATGAATCGGCTGTGGAGATCCAGATTTGGGCTTTTCGAGTTAACAAATCGATGAGCACAGTTTTCGTTCAACTAATATGAACCCCCTCAAAATTTCTACTGTAAATACTCACTTTGAAACACCAAAAGCAAAACCAAGAAACCCTTAGTGGAGCCCATAGTGTCCAGCTCAACCCTCTTTACATATTTTCCACACTAAAATCCTCCCTGGCAGCCTCACTGATTGAAACACCTTCAACACTCACTCACTCACGCGAGTTGTAAGTTGCCGGAAACATTGTCGCGCTCATAGTTCGAACTCAGCAACGGCCCACAAATGTAAGCTACCAACTAAGCAACAAGAAAGAATAAGTGCGCGAATTTTCACGGGAACTGAGCGGCCTGAATATGCTCACGCATGCTCTCGCCGCATTCATCTATCATGGATATTGTTGTTGAATAATTGAATTTTAATGCAATCAACCAGCAGGAGTGGCCGACATTCAGCCGAAACCCCTAAGAATTTCGCCTGCTAAAAGATAAACCGCAGGCCATTTCCAAAAGTGCCACTGATGGCTTAATGTGGGGCTGTTGAAAGGCCCATGTCAGGCCAGATTTTAATAAAACTCGCCTGATTTATTCATGGCGGTTTTTCTCGTTATACCAAAGCAAATGGAAACTTGACGCAATTAATCCTGCTGCATCCTCAAACTGACTACCACAGTTGTAGTTGAAGTATTTTGAAACTCGCCGCCCTCATCAGTCTGAAGAGCTTCAAAAGTGCAAATTTCTGGATATTTCCAGGCATAACCAGTATTATTGGGACCGAATGAAGGCAAAAACATAAATTTATCCATTAACGTTATTATAATCAATGCGGAGCCCGATGTCACTGGCAATGATATAATTATGTTAAAACGGGCTCTGGAAAATGTGTCGCAGTTCGGCACTGACTTTGGACCCCGGCTCTATTTACTCGTCACAATTCCATTTTATGAAGTTAAAGAGATTAGATGGTATCGTTCCAAATAAAATACGTTACAACGTAATAAATGGACAAAAGGTCAGTTTGTACACAGTAAAGTAAATGAGATAAAGCACGCAACGCTGCTCCGGTTTTATCGCTACGTGAATTTATTTACTAACTATCGCTTTGATTACGTGAATTAGATGTCTGCAAGCTCTATGGCTCTAAATTGCTTTTTGCTAACCTTACCCGAAATTTACAGCCTCCGAAACATAGGAAAATTCATCAGAAATCCTCTTAGTTTTCCAGCTTGTCTGGGCTACAATTTGAGAACAATCGCTCTTAGCAGCAAACATTAGATGATTATGGCTTCAGAGTCATTTTAAAACACTCCAAAGAGCCTCAACACCTCACTAATGTACTTGACAGTCAACAGTATCTACACTGTTAGTATTGAGTTTGACAGTAAACGTCAGACTTCACCCGTTGGAAAACTCGTGTTTTTTCGCAAAAATTACACTGTGCCATGGGGCGAATGCCACCAACCGATAGAAGACGGCTTTATTGTTGCAAAAAAATACAAAATGCTTCACATATTTGGCAGCATCTTGGGAGGCAACGGCGCAAAGTTTTCACAGTGTGAGCCTGCATGTTCCAGTTTGACAGTAAACGTCAGAATTTGCCCGTATAAAAAAATCGTGTTTCTCGCTTAAAATTCCACTGTGAGATTGGTTAGTTTGGGTTAGTTCGGGTTAGTTTGTGTTAGATTGGGTTAGTTTCGGTTAGTTTGGGTTAATTTGTGTTAGTTTGGGTTAATTTGTGTTAGTTTGGGATAGTTTGGGTTAGTTTGGGTAAAATTAGACACACAAAAAAAAAAAATTTTTGTTCGAGAAAAATATATGGTCCTCTACTTATTACTTTTTGGAAAAAATAAAATCAACCTCAATGTCTTAAATTATACACTATTTTCCTCGGACGGAAGTGAGAAATGTTACCAACGTAAAGATAAACCTGCTAGAGCGATGTAAATAACTGAAAAAGCAGGCCAGTTTTGAGTCTATATTTTGTATTTGTTGAAAACATGAGCGTCCATAAACAAAGTTATTTATTGTAAAAAATGCGGCGAGTGAAATAGTTTTATACCGAAAAAAGTTCATAAAAAAGTTGGTATTGACTTTGTTTTTCCATAAATGAGCCATTGGTAGGTTTTAGATCAAACTTTTGGAAATCGTTTGCCATTTTAGCCAATCTTTTTGAATTCAGCTCAACAAGGGCAACTGACTTTCTACAAAAACGTACTAAAATTCTCAAAATATGGATTATTTTGGAATTATTTTCAGGAAAACTATTAGACTGATGAGGGAGGCGAGTTTTCCAACCATCAAAAATGTTTTTTTCAGGGCTTTTAAAAAAACTGTTGTTGTATCATCTTCAAAAACTCATTGCCAAGAGAATTGTTGATAAAATTAACGATTCGCCTTGATTCTACCAATTTGGATGGCAAAAATTGCCGGTTTTTAAAGCATTTTCCACTCAGGTTTCGTTTACAACAACAAAGCTCACATTTACGCGGAAAAAGCGTGTGATTTGATAAAGCTTTGAAAGCGGCTGAAGGCTTTGTGATCGAGTTTGAGTACATTCGGCTTAGAAAATCCACACACTCAACATACAGCCTAATTAGCCTAACCTCATTTTCCCGAATATCTGGAACTTTGCCTCAGCATTTCATTGATTCAGCCACTGTATTTACCACCTGCAAAAAATCCACTTCTGGATTCTATAAACCTGAACCAAAACTAACCGAATTTGTTGTTTCTCCCAAACAACCCCAATCCATTTGACAACCAAAAACAATAATCGCGGCAATTAAACAAACCATTTCTGATCTGGCAATTTGCGTGCATCCAGACCATCCTATCACAATCCGGCTAGCGTATGTTTTACGATTATCCAGGGACATTATTCGCATACCGCATTAAACCAAATACAGTATCCAGTTGTAAATTAATATTTCCATTGGGCGATGTTCATTGCAATGGAACGGCATGGAAAACTGTTTGGGACAATTTGCTGTTGTCGATTCAAATGGAAAACTGGATTTGGATGGACTGCAAAACATCAGAGCCACAATGGAAACATCGGCTGGTTTCTGAGCGTTTCGCTGTCTCCAAGACGCTTCTCATAAATCTGGAATCCAGAGATTTGCAGGCAAAGGGAACTAATTAGCGATTTTATTAGCTGGCAGCCAATAAAGTTTCCAACTAAGGACTAATTGGTACTCGTTTTGCATATTAACTCCTCTTCTGGCAATATGACTCTATCCAGAGCCTGCTTTGTATTCTGGCTGGATAAAGCAATTGTAGCTCCAGTTGGAGCGCAACTTTGAGCTGGATGAATTGATCCCACTCTTATATGGAGTGGGATAAAACCTGGCCCTTTCCTGGAAAGCCAATAATCGGTATTGTCGCACTAAGTCGTCATTAATCCGTCGTGAAAATCTGAAATAAATTACGGATTAGCCTTAAACAAAGTCTTAAAAAGTTTTGGGTGGAATGGTCGGGATTTCGACGGGCGATAATGAGGCGAATGGGGAAAAAGTCGAAAAGTTACGAGTGCCCGAGTTTGTAACAGGGGGGTTTATAAACTTTTAAGACGGTTTTCGTGTCTGAGCGACTTGAAACTAGCATATAAATTTCATAAACCCATCCCGGATGCCCCAGATTATGTCTGATACTGATGATTTATGCGACTCTGGAATATTTACCGATAAGAACGACTGCATTATGTTACTTTCCTGCTCGGAGAAAATTGCGTTATTTGAGACAAAGAGCGAGCAATTGGCGGGGGTTTTATTAAACTCCCAAGGGGGTTGGAGTTTTCAGTTGCTGCTTGCTCCTCAATGAGCATCCAGGCAAACAAATTTCCTGCAGCTGAAAGTTTCCTTAAAAAATCGCCACTAATGCGTTCTTGTCGCTTTTCCCGATTGACACATATGGAAGGAAACCTCGCAAATGGCCTTTATGAAGGAATCGCATAAATTTCACATCTGGAAAAATGGAAAATCGGTCACATGTGCGACCGAGATTTAATAAAAGTGAGGCATTGAGTGTGGGGATGAAAATTTACTCCTTTCAGCTTCACAGTGTTACCACCATGCACTTGGTTGGGCCCCAACATCGCACTCAACGATCAATATTCCTGCTTCTTAATGAAACCCCGGTAATTCCAGCTATTTGAATGTGTAATTGAAGGTTTCAGTTTCAGCAAATTCCCAAGCGTCTTGACACATTATTTATGACTCCTAATGGCTTTCCAATGGCCACTTTACATGTTAGGGAGACAATCAATATCGGTAAGCGCGGTAAGCATATGGAATTATGCACGATGATAACTTCCCAATGAGTATTTTGCAGCTTTTTCCCAAGCACACTTGCCTAGAAAAATGTTATTAATTTAAAGAGCTGCTTGTTCCAGTCGTTGGCATTGAATTCCAGTTTATATTATGAAAGCGGTCGTTTGTCCAATCAGCAGAAGCTCGATGGTTTTTCCAGAAAATGGTCTAATTGAAAGTCACTTTCTGAGCTTGGACAACACCAAACTCTTGTACTTATCCATTGAAAAAGAGGCGCGTTTCTTGCTATGAAGTGTTGAGTTTGTAAAATTGTGAACATTCAACCGAGCTTTATTTTTACTGGAAATTTGCAGGACTCGTACACCCAAGGAATCCCAATTGCTCCTTAAAAAATCAAATTCCTATCTGGTCTGGGGTAGAGTCGAAGAGCCTTTTAGAACGAGTTGCTTTGGTCGCACTTCCGTCTATGCAGCGTCACGATTGTAAATTTCTGAAAAATCAGGTTGCCGTTCGATTTACTTCAAATTTTCAATATATGCGTCCGAAAGTGTGATAAATACATGCTCAAAATTTCCCAGCTCTGCTTCGTTTAGTTTGGGTGGACGAATTTTTTTAAATGAGTCTTTCGGAAGCATTCGCTATTAAGCAGTGCTAAGTTTGCAAACATCCTGAAAGCAAAGTGACCGTTTGATTTGTTTGAGGCTTTCAGGATTTATGCTCTGAAGTCTTGTCTATAAGTTGTAGAAGCCGCATGTTTCTGCCAGTACTGGATGAAGATTGAGGATTTTTAGAAAATGACTATCACTGGAAGCATATTCTCGTCTGCGACACCAAGTTTACTAAATTCTGTAAATTCGATCTCTCTTCGATTTACTTGCGCTTTTTAGGATTTGTACACTCAGATCTTATCTATGGGCAAGAAAAAGTGCTAAATCTCCGGAGGATTTAAATTAAATCTGATGAATTTAAAAAAAGTCAGTTTGGATGTTTTGCCTTTCCTTACCGCGTCAAGTTTGAAAGCTTCTAGAAATTGAACCCGTTACTTGATTTACGTCCAAATTTTGGAAGTTGTTTCTCAAAGTACAGTTTATAAACATTGAAAGTTTCAGACCTGTACTTGAGTGAGTTTAGAGTTGACACCATTTTGGAAGTTCAGTCACTTTGGAAAAAATTCCGGCGATGAACGTCAAGTTTGCAAGTTTCCTAAAATTCAACTCGTACTTGAATTCATGTGAAATTTTTGAGAGTTATGTGCCGAAGGACGTCTGACGGGTGTGCAAAGTTTCAGACCTCTAACTGCATCAGTTTAGAGTTCACGAATTTTTCAACTTCTAGTCTCTTTGGAAGGGTTTTCGTCTATGCAACTTCAAGTCTGAGAGCTTGTGAAAATTCAACTCGCACCTGATTTTATCTGAAAATTTCGGCAGTTATGTTCCAAAGGACGCCTGATAACTGTGCCAAGTTTAAGAATTCTAACTGCGTCAGTTTAGAGTTCACGATTTTTTGAACTTCAGTCTTTTTGGAAGAATTTCCGCCATACACCCTTAAGTTTGCGAGCTTCTTAAAATTCACCTCGAGCTTGAATTTATCTAAAAATTTCGGCAGTTATGTTGCAAAGGACGCCTGATAACTGTGCAAAGTTTTAGATCTCTAACTGCGTTAGTTTAGAGCTCACGCATTTTTCAACTTCCGTCTCTTTGGAAGGGTTTTCTTCTATGCAGTGTCAAGTTTGCAAGCTTCTTGAAAATCAACGCGGGCCTGAATTTATCTGAAAATTTCGCAAGTTATGTGCCAATAGACGTTGATAAACGCGCAGAGTTCCAAACCTTTACTTGCATCAGCTTACGGCTGACGATTTTTTGAACTTCAGTCTCTTTGGAAGAATTTCAGCCCATGCAACCTCAAGTTTGCGAGCTTCTGAAAATTCAACTCGCACCTTAATTATCTGAAAATTTCGGCAGTTATGTTCCAAAGGACGTCTGATAACTGTACAAATTTCATAATATTGAATTTTATATAATAGTGAATATTTCAACTTCAGTCACTTTGGAACAATTTCCGCCCATGCAGCATCAATTTGCAAGCTTGTTTAAATTCAACCCGTAATTCAATTTATCTCAAATTTCGAAAGTTATGTGGCAAAGGATGTTTGGTAATGTGCGAAGTTCTAAATCTGTACTTGCGTGAGTTTAGAGTTGACGATTTTTTGAACTTCAGTCTCTTTGGAAAAATTTTCCCCATGCAACCTCAAGTTTGCAAGCTTCCTTAAATTGAACCCGTAATTAAATTTATCTCCAAATTTCGGAAGTTATGTGCCAACAAATGCTTGAAAAAATGTGCAAAGTTGCAAACCTCTAGTTGCGACAGTTTAAAGTTGATGATTTTTTGAATTTCAGTCTCTTTGGAAGAATTTCCGCCCATGCAGTATCAAGTTTGCAAGCTTCTTTAAATTCAACCCGTAACTCAATTTATGTCAAAATTTCGGAACTATGTGCCATAGGATGCTTTATAAATGTACAAAGTTCTAAACCTCCACTTGCGTCAGTTTAGGGTTAACGATTTTTTGAACTTCAGTCTCTTTGGAAGAATTTCCACCATGCAACTTCAAGTTTGCGAGCTTCTAAAATTCAACTTTTACTTGAGTTTATCTGAAAATTCAGAAGTGATGTTTCAAAGGACGTTTGATAACTCTGCGAAGTTATAGACCTCTAACTGCGTGAGTTTAGAGTTCCCGAATTTTTCAACTTCTGTCTCATTCGAAGGATTTTCTTCTATGCAGCGTCAAGTTTGCAAGCTTCTTAAAATTCAACGCGTGCCTGAATTTGTCTCAAAATTTCGGAAGTTGTGTGCCAAAGGATGCTTGATAAATGTGCAAAGTTCCAAACCTCTATTTGTAGAGTCAAGTCACTTTAAAGTCTGTTCCTACTATGAAGCGCCACGTTTACAAAATTCAAATTTTTCGCATGTTTGCCCCAAGGTGTCATCGACAAGCAAGTCTCTTCTATTCTAGAGATTTTTGAAGTGAATGCAGGATAAAATTGAATAAAAGGAAAACTTCCAATTTGCAACTTTTTATAAAATCCACAAGTTAGTATTCACAAATAAAATATCGGCTCTCGGTGCAAGAAGACGACAACCAGTAACCATCTCCAGTAGTAAGTGCAGATCGAATAAGGCACTCGGACGTCTGACTGGCTCCAGTGGTCCAATGGTCGTAAGTGATCTCTTCTCCGTCTTCCACCCACAACCAACAGGTGTGAAAATCCCGGTAAAATCATACATGCCACCGATGAAGAAATCTGGAACACATCGCAAATAAAACCAGCCTGTAGTTCTTCAGTTGCTTACCATGAGTGGTCGCTTTCGCATTCTTGATGGCGGTATTCAAAGCGTCGCTGTCCTCCAAAGAACGTTCTCGGGCCATCGTGTATTTATTGCGCTTGCAAGTGGCGTATGCTTGCATGAAAGTGAGCTAAAGCACAGTTAGAAGCCGGAAATCATCTTCGATCAAGCTGAATGCTTACCGCTTCAGTTGAAATGTAGTACTCGCTCAGCGCTTGGCTCAGCACCGAAGCGAAGGCGAAGAAAAGCAGCAGTTTTCCCATCGTGGACTTGCAATGAGAACTTGCTGATGTTTGGCGACATTCATATGGAATCTATTGCAGATAAGGCAGAAAATTACTAGTTTGCGTCACTAAGACACTTGAATTGGAAAAAAAGCCTTTGTGGATTCGATGGAAATCCACTCGATTGGTCCGATAAGGTATTTTGCAAGTGCTAGTTGCGAAACAAGTTAAGGTTTTCTAGTGGAAGTATAATGGGAGAATATATAGTTTAAGGCTTCGTTAACTTCCATAATGCGTTTGAAGTGCCACGAGTTTTGAGCAAATAGAATGAAGAAACAGAAAAGAAGCAGAAACTTTGCTAACCTCTTAAAAATAATTCCCCCTACAATTTTCCTGCAACTCTCAGAATTAGCGTACGAAGCAGTGGTTTTGAGTGCCAAATATTTCAACATCCTATCTGGTCTGGTGTGGGAATGGGCAATTTTTAAAAATGAGTCTGTTAGAGAAACACTTCGTACTGTGCAGCATCAACTTTGTTAAATCCTAAAAAATCAGCCCGACCTTCGATTTTTCTGACATTTTTCGCACTTAAAAAGGATAGTACCAGGAAATACACGAGGAGATTTTTAAGATTCTCCGACTTTTATGCTTGGAGTGGGCAAATTTTTGAAAATAAGTCTCGTTGGGAGATGTTGTGCAATGCGCAGAAACTTTGCTAACCTCTTAAAAATAAATTCCTCCTACAATTATCCTGCAACTCTCAGGATGAGCGTGCCGAAGCAGTGGTTTTGAGTGCCAAAAATTTCAACATCCTCTCTGGTCTAGTGTGGGAATGGGAAATTTTTACAAATGAGTCTGTTAGAAAACACTTCGTACTGTGCAGCATCAACTTTGTTAAATCCTGGAAAATCAGCCTGATATTCGATTTTTCTCAAATTATTCTGACTTAAACAAGATAGTACCAGTAATATACGTGAGAATTTTGAAGATGCTCCGGATTTTGGTTTGGAGTGGGCAAATTTTGAAAATAAGTCTCGTTGGGAGATGTTTGTGCGATGCACCAGAAACTCTGCTAGCCACTTAAAAATCAATCCCTTTTCCAATTTCCTGAAACTTTCAGGATTAGGGGCGCCGAAGTAGTGGTTTTAGGTGCCACAAATGTACAACATCCTATCTGGTCTGGTGTGTGAATGGGTAATTTTTCAAAATGAGCCTGTTTGAACACGATTTGTACTATGCTGCATCAACATAAATTAATTCCTGAAACATAAATATGTGCTTCGATTTAGTTCAAATTTCCCTGTTGGCCACAACAAGGCACTTTCTATAAATGGTGAAAATTTCGCCGTTGTGCTTGGTCTGGTTTGGAGGTGGGAATTTTTGAAAATGAGTCTCTTTGTTTGCCTTTCGCCCCGTTGTGGCATTCTAAAAAATCAATCTATGCTTACGCACTAAACTCCCTTTTATAGGTACGGGAAGCTTTCGTTTTCTCTCCAAATTTTCTCCAAAGACTTGTGTTGCCAAAGGTTTGTCTCCCACTTGAAGTGCCCACGTCGCATTTTCCTTCTCCACTTGAGCATTTTTATTTTCTTGAGTATGTCTAGCTATGGCATTTCCTGATAAATACCCACGACGAAAACAGTGTTCTTACTGATAGCGAACAATGTGGAAACTGGCTGCATTTTTGGTCCTGGTTTCGCTTGCCAGCCTGGCTGCAGCTCAAAAATATACCATTGTGACTGACCAGGTGAGGAAACTGCTTCTTTCCATCTTTTTGCATCATAATTGGAACCTTCCAGGCAACCTACACGCAAGCCTTGGCTTTCTGCAAGCGATTGGGCCTCACTTTGGTAAAAGAACGTTCATTGGAAGACACTGATGCACTCAATGAAGCCATCAGCGCTGCCGGCGAATCCGCACACTGTAAGTGCCCTCCCTGAAACCCTTCTAGGTCTAATGGATGCTGTTTCCAGTCTTCTATTTGGGCGGATTTCATCAGCATGATAATATCATAACGCCCGCATGGATCTGGATAGATACCGGCGAGGAAATCACCTATGAGAATTGGAGTACCGGGGCCAGCAAGGATGGGGAATGCTTGGTGAGGACTTCAGCTTCTTCAGTTGCGGGTAACTGGATGTCGTCCTCATGCACAGTGCAGCGCTATTTCATTTGCGAGGAAGAATAGAGTGAAACATATGGTGTCTTTGAAGCGAAATATATACATATTCTAATTATCCAGGTTTTATTTTTGCTGGATTTTGTTTTGATGTGTGCATCAATGGGCAGTTCAATTTTAGTCCAGTGTATGATGTTACTAGTCGGCTAGTGAATCGGGAGCGCTCAGCTCATACTGTCTCGCTCGTACTCACAACTAAATAGCTGCCCACCTGCAGGAATGAAATTCCGTCATACACTGCAATAAAATTGAATTGTTTCGCTCCGAAAAGTTTCGTGAGTGATTTTGCAAATTTAATCGACATGTGGCAAGAAACAATTGTTCAAAGTCCATCCAGGAAGTGAAAAACGAAATGGCCAATCACCTGGCAATTCGGACGGTCAATTGATGCCCTTGCCGTTATCACGTTCCATGGCTCTTAGCGGTAAAAACGTGGTGGCTCAGTTTCACTGCCAGTTTACGATTAGAGCCACTTAGAGCAATTCTCGTTAGAGCACTTTGCCATTGGTCGCAATCGATCGTCGATTTGATGTGTCGATCCAGTCCAGCAGCACCCATAAAGAATCTAATGCTGTTTGCGATAGTCCCAGTCCATTAGATGGTTGGGGCAGATGTTAAATTTAATTTGTGCTCATATTAGGCACTTTATCTCTTTTATAGAGCCGCATAAATGTCGTGAATATGCATGGGGAAATTATGTTTTATTAAAACCTGGAGGATATTAATTAATGGGCCACGCTGGAGGGAATGGAGTACATTATTTGCGAACCGTAATATGCTGGGCAAACGTTTTATGAATATTACCATTCCCCGTCCGATAGAATTATTTAAAATAGTTTTAACATGGCTTAGAGCGATTGAGTGCTCTCACATACAATAGCCGCTGTTTGTTTTTCCACCGCCAGAAAAGGAAGTTCTCCTGCCAACCCGACGAAGAAGCAAATACCTCCTTTATTGCGCTATGGACTTATCTCTTTCGCCTTTGAGGAATATGCATAAAATGAGTTTAATCCCCGTCGCGCCAACATACAATCGGGATGGGATTTAAATGTTCTCTATTCGCGAAAATTATCTCCAAAATGATAAGGCTTTCGAGCGAGGCTCCTTTTGATAGAAATGACGCTCTCAAGATTTCCCAGAGTCGATCATATTTTACGGATTTTCCGCATTAATCCAGTGGCTGGAAGCACTTGACTCACTAAACAAAGTTTTTCTGCTCAGCTACTAACCAGCTTAATTGATCAGCTAACTTCACTATTGGCCAGTCAGCCGATTTTCCCATCAGCTTCACTGCAGCCTTAATCAGGCGCTGAACTTCCCATAACTGCTTACTAACGGCCAATCGGAATGCATTAAAGCTGGCCCAGTTTCGAATTCCAGTAAATTTACGCCAATTAAGTTCTGGGCCCATCGGAAGTAAAACAACTCTTTATTTGTCTAGATGGAGTTGCAGAGTAGTGCCGATGTTTGGCGACAGTTCAATTTTAGTGCAGTGTATGATGCAATGAGTCGAGTTTTCGAATCGGGAGTTTCCGCGTCAATTCACCTAATGCCCTCTCCTTTGCACTCATAGCAAACAGACTGCAGTCGCTTTTTGTTATACACTGCAAGTTGAAGAGTTGTGCTCAGTAGAGTTTTGTTAAGTGTCAGTTTCGAGGAGAAAGTGTCGAGCTTGAAGCCTTCGGGCGCGACAGCTGCTAGCAACTCGGCGAAACACTCTTTTCCACAATTTCCAAACTGTCAGGCACTTTAAAATGGACAGTGCACATTAAATTGAGGAAAAAATAGAAACATTTGGGTGAAAATTAATGCGTTCAATCTTCATGCAGTGTATACTAAGTAGCCGAATCGACTAATGCGGCTTTCTCTCGCACCCACACTAAACCTACATTGCTTGCTCTGTAATGGGCTAGTGTGGATATAGACTGCTCGAAAACTGGATAGTGTCAATTTTTCAATTTAAATGAGAAATTTGCTGCGTGCACTTTGAAAAATGCCTGGTGAATAATTGGGCTTACGTGCCATTGCCTGAAGTTGCACTAAATTCCGAACACTAACCGTCCACTGTGCAGCACAATGGGAGTTGAGGGCGGAGGAGAAATTGATGGAAAAAAACTAAATAATACCCGGGGGCTGCAGTCTCGTAATTGTGTGTTCCGCTCTTTTATGATTCGTGGAGTTCAAACAAAAGCGATGAAAGCCCGGGTTAAATTTCTCGGCCGCAGCAGGCGATCCACTAAATCCCCTGCCAAAATGCACTTCCGCTGTCACTGGACAGCTTTACACTCTGGCCGAGGTTTTCGTCTAGATTGGCCTGCCCATTTGCGTGATTAAGCCGAAGTTTCTCCCCAAAGAATTTCGCATGAACATCAGTCAAAGTCCTGGTTTATTAGCCAATGTCGATAATGACGAGTGCGATCGAACAATGTCGCTACAAGGAGGATTTCGCTTAAATTTCTAAAAGACACTGCGCATTTTCTAACCGGGAAATCCGAAGTGAGTTTGAGCCAGAGCGGTTTATTCTGCTAGAGCGAATTAGTAATCGAGTCGGGATTTAAATTCCTGCATCGAGGAATCGATCCAATAGAGCCCAATGTTGCGGAATGGATAAGCTGAGATTTACTGGACTGTTTTCGATAATCCCAATAAAATCAATGTTTGCGTCTTAATATAGTTCAGTTAATCATCTCGTCAGCAACTCAGCTACAACCTGGACCCTGCTCCAGTCAAGTTTATTTAGCAGAGCTGACTGGACCTGATATGAAAACTGAGGCTTCAGCTGCAGTTAATGCCGCTGCCACTTTAGGCCGCCGCTTTAAAGTTATAAAATAACCAGGAAAATGGCCGAGAGACTTAATGGTTCGGCGCTTATATTAAATCCAGATGGATGACAACTTTGCATAATGCGCCCTTTATTACCTGGATCTACTGGCTGAGGCCACCAGTTTCGTATTTACCAGCCAGTTGCTGTTGGGATACATTTTTGGAATCGTCCCCCCCAAACTTCAGCTCAAAATCGGAATTTCTAGTTCAGAAATGAACGGTTTGACTGGAAAAATTACGGATTATTTTTTAGTTCTTGGGCGTCGTCGTAAATAATTTGATCCAGACGTTTCGCTAGCACACATGGCTGGCATCTTCACAGTTACACAACTCTGAAACTGGTTTTTCCATTCCAGAACGTAGCTTGGCATCGGTTGTCCCACTCGCACACATACGAGCTTATGGGAGCGGCACGATGGCTGCGCGTTGCTACGTTCGAACTTGATACCTTCAGCTCTTAAAATATCTCAGAACTAAAACTGTGAAACTTGTTTCCGCCAATTGCAAACTACCAAAAATCTTTTCTTTTCCTGATTTCTAAAAAACCCCATTGTTCGAAAAGTTATTGATTGATTGGTATGCTTTAGGCCAAATCTGAACGTTTCCATTTCTCGGCGAATCGCCGGACACTTGTTTCCCCAGCTGATTTATGACAGGAGACAAAACGTGCAGATTCACCGACATGAATGGATTTCGGATACGTGACTTGTTTTGCTCCAAAGGCCCGAAAAAATGACTTCTTTACGTGTTGAAAGTGGGCACGTTTTATTCAGCGGCCTCGACAGCCTCTAAAGAAACTGAACTTCGATCTCTGGAATAATAACCGCAGAATATCCTGAGCCTGTAAATGTCGGCTGGGATTGAAATGTCAGCAGTCGAGGATTTAGCAGGAAATCGGATGTGACCTTTGCAAGCCCAAATGCGCCACACTGGCTATTAGCAAAAGAGGAATGGCCAAACCAACATTAGGTAAAATGTTTTCCAAACAAGCCAGTGAGTTTGGTTTGAGCAGTGTATATCTAAAGCGAGAGAGTGTGTGGCAGTAAACGTGGACTGAGCCAAGGGTGCGCGAGAGATAGCAACTGGCCACGTGACAAAGATAGAGGGGAATTTTCATAATACACTGTGGCAAATTTGAACTGTTCTCACTTAAACAATTGAAACTGGAACAGTATTGTCGGCTGTCATAATTCCCTTTAGTGGGCTTTCTCAAGTCCAAATTCCAAATGAGCATCAGCGCCTAAATCTAAATAATATTTACTTTTGCATAATCGCATAAACGAATCAAGGCCTTAATGGAAACGAGATGCTAATTAACAAACACCGCTAAAATCAACAGAAATTACGGAATTAGCCGTTTCAAAGACACATAGGCGACAGCCATGCGTGCTTTCACAATCCCAGTGCTTTTATTAAATTTGCGATCCCCAAGGGAGGTTAAACACTGCAATTTGCGACCAGTGTATTCAGTAAAAAACTAGTCAAAACGTTACAGCCAAATGTAATGGTAAAAAAATGGTGAAAAAGTTATTCAAGTGTTTAGCAGTGTATCGTCATGGCAGCACAGTCAAGTATTCACATGTGTAGGACAGAAATGGCACTATGCCAATCATACACTGGAGACAAATTGAAATGTTCCATAAAAGTTTTTATTCGGAGTTGGTGCTATCCATCATCAACCTCCTAGATCCATTAACTGACGTCGAATTTAGGTGGGAATATTGACAGCAGTCTAATTGCATTGCTGCACTTGTTTTATTCGAGAAATAATGCACGTGCACTGAAGTCGCCAAAACCCTCTATGTATCCGATTACTTTAAAGCGTTCCAATTCGCCACTCTTTAGAACTTTTATTTACTTGCTTTGCACAGCCGTTCGCCCGATCGAGTTGGCTCTTTAGGGGACAGCAACATTTTTATTTATTTAGAGTAATCCAGCGTCTCAATGGCGAAAACACGACGATTTTCTCTAGTTTAATCTAGATTATTGTTGAGTGTTATCTTGTGACAAATGTGTCGATTTAAACGACTTGAATTTGAGTGGAAATCAGTGTTCAATTTTTATGCAGTGTATGATAAGCAGCTAATTCCACTAATGTCCTCTCTCTCCCCTGCACACTAAACCTATTGCTTGCACTCTGACGAGTTAGTTTGGATATACACTGCTCAAGGGTTGAATAGTGCCAATTTTTTTACTTAATGAAAATTTGGAGTTTGAATTGATCGAGGACTGGTTAGGCGTTGCCATTTCAATAATATACTGAGTGTTTGTGAGTAAATGTGTACAGTATCGGTTGTTGCTGCAAAGGAAAATTGTGAAATTCCTCAAGCGATTACGAATGAGATACTCGAGCAACTTTCAGCGGATTTGCCGGATTCTTCAGCAGTGTTTCGGAAGTATGCGGAAGTTCAAAAATTTAATATTAGGGCGACTGCTCGAAGTGGAGTAGTTTATTAAAGTTGACGAGAATTCTTCGGGCATTCGACGTCGCCCCCCATTTCAAAGATTTAATAACAAGTGTATATGCTTGAAGTTCAGTTTCTTTGTCATTAGGGGCGGAAGTTGCCGGGTATGAAGACAGTTTTCCACTGCCGCAGCTCCGCTCTTTCGTTAATAGAGCTAAAAAGAGTTGCCGGCTCTAAAAACGGGAAAACTTCCACTCGACTACTTGATGGCCGTTTCCTGCTGAATCGTACCTGGGGACGCCAGATTAGGACAGTGCCAGTTTGATGACAGTCACTTTATGGCAAATTGCCACTTTCATAAACTCGCCCGTTTGGGTTTTACGATCCGAATCCAGTCACCCAGCTTGAACGCCAACAATCAACACAGCTTTAGGCGACAAAAAAGGCCAAACCAATTGATTAACTGGAGTTTTAGCAGTCAGTCAACTCCCGGGGGAGTAATAAGGAAATGCCGACTAATTTTCCGATGGAACGGCCATCATTCGAACGGCCCCTTCGAGTCTAATGTGTCTTAAAGACAGCTAAGTGTTCAATCAGGAACTTTCTTATTGTGACACTTGCCGGCTTGTTTCGGTGCCTGATTGGCTGCAACCCGAAATGTGGATGGTTCCAGAAAAGCGATGCGACCCCATTCCCTCGACTAATCGGCTAAAGTTGAATAATGGGGAAATTGTGGTGAAGGAATTTCCGGAAATTATACGTGAAATGAAACCGCACCCAACATTTAATTAGTGGATTGCGACACGCACATGTGGAAACTGTTAATTAGATATTGTTCTTTATGTGGTTTCCATCTTTCTTCGCCAATTCCGAGCGGAGAAAAGTGGGAATTTTGCCAAAATGTTGTCAAAATCCATTTTTGGGCGACTGTGTTTAAAACTAGCTCTTCGTTCTTTGCCAGATAGTTCCAGCTACAAACTCAGCTGAATTTAATATGGGACAGTCCAAGCTTACATCGGTGTATAACGCCATAGCAATCGACCACGATTGAGCGCGTTCGGCTAATGGCATCTTTCTCGCACACGTCGCTAGTCCTATTCCCGTGTTTAATGTCTTGGTTTCGATATACACTGCTGAAAACATGTACAGTTTTGCTCGCAAGAAATAATTGCGATTTTGGATGCATATTTTGAAAAACTGTCAAAAATAGTTGCTTGTTGAGCACAAACGCCAGCCATCAGCCACGATCGCGTAAAGTTTTTATAAGTATTGAATAATATATTGCCATTTTTTTCTGAGAAAAAACAAAAAAAAGGCTTCAAGAAACACAAATCACAAAATCTCTGTTGAAGCAGCAAAATCAATGTAATGAAACAGTCTAAAACAAGCGAAGCCCTTGTCCGTCACATTGAACCGGGAATTCTGAAGAAAATTTGGAAACGGCCCATTAAATGTTAATGGAAATTAGCACAGTGAACCCTTCTAATAATTATGAAAATTAATCTGTGCCCCTTTAAGCCAATCTGTCGACGGCAAACTCAAGTTCACCTCGAGGGAGACGTCAAGTGGATGGCCGACAATGTTGTTTCAGCAGGAAATCCCTGCGGAATTTGCCGGGAACGTCTTCGGATGGGGTCCAACCCTCTATAAGACATACAAGCCCTCAATAATCGCATCCTGCGGGAAACTTGCGCTAATTAAACCTACATTAGGAACATGCCATGGTACACTTCAATTTTTTTTGTAGTGTATCATGGAGCCAACGGGATGATGCCGATGGGGAATGGTACATGGGTTTGGGAATGAGTGCGAGCGAGAGGAGGGAGGCGATCGAGCCGGCCGGGGCCGAATGTTCATTCCATTATACACTGCAATAAAATTGGACGGTTGCAAAGGATTAGAAGCAGACAGCGACAAGGAAAGTTGCGAGTTGCATTGCAAGTGCGCAAAACTGGGGCAAATATTGCAATTAATTCCTGCAAGCAATCTCTTACGTCCATTAAAAGTTTAATGGCAGTTGCCATAAAAATGCACAGATTCTTCTGCTTACATTGTTGACACTGAATTAATGCCGTCTCGAGTAATGGATGCGTCCCAAGTTCCAGGCAGTAAAACTTTAAAGCGCTGCCAGTAAAAAATGGATTATCGGGCCTGCAGTCTTTTAATGAATGTAGACGTGAATCGGCAGGTGTTGTGCCATGCCATTGTGGCATAGACTCGCAATGGAGATAATGGATCAGCAATCAGTAGAGCAAACAAACCGATTCTGTTTATTTCCAGGATTAATTAATGCCACTTCGCTATATGTAGCGCGGAATTGGATTAGCGGAGTGGAATTAAAGGAAAAAGTTGTTTGCAAATATTGCGATGTATGGCACACATACAGTCTCGAGGAAAATTCAATTCCTGCCGGCTCACAAAGGTATATGCTAATGTAAAGATAATTCGCTTGTTCCCCAGCAGGAATAGAAATTTGAATACTTTCAGCCTTAATGCAATTAGCAAGCAGATGGAGTCCATATGGAGCGCGAATTCCCTCTCACTTACGGGATACAAATTGCCTTTTTCTAGCGAGCTCACACTTGCAACGATGATGGATTTCCATGAATCCATGCAACTGATCTAACAACAGAACAACGGCCACTTTGGTTGGTTAGACACAAAAACCCTGCTGGCGCATTAAGCTTTATCGTTACTGTTATGGTCGTTATTAGAGCTTATATGGTCGGAAATATGGAGGAAATAATTGGCTCTCGTTGGCGCTTTCACCGAACACAAATGGACATTTTCTACTAATGAATGTCCCACTTTTCGGCCCTGATAAAACACTTGCGTCCGTCTGTTTGTAGCAATTTTTGCAGCAGTTGGCCGCAAACCGTTCAATTTCATCGCAGTGTATTATAGGAAAATCGTCTCTGGTCCGATCAGTTCGACCCCTCGATCCCTCTCACTCTCATCGCCAAAACTACTGCATTGGTTCTCAGTCGACTAGTTTAGATATACACTGCAAACCAGCTGAAGGGTTTTGTGCAAAAAATGTCTGCATTGAACAGTCGGTTTAAGCCGATTCTGCAGGTGCCTGCGGATGACACAACCGAAACATGTACTCATTTTGCACCTTCGAAAATTTCCAGATTCTCGATTATAAAAATGAAACGCCGGCTTTTCCAAGCGACAGAATTGAGCGATGTGTTTCTGCGAATAACAAGTCACGTATTAGAAATCGTTTTGTTGCCTTAAAGCGGCGCATTTTGTCTCCTGCCCCATAAATCCAGGCCGTTTTGTTTCCGAAACAAACAGCGAGCGATTTGCCGAGAAATGGATAGGCTTTAAACTGTATTTTTTCTTCTTTGGCAAAACGTGATGTCATTGGCTGAAATGGCAGGCTGTTTAGCGCGATGTTGCCTTTTGTACATTGATTATTTCATACTTGGGCAATGTAAACATGTGTAGTAAGTGTGCCATTAGGGCGTAACGACATCGAGTCCCATCCAGGCCGGAACCAAATTAAGCCAGCAAATGTCACTTCGCAGTCGTGCAAGGTAATGTCTGGCAACTTCCATTTCCGTATCTATTCCTCCACGTCAGCAACAAGTAATGACCAATTAGCATATAAATGAAACATTACGCCTGTATATCAAGTCCAGTTATTTCCGAGTCTAGTCTGGGGGGTCATTTTGCGTCCACGTCCCACTTGGACTATTCCATCGACTCCATCTAGTAAATTTTTCAGGTTCAATTTTTTCGAGAAAACTGTTTTTGGATTTTGATCATTCTCCTGAAGTCTGATGGTTGGAGTTTCGCACAGTGCTGGAAAAAGGCAGAGTCTCACGCAACCAAAGACATTAAGACGATCCATGCGGTAGTTAGCGAACAATCAAACCCTGCAGATACGTAAGCCCTGATTTATCAAACTTGCGATACTTAGCACGTCGACGTAATGGATCCCGAATCCTGCAGGAATAATTTATAATCTTATTTCACTCGGATACAAAAGGAAACAATTTCGCCGTCTGATTTATGCGCGTCCTTTCGACGCTGCTTTTACAATAATAAGCATGTCGGGGATGATGGAGAATTATGTTTAATCTTATTATCACGCTATGCAAGACGAACGCAAGCATGTCTGGATCCGTCCGCAACATGGATGGGTAAATGAATGGAACCTTTATTAGCTTTTTGCCTTGTTTCAACAGGCCCAATGGTGCAAACAATGGGCGTGCATTTTTCCCACGCTTGCCATAAAACGCACCAATTACTGCTCATAGTCAAAGACATAGTCCGGGTAACCAACGGTTGTTGTCGCCGGCACTCGCCCAGGACCAAGTTGGTTGCACCAAATTACTAATGTGGAAATACTCAGAAATGGAACCTATAAAAGTTCAGTCCAGAATACTGGATATTCCGAGGTGATAAAAGTAAAATTTCCGGATAGGAAACGGTAAGTTTTCGAAAACACGAACTTAAATGGAAGAATCATCCGAGCGGGAATAAAAATGAAACGACGAAATCGGTCGTGTGTGCTGTATGACGGCGAGACGTTATCAGGACACGTAAAAGTGTCGAACAGAATCCGGAAATTTTCGAATGTTTAAGCAAAATACGTGCCTGAAGACTTCAATATTGTGCCCAGACAGAAGGATTTCCACTCGAAAGAGTTACAGTGAATCCATTCGGGTCGAAGTGATTTTTCCCATTATTTTCCTGCAGGAAAACGGCCATTTTTCCTCGAAAATCCATTCTATTGCTCTTCCTAATGGCTGGCCTAGTTATGTTGGGCATCAAAAATGAGAATTGATGAAAAGTCCAAAAAATCAATGCGAACACCTCAGTTATCCTAATCCAGCTCTTTTAACAAAGTGTTTTAAAATAGCCTTGCGTGATCTGGTCCTGTGCCCCGCATGCCAATACCTGGCCTGGTTATGAAGATATAGGCCTTTGAATGTGGGGCGGTAGAAACGTAAATTTTTGCAGACTTCAGAATTTTTTTTCCCCAAAGTATTTGCAAGGTGCTTAAAGTGAAGCTCCCTCTATATTTTGCCATAATCCTCATGCCTCTACTTGTCGTGGTTTTGTTGCAATGAACTTTTGAATGTACGGCGGCTAAAAACCACAACAGTTGCAAAGTTGAAAAATCGTGTTTTTTAAGGCCCGTATTTACTTTCAAGAGCCTTTGAGATCCAAGTTTTATTATATCCACTTAATCCACTCGAATGTTGGGCTTTGAGTTCAATGAAAAGTTAAGGATTGGTGTAAGGAAGCTACTCCCTCAGTGTACACAAGGCTGGTTGCCCTGGAAGCCATTGATGAATTCGGGAACTAAATATCCTCGGACTGCCAGCACCAATTTTAATAAATTGTGTTTGAACAAATAGGCCAGTTGTTTTTTTTTGTTGATAAAATATGCAAAAATGGCTCAATATCCACCTGGGATAAGCACTGCTCGCAAAATGCTTAAACCCATACGCTCTCCAACACCGAGTGAATTAAATCCAAATTTAATTATCCATAGTTTCCAGACAGTTGCATTAGTCGCAAAACATATTCCTCTTAATTTTAATTTGTCACTACCGGATTAAACGAAAAGAGCAAAGTTTCGGGACTTGGAAGCTGCCTGGCTGCTGAAAGTTTAATTACAATAATCCAATTTGAAGTTCCATGTAGTCTAAACAGTCGAGTAGCTGCAGACTTAGGCATTTCGGAGACGGCTGGATCTAACTGGATTAGGGCCTTTTTGCGAAACTTTAAACATGCAAAAATCGTATAAATTTGTCGGCTGTAAGCGAGACGACCTGCAGGCCTCAAAACATTGCGGCTACGTGTCGGGTAATTGAAATCCAATTTCAATCTACTGAGTGCCTCGCAGGCTCGAAATAACAAATTTACATCGGGCTCAATTTAATAGACGCTTGGAAAATTACACGAAAATGAACATTGGTCCAAAGCCAGCCTCAAAATCCTGGATGCGCTAGGCCAGAAGGAAATTTTTGAGTTAAATCAGGATTTTTTTCGTGCCACATCTCCGGCCCTGGCTTTTCCAGGACAGTGATTGGTTCACGCAATATGGCCCTTTGCTTTGGGACACTGTGTCGCAAGTTTGGCTCATCCAGCCCTGCCGGTTGGGAAGTTATCAGGACAAAAATTCCATAATTTTTTAGACTCACTCATTTTTAACACGATTTTTTTGGCAAACAGGCTGATTTCTGACAGATGAGGAATAGGACTTTTTTGTTCGTTTTGTAACTGGCTATAATTTGGATGTAGGACGCTTCAATATCGGTGCACTTTCTATGCATAATATTCGGACACCCTGTATGCTAAAAATGTGTTTTACATATGGGGGAATTAGGGAACCTTGACCAAAGTGTTAAAATTTCGGCCAAACTGTCTTTTTACGGCCACCTACAAGATAAGGCAAAAGCACGGACTCGTTAAACTCAAAGTAAAAATTTGTTCGTGACTTTCAAAGGCTGTCGAACGTGCCTATAAAAAGTCCTGCTGGTTTGGAACCGGCAGGAAATCCACTCGAAACCATGGTGGTACCAGAAGTTCTCACTTCGATCGTTCAATTGGTTGCTGTCCTCCTCAACAACCTCACAGGGGATTTATTTCATTTTCCAGAAAACACCGCTGTAAGTCAAGCTTTTCCTTAACTAAAGGCCCCTATGGATGAATATTTCCAGATCGACATCATCAAGGAGGCTGGATATCCAGTGGAAATCCACACAGTGCCCACTGAGGATGGATATATTCTTAACATGCACCGGATTCCGCACAATGGGAAGGAAACAAGTGCCTCCAAAGGGCCCATTCTATTGGTTCATGGCCTGCTTCTCAGTTCAGCCGATTGGGTGGTAACCAGGGAAAAATCATTGGCGTTCTCATTGGCTGAGGCCGGTTATGATGTTTGGTTAGGAAACAACCGGGGAAACACATACTCTAGAAGCCATATTCGTTTGGACCCAGTCACTGATCGAAAGGAGTTCTTTGACTTCAGGTGAGCCTTGCACTATGTGGTCACGCTTTCATCCATTAAAGTTTTCAAATGAAAACTTTCGTCTATGGTTTGGGGGTTTTACTGAATTAATTTTTCAAATTTCCCTGTCAATTTCCACTTAAACCCATTGATCCGATGAACTTGAGCTTGAAAAATGTAACGCACCCAAGGGCAAGGTAAGCAAACATTCTTGGAACCGCAGCAGAAAAAAAACGTCTTTAATAATTGCATTTTAATTGCACGTTTTATGCGGTTTAATAATTATGATGAAACAGTCGCTGGAATTATCGAGGAAATTAATGGAAAGGTGCATTTCTTCACTGGTTTTCTTCCGGCTGCAGCTACCATGAAATGGGAAAGTTCGACCTGCCTGCCATGATCGACTACGTTCTGGTACAAACGCAAAAAACGAAAATTCCCTATGTAGGATTTTCCGAGGGAACCACCCAGTTTTGGGTGATGGCATCGGAACGGCCCGAGTACAACGAGAAAATCCTGCTGGCCAATTTTTGGGCGCCGGTCATCGAAATGGGCGGAGCCACCAGCATTCCCTTCAATCTATTGGCCAACGCTTATCCAATCGAAAAGGTAAACGTCCTTCAGTTACGTTTTTCATACAGAGTGTCCCAATAGTTTCAGAGGAATTTTAATTGAAAAGCCCCATTACATTACCCTAGAGGGTTTTAAAATGATTTTGAAATGTTATACAAAGAGATTCAAAATTGACCTAAAAAATTTCTTAAACTGATAGTTTTAAACTGTGAAGGTGTTAAGTTCGAACGCAGCTACGCGCGGGCCATCTGACCCCTGCTATGTATGTCTGTGCGTGCGAGAGAGGAAACCCATGCCAGCTGCGTTTCTGAATGGCAAACTAGTTTCACTTAGTAAAATCGAGTTATGAAATTTCCAAGGATTTTACGGCCATTGGTGTTCTAGATAGCATTGCTGGCAAACCTGTACGAACTATTCTCGCACGCCACTGTTTCGAACAAGATCAGAGCGCTGTGCTTGTTGGATGACACGCTCTGCTCAGAACTGTTCAGCTTGATTGGATCGTCCAATGAACGAATGCCCAACAAGGTCTGAAAGTTTCTTGGCAGTGAAACTGGGCTTTAGTTCATTTTCGGGCTGTTTCAGGCCTGGAAGGCGAAAATCTTGGAAAACTTTCCAGCTGGCATGTCGTTGAAGCAACTCTACCACTATGTGCAAGGAGTTCGCTCCAGTAAGTTCCCCCCATCTTCTACTGAACTTTGGATAGAACTTTCCGACTTTCAGAGATTTTCCGGCCGTTTGACTACGGCAAAGACATCAATATGGAGGTTTATGGAAAACCCGAACCTGATCCATACGTCTTCAGTAGGTTCACAGCTCCAGTGGTTCTCTACTATGGAGATGCGGATATCTATGTGAACAATGCGAGGCTTCTGGACCAGGTGGCGCCCCAGATGAAGAATGTGACCGAATATCGGGTTCCATATTTGAATTTCAACCATCTGGACTTTATGTATGGAATCAACATCGACAGGCTGACAGAGGAAACTTTGAAAAATATTGACGCTGCTGTTGGATTCAGTGACTGGAAATATTTAGCTCTGCATAGTTCAATGGATCGTCTGGAATTTTTCTGGCAAAGTTTTACTTCCAGGAATTTTTCTTAATAAACTTTTGTGTTATTGGATTTCCATGAAACTGTCCTTTCAGGCTTTTTTTGACCAGTTTTTCTTTCGTACCTTCCTGGCTTTCAGTGCTAGTTTTCTTCGATCTATTTAATGACTTGAAATCAATCAGTTTCATTCACGTTTACATAGTTACATTACAGAAAGAATGGGAACATGGCAAGAAAGTGCTACCTGGATCCAGGTGGTGCCAGATCCTACCTTTATGCAGATTGTTTCCTAAAAAAATGTAAAATGTGGCGAATTCTTCAATAGTTTTGCTGTGAAGTTAGTTGGAAAGCTCAAGAAAGTTTACTAGTTGTCTACTAGACTTTAAAAGTTGAACGATGCAATTAAAATACTTTTTTTCAAACTTTGCGTAGCTGGAAACTCGAACATTTTAAGCCGTGAAGGTATCAAGTTCGAACGCAGCTACGCACCAGCCATCGTGCCTCTCTCATCGACTCCAATGGGTACGAGAGAGTAAACCGGTGCCAGCTACGTTTCTGAATGGGAACATGAGTTTTATTTAATTAAAATCGAGGGCGACTTTCAACGTTTCACTAGCACACGTGGCTAGCATCTTGAAAGGTGTTTGGACAGTTTAACAATTTAAACAATTGGGAATTTATTCGGCGGACTTCAGACCTCTATTATCTACAAAAGCATACATTTGCTTTTTCGATTCGTAATCCCAATAACAGCACATTGGACTGTTTTTCTGAGGTGCTTGGTAACTAGTAAAAATATCTAATCTTGGAATTATCCATCTTTCCCGCCCATTTACGTTCGCCAGCAAAATAATTAGAAAAACATCGCGACAGCTCGATTAGAATAACGCAAAAAATTAAAATTACTACGCTGCGACACCAGCCAACTGATATAAAAGGCCTGGAGGTTGGGAGGAAATCCACTCAGCACCATGGTAGTAGCTCAAGGCCTCACTGCTCTGTTTCAAGTGGCTTTGGCTCTCTTCAACAAGGGAATTGGAGATATACTTCACTTCCCGAAGTTACCACCGTAAGTTTAGCGTTTCCTTAACCAACTGCCTTTCTGGATAAGTTTTTCCAGATCGACATCATCAAGGAGGCTGGATATCCAGCAGAAATCCATACAGTGACCACTGATGATGGATATATTCTGGGCATGCATCGGATTCCAAACAACGGAAAGGAAACAAATGCCACCAAAGGACCAATTCTATTAGTCCATGGACTACTTTGCAGTTCTGCCGATTGGGTGGTAACCAAGGAAAAGTCATTGGCGTTCTCACTGGCTGAGGCCGGTTACGATGTCTGGATGGGGAATAACCGGGGGAATACATATTCTCGAAGCCACGTCCATTTGGACCCGGATATTGACCGGAGGCAGTTCTTCGACTACAGGTAAATACAAGTATGAAGAGTTCTCAAAGAGTTTTCAGCAATGCGCCTACTAAGCAAACAGTGCCAACTTTTGGCTACAAGTGGGACAATCGAAGATCAAACAGGCAAAACTTTCCCTCAATCCCATCAACATTTAACTTTCATCCACCAAGCTTGAGCTCAAAAAGCGCCACCTTCAAAACAAAACACGTCCACTTTGAAACAACGATTTGCAACTTGCAGCTACCACGATTTGGGAAAACACGACCTGCCTGCCATGATCGACTACGTTCTGGAAAAAACCCAAACAACGCAAATTCCCTATGTAGGATTTTCTGAAGGAACCACCCAGTTCTGGGTGATGATCTCAGAAATGCCTGAATACAACGAGAAAATCCTACTGGCCAATTTTTGGGCGCCAGTGACCGAAATGGGCGACGCCACCACCATTCCCTTCAACATAATGGCCAAAGTTCCACTCATCGAACAGGTAAATGTTCAAACATTCCCTGAAATTGCTTCAGCTTTGCATATGCCAAAATTTATTGGACCCATACAGGGTGTCTCATAAAAGTTTCCAAACGGTTTACTCAATTTTTTTATTCATTTTGAATTCTGCATGATGGGGACACATTTCGAGGAGTCACTGTCTAATGAAATATATAAATTTCCAGATTTTGCTGCTAACAAAAGAATATGAATTGTTCTCGCACGCCGCTGTTTCCAACCTGTTCAAAGCTGTTTGCCCAGTGGCGGAGGTGCTCTGCAGAAGGATATACAACTTAATTGGATTGTCCTACACGCGAATGGTCGACAAGGTCTCAACCAATCTGGACCAATGCAAACCCGGAGATTTAAACGTTTTTCCCATTCCAGGCCTTGCAGACGGAAACCTTGAACAACCTCCCAGCTGGCATGTCGTTGAAGCAAATGTCCCACTATGCCCAAGGAGTGCGATCCAGTAAGTCGCCTCCATTCCTCACTCAACAACACATCGAATTTTCGACTTTCCAGAAGTTTTCCGGCCCTTTGACTATGGCAAAGATATCAACCTGGAAGTATATGGAAAACCCTTGCCAGATCCCTACGACTTGACCAAGTTTACAGCCCCAGTGGTTCTCTACTATGGAAATGCTGATATCTATGTGAACACTGACAGGCTGCTGAATCTGGTGGCGCCTCAGATGAAGAACGTCACCACTTATCCGGTGCCTTATGACGATTTCGATCATCTGGACTTCCTTTATGGGACCGACATCAGCAAGCTGACAGAAGAAACTTTGAAGAACATAAACAACGCCGTCGCCTAGAATGGGGTTGAGGGTAGAATTGATTCCATTAGCAACTGTATTAATAAAGTGTGCATTTTAAAACAGCTCCAGAGTAAGGAAAAGAGAGATTCGTCGTTAAAAGGCAGTCTCTTCATAGCTCTTGGCCTTGCTGCCTCCTTCCTTCACATAGCGCTGAATACTGGCCAGAAAGTCCTTGGCAGTGCCGCTCAAAGTCCGCGGCCGAGGCTCCGATGAATTCTTCAACTCCCTCCTCTCCAGATCCTCAAGGCTCAGATCCATAAACGTTCCCTCTTCATCAGCCGATGACTCCTCGTCCTCAGAGGCAGGTTTCCGGTGCACGTCCGCCACTGTTTCCAGCTCCTCCAGCTCGTTGATATCATGCGACTTGCGGAAGTAAATGGGGCTGGTTATTGAGGGGCTGTGAGTGGCGGGGCTGGAGTACTTGGAGCTGCTCCAACTCTCACTGTAGGGCCTCCTTTGGTAAACTAGATCGCCGTAAACCTCATCGAGGCGCTGAGCGCTACATAGCGGAATTCCAACCTCCTCGCTTTGGTTGAAGCGTTTATGGTCGACTATGTAACGCCGATGAACGTGGTCCCAACGGACGCAAGGCGAAAACATGTGCCCCCACTTGATCTCCCTGCTCAGGTAGGATGTGGTGGTCCTGGACATGTAGGACGTGACCAGACACTCCCCCTCCAGAACCACGATGACTTCGAACCTGCAACCAATCAATTTGTCTGGAATTTTGCGTTGCACAATACACAGTTCAATTTTATGTAGTGATGTGTTATTCGTGCACGAGTAGCTCAATGCTGCAAAAAAAGAGCCGGCATACTTTTAATGAACGAGAAACCCATCACAAGCGCGGTGCAGTGTATAATGTGAATATCGCCATATCCCTCGCACACATAGTAAAATAGCTCACGGCCTGTGGCCGTGAGATTGTGTTATACACTGCAGTAAAATTGAACAGTTTTGCTCAGAAAAGTATCTGGACCCGTTCTGAGCCACTAACCTTTTCAAGATGAGGTCCTTAGCCGAGAGATCCCATAACGGGCTGGTTTCGTCGATTTTATGAATGACCTCGACCGGCCAAATTAGTATGCCGGGCTTTTCCAGCTTGAGCACCCTGAGTGATAGTTCCCCGGTCCTTTCTTCAGCCAAATAGGCGACGATGTTCGTATGGCATTCGTATCGCATGTCGTAATCCCTTACCCGGAATATTAAGCATAATTCCCCGTCCCTTTGACAAATCTGTAATGCGAAAGGTAGCGTAATAAGATGAAAGATGCGGCTCAGATGTAAATTAGGAGATTGGATGGCTCTTAGAAGCCCTCCTAGACAGGGGCGTGCTGGGCTCATTAATAAGCTATTTTTTTTAGGGTGATTTGGATCCTCACCACTGCTCGCTTGCTGAAGCATACCATGGAGTGGCGGTTCTTATTCGGACTGACCATCTTCAGGAACACAATGCAAATGAGGCTGCCGCCCACAGCCGCCCCCACCACCAACTGGATCACCAATCCGATGATCGCTTCGGGACAGTATTCGTTGATGTATCTGCCTCCATAGCCCACGGTGGTTTGAGTCTCGATGCTAAACAGCAGATATCCGGAGAAACTTTCGATTCCTGTTGAACATATTTTTTTAATTACTTGTGATCGATCCTGGTACAACATTTTTTTAAGGAGTTTGTGCCCTGTAGGATGGTTGTTAAAGTGTTGAAGCAAATCAAACATCAAGAATTTCCGTTTTTTGGACGCCTTTTTGTGATAATCACGTCGATTTGACGTGACGAATTTGGTGCCTTCGACGTCAGATTTTCACGTAATTATCGTGGCTGGCTGAGTTAACCGAGCGCACTCGAATATCGCCGAATCAGTTTGTTGTTAAACGGTCAGTAGACCCACGCGCGGTTTGTTGTTTGAAAATTTCAAAATTTCACGAATTTTTCGCCTTTTATGTGAAAAATCGTCCATTTTCCTTTAAAGGGGGGTTTTCCTCACTGCTTTGGCGCATTTTGCCGACCGAGCGCCGTAATTTCAGCGCAAAAATCGCGAATTCTCCACCCGCCTGACGTTTACTGTCAACCAACGCTCGAGGGCTGATCCTCGAGCTTTTCAGGCGCTTTTGGCCTTTTGTTCAGAGCTTTGGTCCTTGTTCCAGACAAACGGGACTTAGCAGAATTGCCAGGCTAACGGTAAGCACGATTTTTTAGAAGCTTGCACCCCCTGTGCCTAGTAGTACTTTTCATGATAAGTTGGGCTTTTCAAATACCTTCCAGGCAGCTTTCGCTCGTTCCATTGGAGGCGTCGACGTTCTCAATGGAAATGATGGCCCAAAAGCCAGCAAACATCAGCCAGGTCAGAACGAAGGCGGCGGAGAGAACCAACAGAATCCATATCCAGGAGCTCTCAATCAGAGTGTTGGAGAGATCAAGGAGGAAGCGAAAGGAGCGCTCAGTAGAGCTCTTCTGGTGGATGCTGGACTTGCCGCTTTTCCGAACCAAGCGCCGCACTAGCTTGAACTTGTGCCGATGACTGTAGCTTTGCACACTGCAACATTAAGAATTCAAGGTAGGTGAAATACTTATGCTTGAATGAATATTGCTACCACTGCTACGCTTTACCCCAACAAAGCCCTAAAGTCAGAGTAACTTGGCGCATTCAGAAAAATAACAAGCTTCTAAATTCGCATCCGCCAAATTATCCCGAAGCTGGATGATTTAATTAAATCAATTCTTGCTTGGCGCTTAATATCGACAAAACAGGCTTCAAATGCTCACCTTGATCGCCGCCTGGATAGTCTCGTTCGTTTCACCACATAAAAGGGATAGGAGTCCGTTGGCAGATTGCTGGCGCCTATCGCAGATGCATTCATTGTGCCATTTCAAAGCATAAAAATTACCGCAAATGTTCAACACTACTCCAAAGTCTACATTTGTTTAGGTATTTTATCAATTGGCTTAGAGCGATAAGAGTAAGCCGCTAAAAGTTTATAGCTTAAGTCTGTTTAATCCCCCTTATCGGGGCCACAGGTGATGAAACGCAGATGAATCATTTATTAGTCGCCTAAATTGAGCAGGAAGTTGCTGAGAGTCATACAGACCGTTTGGGAAGCTAATTGATAGTCAGCGCAGACTTTAGGTCCATCCAGTTAAGGACTCAGTGACTCAAGAGCTTCGTGTAACCATTGAAATTCACAACTTAAAGCAAATATTGGGCTGTGAGGAACTTGAATAAAATGCCAGGTCACTGCAAAAACCATAATTTTTATTAAATATAGTTATAAAAGCTCACTCAGGTGTGCTAGAACTCGTGTAAATTCCTAGTTTAAATATCACATCCTAAGTAATAAGTCAAAAGAGGGTTTAAAATTAAATTAGTGAAAAGCTGGCTCAATCACCAAAAAGGGCCGGAAGAGAAGCCGCCAGGTGGTACCCGGCCAGCAGAAGGGGCAGCTACAGGTGCTTCGGATTTGGGCTGAGGCTCAGGCTGGGGCGTCGGCGCTTTAGGGGCAACGGGGCTCTCAATCACTGCGTTGGTGCCTTCGGTGATGGATGAAACATTTCGGCCAGAGTCGCGCTTCACTGGAGGATCGGGGGCCCCAAAAATGTCCGTGTGTCCTCCACCGGGAGGTTTGATCACTTTACTGGAGTTCTTGTTGCCGGTCAGGCCTTGGAAGATGTGTGTGGAACTCATGTTTTCTGTAAGAAAATTGAAGACTCATTGCAGTTTCATCCGGTTTATACCGGTTAGGGCTGGGCGGCACATGGGGTTTTGCCCCATGGGGACCCCAGTGCTGGAAGGGCGACCAAGTGCACGAATTGGGGACGAGTTTAATGTCGCAAAACTTACCTTGTTGAAAAACCGTTAGGGAGCAACAATTTTAATTTCGTCACTTGACAGTAAAGGAGCGGTGAAATGATAAGGAACTGCAAGCGTGTGCGACCGACACCAACTTTTAGAAGTGAAAATGACACGCAAAATTCGCCGGTGCCAACTGTAATGAGCGCGATCAAAGCAAAGTATTCGGGAGAAAAGGATGCCAATACGCGTGAGGATCAACTTTTATTGTTAAATGTTTACAGTTTGAATTAAATATTTTATTATAGTTTTGTAAACAGTAATAAAAAATAAAAAAAGTTTTTAACGGGTTCAATTTGTGGCAAAATGCAAATACGACTTGTTTAGGGTTTAAAACATCCTCCTTAATCTTTTTACAATATTTACAAGGTGGTTTATCCATAAAAACTCCTGTTGTATTTATAACTGCTGTACGCCCATGAGCGCCATCTTGTCCCCATTAGCTGTAGAAAGTCGTGAAATTGCCATTTGGCAACCAGGCCTTCGAGGCAATTTTCCATTGCGTTCAGTACCTTGGCCTTTCATCCATTTAGCTATGGAAAGTCGACTTCCCAAGTACTACCCCACTAAAACCGAGCAATCAATCGAAAAAAACCCAACTATAAGGAGGAATGAAGGAGTTATCGTTCAAATTTGCCGCGTAAAAGTTGCGCAGTTGCCACGCGTTTGCCCTTGTTGTGAACTGAAACTCCATCTGCGAGCGTTGTTGTGAATTCAATATGGCGATAACAATTCTATGTTGTGCCTGTTAGTAAAAACCCAAAGCCCATTTAGTAAATACAATTTCGGGCATTATCCGGTGGATTTTCGCGCATAAGTGCAATGATTTGTATATGAGATTGGCGGTTTTGTGATAGTGTAGGGTTAAAACTAGTGTGTGAGTGCAATGAGATGTGTACACAAAGGTTCTGAACAGTAAAAGGGGCCAAAAAGTATCCTTAATACCGTACATATTCGAGGCTGTTCCAGGAGGTGCTACTGTCTAAACAATCCGGTACTTCTGGTGTCCGAATCGGCTAAGGTGAGTGTTGAAATTCTCGTGTTTGGTGTTGCTTATATTATGTCATTTTTTTACTAATTTCGATTATAGGCGGAATGTGGGAAACCTGCCAGTACATTGAAAAGGATTAAGCTAAGCCAGAGTCATGACGGACACTAGGAGAAGAGTGAAATTGTATGCACTCAATGCTGATCGCCAATGGGACGACAGAGGCACTGGACATGTCTCTTCCTCCTATGTAGACAGGCTGAAGGGGATCTCTCTGTTAGTGCGCGCGGAAAGTGATGGTTCTTTACTGCTTGAATCGAAAATACAGCCGGACACTGCCTACCAGAAGCAACAGGATACTTTAATTGTCTGGTCGGAAGGTGACAATTTCGATTTGGCGCTGAGTTTTCAGGAAAAGCTGGGCTGTGATGAAATTTGGGAGAAGATCTGTCATGTACAGGGCAAAGACCCTTCAGTAGAAATCACTCAGGTACTGTTCACTTTGTCTGTCTGTAAGCCCGGTTTCTCAAAGAATCAATCTTCTACCCTCAATTCAGGGTCTTTTCCCAGTTCAATTCCTTGGCTTGTGAACAGCGAACTCTCACTGTTCACACGCTGTACTGTTTATGTTTTACACATTAAAGTCAGTTATGCCATGACTCGACTCAATTTGAACAGTTTTCAAGATCATTCTCTGTCCACATTTGCAGGACATTGTGGAGGAGTCCGAAGATGAACGGTTTGATGATATGCCTGATTCGGCACCTCCAATTGAACTGCCACCCTGCGAGTTCAATCGGTTGGAGCAGATCAGCGATTTGATCAGCAACTGCCTGACGACCCCGATGAAGAAGGAGAAATTGGCGGCAGCTATCGAGAGCGAAGGATACATTCGGAAACTGATCAATGTGTTTCACATGTGCGAAGACTTGGAGAGCACCGAGCGCTTGTATCATCTATACGACATTTTTAAAAATATCTTCTTGCTAAACAAGAACGTGCTCTTCGAGACAATGTTCAGCGACGATCTGATCTTTGATGTTGTCGGATGTCTTGAGTACGATCCGTCATCGCCTACACCGAAACGGCACCGGGAATATTTGAGGAAGCAAGCGAAATTCCGAGAAGCCATTCCGATTAAAAATGCGGAACTACTGGCGAAGATCCATCAAACATTTCGCGTGCAGTACATACAGGATGTGGTGCTGCCGACTCCTTCAGTGTTCGAGGAGAATCTTCTGTCCACTTTGAGCAGCTTCATTTTTTTCAACAAGGTGGAAATCGTCTCATTGGTGCAGGAAGACGAAAAGTTCCTGACTGAACTATTCTCCATGCTAACGGACTTGAACACCCCGACTACCAAGCGCCGGGACTTGGTGCTGTTCTTGAAGGAGTTTTGCAACTATTCCCAGAACCTCCAGCCTCCTGGCAAGGAAACCTTTTATAAGACTCTGACCTCTTTAGGAATTCTTCCAGCGTTGGAAATCACTTTAGCTACAGACGATCAGAAAACTAAGACAGCGTCCATAGACATTCTTACTTATATTGTGGAATATTCTCCGTCGGTAGTTAGAGAGTACACTTTGCAGCGCGCAACTAACACAGATGTGGTAAGTGGAAGAATGCACTCTACTTCCGTAATGAGCAGCTGCGATGTACATTTTGCAGGACCATATTCTTCTCAACATCATCGTCGACCAAATGATATGCGACTCGGATCCAGAGCTAGGGGGTGCCGTGCAGCTGATGGGCGTCTTGAGAATTCTGCTGGACCCGGAAAACATGCTGGCGTCAGTGAACAAATCCGAGAAGACGGATTTTCTCAATTTTTTCTACAAGCACAGTGTTCAAATTTTGATCAGTAAGTAGTAGCCTTTCAAGTCATCTGGACTGTTTATAACTGGCTTTCATCTTTAGGCCCCTTATTGGAGAACACGGAGAACGACACGCCCCAAAAGGAGGACTATCATAACGTGCAGCTTCTGGGCCTTATTCTCGAGCTGCTGTCTTTTTGCGTGGAACATCACACGTACCACATCAAGAACTGCATATTAAATAGGGATTTACTGCGGCGCATCCTCGTCCTGATGAAATCTACGCACAAATTCCTCGTCCTTTGCTCGCTGAGGTACGTATTTTACGCGCTCAAACTTATTGTCATTGTATTGTGTAAATGTTGATGTGTAGATTCATGCGCAAGCTGATAGCCCTAAAGGACGAGTTCTACAATCGCTACATCATCAAAGGCAACTTGTTTGCGCCAGTTGTGGACGCATTTATCCGCAACCAGGGCCGCTACAACCTTCTGGACTCTGCCATCATCGAGATGTTTGAGTTTATCAAACTAGAAGACATAAAGACACTCTGCTCGCATGTGGTGGAAAACTATGGACGGCGATTGGACGACATTTGCTATGTGCAGACATTCAAAGCGCTGAAGCTGCGCTATGATCAGCACCAGGACAAGCTCAAAGAGCGCAATAGCTTAGACGGGTAAGTTTTCAGCTTGCGACTAGTGAAACTCGGTCTAATCCGGGCATTTTCAGCGTTCCCTCGATACTAAGGAACAGTCGGTATCGGCGCGACCAACGCCAGATGGAGGAGGAAGAGGAGATGTGGTTCAATGAGGACGATGACTTTGATGACGGATCTTCAGTGCTCAATTCCACAGCTGATGAATGTATGTCAGATAATTTCAAGTACTCAAAAAAACTGGACTCGCACCTGGAAAGCATAGGGGGTAAATATTACATTGAAGTGATTCATTGGTACATTGACGTGAAATGGCCGTGTTTGTTCCAGTGTTAGAGAAAAAATCCATACTAGAATCGAACTTGGAAAGCATAGGGAATAAAGCGGGCGACAAACTGGTTCTTTATACGGCCACCCAGCAGGCCAATGCAATTGAAGCGAACGGACCGAGCAAACCGGTAAGTTTTTATAAATTGATCAGAAGCTGAAAGTGAACTGCTGCAGTTGTTGCAGGCTAACAATAATTCAACGTCTCCAAAAATGTTACAATCGCAACAGCCAGTAATTAATAACAATGCGACGACAACGACGCCGACGTCCTCACCGGAGGCGCCCACAGTAACCGCACAAGCGACCGGCGACGGAAAAGTTTCCCTTTTCAAACGGGTATGGGTAAGATGTGGCCAATTCCTTGTTATTACTAGCTAGATTTGCTAACTGTAGGCTGAAAATCGTTATCGTATCGCTTCCATCCGAAGCGCCTTAATAAAAGCAGTTATTTCAGGAGATTTTTGTTTCTTGGTTTAGGGTTTGGTGGATTACGAAGGAGGCGATTCGGACGAAGATGAAGAAACGACAGACGCAGGCGGGGGCGGAGGAGGCGGTGGTGAAGAATCCACGAGCAAACGGCCCCGCCTTTCGTAGTGCTCCTGTCCAGTTCCCTAGGGAACGCTCAATTGTATCAGCCAGGAGGTGAGTGAATGACCCGAAAATGTGAACACAATAACATGCACTTGGGCTATCCATATAGACACAAATCTGTCTGTTACTGAATGAACATGGTCGTTTGGTTTTCTAGGTGAGCTGGAGCAATAGCGCAACACTTTGGACTCTTAAAAAACAGTTACTCGGTGTTTATAGTTACGAATCGGAAGGACGAGAACGGGAAAACTAGACAGCATTTGTGAATTACGTAGCATAGGCCGTATATCTAGGGGTAGATACCATTAGTTGTAATGTGAACAAAAAAGTGTGGATACAATGCGTCAAGGGAAATGTATAAATCGCCCGCCCTGTAAGAGTGTCGACTTTGGTGTTGCACCCTCGATCAGTTTTCAGAAATGTCAATAGCTAAGAGTTGTATATTTCGTCAATTCATCATTACGCTATGGTTCATAATGATCACTTGATGCTTTCGCATCAGGCGCTCGTGATGGAGTAAAGGGGAGTAAGAGAGGCGATAGCAAGCTCAGACAAATCAAGGTAGCTCTGAGGGCATATCAGACAGATGTATCAAGAACACTTTTTCCATGTATGTATATAAACCCTCATTTTTTAATGCTTCCGCTTTTCTGTCGCCTCTCAATCGTTTTCCTCGTACCTTCAGTGTAAATAGTATTCACTATATTGGTCTCTTGATTTGTTCTAGTGTAACAAATGCCTGTATAAAGCTAAAAATTATGAGTTTCCCCGTAAGTTTTCCCAATGTACAGGGTGTTTTCTTTATGCTAGGAAAACTGTTCCTTGTGTTAAAGTGACTAAATAGGACTTGCAGTTTAGTTTAGTTTAGTTGACAAAGCGTATTGAAAAACACGCAAGTTTTTACAAGAAAACGTCTGAAAGAACTTGCTTTGTGTATATAGTCAAGGGAATCGGATAACTTCGGGGAAACATTCCGAAACTTCCACCAAAACATTGCGGTTGCACTTTTTCTACGCCAAACAAAACCCTGCTAGTATCTACTTCAAAACTGGACAGAAAAATCGGTTTCATTTTAATTGCTTCGTTCGTTCGTCTTAGAATTGCATTTAATTTTTTTCCCGTGGTCTTGTCGACAATATTTTGTTAAACGAATCATGTTTTATTTCTTCAGATGCGCCCTTGTATTTTTATACCAGCGACAACGTCATAACCATTTTCAATTCCTCGGTTTCCTGCAATAAATCCTTGTTTTGAGAAGGTTGTAATATAAAATATGTACTCGTTATATTTAGGTAAATATATATAAGATGAAAGTAAACACTGACGCGACTAATTCGCTTGTTTCTCAATGACCTCGGTCTTCAGACGCTCCGCAAGGGTTTTGCGGATTTGCAGCTCGCTGGCCCGAATGCCGCCTCTGGCCCCATTCAGCACAGCTTCAGCAGCTTTAGCGGACTTCGGCCGGTTTCTTGCCTTCGAGGCAGCTTCGCCGCTTAGCTGTTTTTGACGGGCTTCCTTTTTCATAGCAACCAGCTTGTCTCTTTGCGTCCGCAGGTACTCTTGGCGCTTCCGCAGCTCCGAAGCGTCCACCTAAAATGTGTGTTTTTGCAACAAAAGGGATGGATTTCCAATATTTACTTGCCTCTATCGGCTTGTTGCTAGCGGGTTTTTCTGGCTCGTTGTCTATTTTTTCGGGTGTATCCGACGAGAATGTCACTGTAAAATTTCGTTTCAAAACGTCGCCGATTTCAATGGGAATGATCGCAGCTTTACCTCTAGTTGCCTTGAGCTTTTGTTCCAAAATGGGCTTTTGCTCGATTAGTTCCTCGATTTCCATTGCAGATGTGGATGGCGCTTCTTCAGCAAAGCGTCTGAGTTCAAAGTTATTAATTTACTTTTCTTGAATATGGGGGGGGGGGATACTTATATACGTACTTAGCAACCTCCTCCAAAATCTCCTTCTCCAGCTTGGACTCCCGCTCCACTATGACAGTAGCTGACTCTGGCTTTGGCTCAGCTTCGCCCCCTTTGGGCACAAAAGACTGAGGAGTGATGCCGTACTTGCGCTCGATCAGCTCCAATGCTTGAAGCTGTAGCTCCACATTGCGCTCGGTCATCATTCGCACGAACATTTGGAAATCGTTAGCAGCCCAGATCTGCTCGAAGATGTTCTGAAACAAACACAGAAAGAAAACATCCTCAGCGGGAACCGTTTTAGCCAAATTACCTTTTCGAATGAGGCAGGGTAGCGTTTGCCTTCAGCGCACGCTTCTTGGAACTGTTGGGCGCTGATTCCGATGTCTTCCATGAAGGTGCCCAGCATGAAGTCCACCTGAAGAAAATCCGCAATGAGACGATTGTGGCTTTTAAATGAATAGACCTACCAGATTTTTGAATTCTTCGAAAATAGCCTGGTATTGCTCATTATCTGGAGCGTTTGGCTCGAAGACTGCAACAGGGATTTATGTGGAATGGAAGTTTTAAGGAGGCTCGAAGCGGCGACTTACTGAGCGATTTTTCTTCAACGAAGCTTTGCAGGGGGGGCGTTCCATATGGGGCCGTTCAGGAAGGCCACCAGCGAGTCAAAAACCCATGAAGTATCTTCAGCTGACATTGTTGGAGTTTAATGGAGGAATGTTTGTATTTGACGCTCAGAACGTTACTATGGGGGCTTGGCCCGAAATAGACTTTCTTTATTTTGCCTAAAACCAGTTGAACCCCTTAAAAGGCTCCGGTCCATCACTGCCAGATTACGTGATTTTCTGGTCGTAGTTTTCTGAGCTTGTACATGTGAACTTTTCGTTGATTAGAGACGTCAATTAGACGTGATTTTTTCGCTCCTAGTTTGTCCTGAGTTTTTTGTTACACCTGCAAGCTTGGAAATTTGAACTTAAACATTAAATGATTAAAAATTATTGAGATTAAAGTAAATTTTTGTTCGTTGGTTAATTGTTTTTAACACCCCCCAAAAAACATGCACAGTTGTCTTTGTCTAGAAGCGCAGTTTGAAAAGAGAGACCAAACAAGTGGTCTGGACAGTGACAAACAGCTGTTCCCTTAACAAGCGCTTGTCACAAATCAGTTTTTCGGTGAAAGTAAGTTGTTTACGTGTTTTTTGACTTGTAAGTGGTACCCGGTCATAACGGAACCTCATTTTTCAACTCCAGCTCATCAGCAGTGCATACGGTTGCTTTAGAGCCCTAATTTTCTCAATCTTGCCCCCATTTTCCAGAGGCCACCATGGGTGTCGCCGGCATTTTCAAGTTTATTTTACGGAGAGTTTTGGAATTGTTTGTGGTCGCAGCTCTATTGGTGCTGATACCGAATTTGCCACCTTACGCCCAGTTTTCGCAGCCCTACAGGTGAGTTCCAGGTGCCACGTTGATGCATGCAATGTCCAGTCACCAGTGTAGACTTTGGCCCCCATTAGTCGGCCTAATCAATCATGGTTTCATGATTATGGACTTTTCGTTTCAATAAACACAGCGAGCCAGATAAGCAGGCACTTGTTTATGGCCTGGAGTTAGCACACTTTTTCATGATAAGGGCTTCGAAAAATTCCATCCACTGGCTATTTTTTTTTAAGTGTGTCGCCCGCTCAGCCCTTTACGGGCAAGTTGTCGTTGAACAATCGGCTAGATGCTGTGGAAATTTGGCACAAGGGCGACTTTGTGGGTCCCGAAGCTTTTGCCGATTTGGACAATGCCCTGTACACTTCCCTGTATAACGGCGACATTGTCAAGCTAACGGGTAACTGGTGAAACCCTGCCGTTAACCAAACCGCTCACCATTGTCTGGTTTATAGGCGAACATATAACGCCCGTTGTGAAGTTTGGAAAGCCCTGCAAAGGCTCCTATGAGGAGAGGATTTGTGGACGCCCATTGGGCCTGCAGTTTGACCAAAACAACCAGCTGTATGCCATTGACGCCTACTATGGAATCTTTCGCGTTAACGTCCAGACAGGTAGTGGGAAGCCAGAAAGACAAAGGGCGTTTCTTTATGGTGGTGTTTCCATTCTAGGACAAAAGGAGCGGCTGGTCAGTCCGGACGTGGAGATTGAAGGACGACGCCCCATGATATTTAACAGCCTGGCCGTGGCAAAAAATGGGGATGTTTTCTGGACGGACTCCAGCACCGATTTCACTCTGGATGATGGCTTGTTCACTTTAGCTAGCTGATCCAACTGGAAGGTAAGAGTAACCGGGGGTAATTTTCCAGCGCCGTGCACCATTTTCTTTCAGATTAATTCACTACAATGCCAAAACGAAGAAAAACCGCGTGCTGATCGACAACCTTCTCTTCGCTAATGGAGTGGCCCTGTCCGAAGACGAAACGTTTGCTATTGTGGCTGAGACTGGTCGAAGCCGAATCCACCGAGTGCATATAAACGGCCCTAAGACAGGTACTGAGCCTTGGCTGGCAACAGCAGCTGCTAAAGGCTTAGGATATTGTAGGCAGCAGCATTTTTCTGGACGGCCTGCCAGGACTCCCAGATAACTTAAAGAGCGATGGAATGGGCGGCTTCTTGGTGCCGTTGGTTTTGGGCCGGGACTCCGACTACCCCATGCTGAGCCAGTCGATCGGGCCTTTTCCTAAGCTCAGAAAGGCCGTTGCTCGCTTCATGGGCATCAGCCAGTATGTGCTGGGGAAAATCGACCAATACTACCCGAATGATGTTTGCCAGAAGGCCGTCCATACAGTAAATTACAGATAAAATGTAAATGAGTCAAGTTGATTCATATCGGTTACAGATTGGGCACTTCAGCTCCAACCCCAAGTGGTTTGCGTCCTCCAGAGTGACGCTTTTGCGAGTGAACCGCGACGGTCGGATTACCGATAGCGCTCACAGTCTTAATGGCAAAATTGAGAGTATTTCGGAAATGCATGTGCTTGGGGACACCCTGTATCTGGGCTCGCCATTCAACGACTACATTGGGCGGATTCCTTTGGCCCAACTGGGCTGGGAAGATCTCAGAAAGGTAACGTAAAAATAAGTCTATTCTGTGCACTTCTTGATATAGCTTGCTTGATGTAATTTGGTTTTTTCTTAGGACAAACGCCCCAAACGATCTCCCACGGTTGAAAGCCCTAAACCGACTACAACCACCCCAAAACCCACTACCACCACTCCAAAACCCACAACCACTACTCCAAAACCCACTACAACCACTACTCAAAACCCACTACAACCACTCCCAAACCCACCACCACGACCCCAAAGCCCACCAGCACAACTCAGAAGGCGAGAACTGCGCCTCCCACTACTCAGAAAACCTGCCACCACTAAAAAACCCGCAACAACTGCTCCCACTAAACCACCAGCAACGCCCACCACCAAGCAAACTCCTCCTCAGGTAAAACCGCAAACGCAAACTCCCTCTCCCGTAAAGCAACAGACGAAAACTCCTCCTGTGGTAAAACAGCAAATCGCAAACTGCCCCCTCCCGTAAAGCAACAGACGAAACTCCTCCTGTGGTAAAACAGCAAACGCAAACTGCCCCTCCCGTAAAGCAACAGACGAAAACTCCTCCTGTGGTAAAACAGCAAACGCAAACTCCGCCCCCTGTCAAGCAACAGGCACAAACTCCGCCCCCAGTAAGACAGCAAACACAAACTCCGCCACCAGAGAAGCAGCAACAACGAAAACAGGTAATTGATGAGAATTTTGAAGGTGGACACCTTTTTCCGCCTTCTATAAGAGAAGCTTGACTTTGACCTCATTTGGATTGAGTCGATTCTTCATGGTTTGGTCTTTGCTGGATGTTTCAGGCCGCGCCATCGAAGGAACAGCCTAAAGTGGCCCCACAGAATCAAAAAGTCGAACTTTAGAGCTTCGAAGTGGCTAAAGGGAAAAATTCTGCACTGGCTGCTGAGTGGTTTCTTAGAACATTCCTGTAACTCCATAATTGTAGCTGATAGGTTGGTTGTGTTAAGAAAATAATGTCCTTCTTCTGTACCATTTAAGTGAAAATTCCATGCAATAATTCTTAGGGAATTGCGCACATATCCCCCCTCTACATGTACATACAACGTGTTCTATAAGTGCGGCTTCCTGTTGTACAGTAACTGGACGCAATAATGATTTTTTTTATATTATTGACTGTTTGATGTGGATGTCAGGCGGCTTAACTCTCAACTTTTCTAGATTACCTTAATAGTAAGACTTAGGGAATGTATCTGTACTTTTGCGTAATGGTTGTGAGTGTTTTCTGGTGCGCGACTGCGGCAGGGATAATGTATTTAATGTTACAAGAAACGTATGTAGTGTCTCAAGCAGTTTTTCCTTTCAACCACAACCTTTTTTGGGATTTTTGCAGGAAAATTGGCCAATTTAATACGTAAATAAATCGTTTATTCGCTTGGAAATATAGCTTTGAAACATTCATAACACCCAAACTACTCTCTACATGATTAATACATACGGTTGACTGAAATAACCAAGTGTTTACCCCATGAAAACCAAAGGGTAGGGGTTGTTGCTGTCCAGCTCAATAGTGCTGGGAACGCGAGGGGTGGGAGGCCGCGGATCAGAATCTGAGCACCCCAGCAGCCAGTAGGTAGTCACAAAACCTTTGCCCTTCAGTTCCACCTCGCCTCTCAGCTCCAGATTGAACGTGCCGAACTTATCGAAGATCTGCTTGGCTGCTTCGCTCACGTGGATCTTCAAGGCTGCAATGCCCCCTCAGTAAGTGATTGTAGGCCTCAAAGGAGAACGGACCAAAAAACCAGTTTTTGGTAATGTTGACACACTTCAATTTCCCGAGCAGTGTATATTTCGTAAACCAAGTGACGTTTGCTGCGTTTGTTGCAAGCAAAGCTGCAGATCGACGCCAGTCGAAAAACACTGCCGGCAAATTGAAGTGATCGGCATTAGTTACTTTCAGAAAGGCAAACTTGCACTTTTTCAATTCAAACTCAAAATTTCCAGTTTTTGAGTATTCGTAAGGGCGGTCCAGACACCCTGTATACTATAGTAAAGTGAGTAAAAAGGAACAAGTGACAATTGGTGTCTAATCCGCCCTCAAAATGGGCGTGTCGCTTACGTTGTCCGGTGCTTTCCATGCGACTGGCGGTGTTGACAGCGTCGCCAAACAGGCAGTAGTGGGGCATTTTTTGCCCCACCACTCCTGCGCAAACCGGGCCGGAATGAATGCCTGAAAGTGCCAAGCCCACTTAGTCCCGATGAGTTTGTGTTTCAGGGAAGATTTTCACCTATTCTGAGCTGCAGGACGCGGTCGGGCTGATGAGCTATGGTAAAGCTGCGCACTGCATCCAAGATGGCCAAAGCCATCAAGCCAATTTCCCTCGTATGACTGTCACCATTTCGTTCTGGAAGCCCTGAGACTACCATGTAAGCGTCTCCTATGGTTTCCACCTTTTTTTTTTATCAAAAACCGAGTTTACCAGATTTTCCTGTTTACACGTCATTGTCATACCTTGTAAACGTCGTAGAAGCCAATGATCCTGTCAAAGGTGCTGTAGAGCTCATTGAGAAAATCGACCACCTGGAAAAGATGTCAACGTCTTGGTTCTAGTGTTGTGCACCGAGTGAGAGGGAAGTACCTTACTACTTTCAAATTGCTATTTTTTTGACTTCTCAAAGAGCCTCAAATGGAAAGCGACTTTACCTGCATTGGCGTGCTGTTGGCGCACAAGCTGGTAAACCCCACAATGTCGCTGAAGTAGATCGTCACGCATTCGAACTGCTCGGGCTGCACCATTTCGCCCAACATTAGTTGCTGCGCCACTGGTCGCGGCAGCACCTAAAGATTCCCTTTATATACCGGGTGTTCGAATAAACCCAGCCAGCGCACTGACGTCAGTTGTTCCGTGTCCCATTAGAGCTGTCCATTGACGTTGACTTTGACACGTGACAAGTGATTTTCACGTTCAGTTCTGGCTGGGCAACTACAAGCCTACCTGATAGAGCAACTCTTCGGAGCGTCGCTTCTCTTGGCTGAGTTCTTCGGTTTTTTCGCTCACCAGCACCTCCAAGTTATTAGCGTACTGTTCCATTCGCCTAAGCAGATCATCCATAATGTTTTCGCAGTAACCCCTGGAATAATTAAGAGAGCCCATTATTCGATTGCTCAATTATTCATTCGCTCGTCAGTGATGCTCTTTGAAGCGTTCGAATGGCCGCATTAACGCCCCGATGCGCCCATTAGTTTCTCATCATGACGCACCCCAGCCGGCTGATGCCTGTAATGCATCTGCTGCTAAATTTTTCAAAATTAACCGAAAAAAGTCGAGAAATGCGAATTTTTTTCGCGGCTCTCTGTCTAATTTTCACCGGCGTTCCGGCTGTAACGCTTTTTTATGGTCAAAAAGCCGATTCGAGCATGCTGCTAACCACCCTGCTGTGTTGTCACGTAGATCAAGCCCCATTGCCAGGGTTTGGGCTAAAACCTCTTACTTCCAGATGAGCATTTGCTGGATAGGCTTCAGCTGCGCAATGGATGTAGATGGAATGTTCCGTGCAAGCAATGCGTACTGTTGGGCGCCTGAGCGCGCCAATCCAGACATCTGGGCGAAAATCCGCAATCAGGCTGCCAATGAGGATCGGCTGGCTTTGGTCGCCACCCTCCTGGCCTTTATGGGCATGGTAAGCCACTTTGCAGATTCACAATTTCGGGATTATCTGGAACGCAGTCGTTTGGAGCTGCGGGCCTTTTGGCCAGGCCTTGATTTAGTGGCGCTGATTTTATTCGGCCTTTGGTTCATGGTGGCTTTTCCTGCCAGCGCGGCCTTTCCCTGCGGCTTTTACTACTTCAATTGGCATCAGCAGTTTCAAGCCCAACTCTTCGCCGGCTACATTCAAGGTTCAAAGTTGCAGGCTTTTTTGGAGGACCTTCCGGACAATTTCCTCTCTTGTAGAAACCCTGGATAGAGCTGAGGTCGATCAGCTGCTAATTTGGGGGCGGTTGAAGAGTGTTGTTAAACGGCACGAGGCACTGATTGAGTGAGCAGAAAAGGCGGAAACTGATCAAACGCCTTTAGCTAAAAAAAAAAAATTTCAGGATATTTCACGTAAGGATGCGGCTGATGTCCATCAAGACCAACGCCTTCGCGTTTGGATTATTTGGCGCCTTTCTAGCCACGGCATGTTGCTTTAACATAACGGCAAGTTTCAATACTTTGCTGCGTTCGCAAATGCTCAATAAAAAAGCTCGATTTCAGATCGGCGAAAAACTCGTGCCGTCAATACTGCTAGTTTTCGTTATTCTAATCTACTTGGAAATGATGTGCAGCGCCACTCAAAGCTACGAAGACTCCGTAAGTTCACAAAAAAGGCATTTTTTTTTTAAATTGGCTTTAGCATGAAGTGATGTTCTACTCGGCCTTAATGGTACCTTGGTATGACTGGAACACGCAAAACAAGCAGGCGTATTTCCTGCTGATGCAGCAGCTCGCTCAATGCGTGCCCTACAAGTTCTTCAATGTCCGCGTAAACCGAGTGTTTCAAATAAAGGTACTGAAAACCTCCCACTTGCAATAAAGGCTGGACATTTTTTTTTGTAGTTTTTGGAAAAGGTCTACGCAACTTTCACCATCCTGCTAAAAATCAATAGGAAATGAACTAAACTCACCGCATGATGTTTTTCAAATTTAGTCTAATTGACTCGAAGGCAGGCCTGTCTTCGGGGTTGTCGTTCCAGCACCTTTCCATCAGGTCCAGCAGCTCTTCCGGACAGTCTCTCTGGCTCACTGCCGGTCTGAAGGGCGGGTTTTCTCTGCTGGCTACTCTCGTGATAATTTCTGCAAATTTCCAAACCACTTTGCACTAATAAAGGCTTCAATAATCAAACTTTTCTGTTTCAATCCACAACTCGTTCTGGAGAAAGTAGGTTATTTTAACTGTCAAAAGTGAATTCCAATTTGCAGCCTTTAGCCACGATGCCACGTCACTACTTGACTGTCAGCCGACTCTACTTGACAGTCAGGCGAAGTCAAACATGATCGGCCGCAGATTCAAAATGATGGCGTGTGTTTTTGCATTTCTAAAACTGAAAACCGGAAGATTTCCTCTTGGAAATGCGGAAAAGTGCAATTGAAAGTGTTTGTGAGTGTTACATGTGAAAATGCGGGCGTTTTCCATTGGCAGTCGTCTCCAATGCAGAAACGAATATTTCCATGACACCTTGCGCCAGAGTGGGTACGTACAGCCTCAGTCGCATTTTTAGTGAAGGATAGTTTTGAGGATAATTGCAAAAAAGTGAGTCTTTAATGAATAGCAAATTTTACGCCAAAATTAATTCAGGAAATTGATATTTTGCAACTGGATAATGATGCTGTGTATGACGATTGTTAGTATGAAGGCGCCGTGGCTTAGTTGGTTAAAGCGCCTGTCTAGTAAACAGGAGATCGTGAGTTCGAATCTCGCCGGGGCCTTTCGTTAAGTTTTTTGCTTTTTTCTCATGCTGATACATTCAGGCTGTTTTTCATTTATTTCTGATTTTTTTTACAATTTATGGAAATCAATGATTTGCTTACTTTGAAGGTGAGATTTTTAAAGTTTTTCCACCTTTAAGTGCAAATCTTTTGCCAATAAATAATAAAAATCCAGCAATTAATCATCCATCAAACAATATAATTATTATAATCTGCAACCGATAAATGTTTAAAGCTACAACAATTCAGTGGCGAGGGGAATGTATCAAGCAATTTGCTGAACTCTAAGCGCCATTTACTCAAATCAATTGAATCTAAGTCGCTAATTAAATCGGAAAATTTTCTAATTGGCTGGCGCAGCCCCGTCCCTCATCTCCTCCGGCTGCTCCTCATTCAGCTGCGTTCTGACCTCTCTGTTAGCGTTGAGCAGCTGCACCAGCTGAGCATGAATGTTGTCGTTCTTGTTTTCGATGTCATCCAAAGCAGTAAACAAGGCGTCCAATTGCCTGTCCAACTGCTGATACTCAGCAACAGTCAGCTCCTCCACCTCCTCCTCTTCCCCAGCGGGCGGCTCCAGTTCAGCTCCTTCAGAGGGTTCGTTTGAGTTTGAATTGTCCAGGATATCTTTGTGACGTTGTTCTCCCATAGTTCGAACTGCTTAATTACGTTCTGTACCTTATTGGGAGCTGATTATCGCCATTTGGGGCGGAAACTTACTGATGTTTACCCCGATCTTCTAATCAGTCAGCTGATTTTGAGTTTCCTCAGTGGCTGTCACAACAACACGTGACGGGCTGGCGCAAGGTTGCCAGAAAATTTCCAGGTTTGCCTTTTGTATTAATGTCGTTTCGCGTTAGGCTTGAAAAGAGCTGGGTGTATTATTTGAACGCTCAGTGATGGTTCTGGATGATGTTTCAACAGCCATTAAAGCCTATTGAGTTCTTCCGGCTGGCCTCATTTAGCGCTTCACATCGACAACCTTGGCCACCTCAGCCAATTAAGGGCGTAGCCAAGACAACTACAACTACACTGCTCGCACGTATTAGGACATAAACGGAAATTCTGCTGGCGGAATTTTTAAATTCAAATCCTCTTACCTTCAACCTCCAAATACCTTCTGGCAGCCTCATAAGGGCCGCCGCGCACAATGATTTCTTCCAGAATAATGCCAAAGCTGTACACGTCGCCTTTTTGGGTGGCTGGATTGCCTGGCACAAGAGTCAAGGGCAGAAGCTCGGGAGCGACCCACAACATTTCTAGAATGGAGGTTTTGTTTAGAACCGTGTCCATATTAACTAAATCGGGGGCTTACTGTTAAAGTAACTGGTGTCCTTGATAACGTCCACAGGGATGCTGAGCGAGGTGAGCCCAAAGTCGGAGATTTTCAGCACAAATCGGCCGTCGATTAGACAGTTGCAGGAGCGCAATTTGCCGTGGAAGGAGATGTCGCAACCGTGCAAGTAGCTCATACCCTGCGGGATTTTGACTCGAAGTGCACCAGAGGAAAAATCGCTGCAGCCTACCTTGACTATGTCGTATATTAGAGACATCCTGAAGTTCCAGTCCAGATGAATGTCCTCGTTTTCCAGTACGTCCCTTAAGCTGCCTCTGCAGCAGTACTCGGTCAAGACCAGGATTGTGGGGCATTCGATGCAGGCGCCCAAGAATCGCACCGTGTTTTCATGGGTCACATCTCTCACCTGCAATCGGACGTTTTCCATTAAATCCATTGAAGCAAAATAGTTTCGCGTGCCTGTTTAATTTCCCATAGCAACTTCTTGGTGATGTCGATTTTCTTCTTGGTGATCTTCTTGATGGCCACCCGGCTGCCCTTGTAGATCCCCACGGTGGTGTAGATTTTCGCCGACGGTAGGGAAGTATTGGAGGTGATTGATTCTCTGCAACTTGTCAGGCCGTAGGTCTGAAAATAGCATCCATTTGGCATGGCGGAGGCTTTAAAGGACCCATTCTTACGTCTGAGAGCTTCTGCAAGGCCAGTTTGGAGCCGAAAGTGCGCCCCGGCTCTAAAATCACTTCTTCCGGCCGGATTCGCCACGACATGTTGTTGAGATCGGCTGATGTCTTCATGTGCCTGGATTAGACCAGAAAACAAGAAAACCATTTGAATTGTTCTCAATTTGCACTCACACCGGGTGTCTTATTTAGGGACTAAGTCCAGTACTATTAGTAACCCTCGAAAGTAACAACAGCCAACTACTCACTTGTACGCAACGCATATCAATGTGGAGGTAAACGCCAGAAAAGCCGCAAAAGCAAACGATCCATAAATCACTATCATGTAAGCCTCTGGATGGATCAAACGAGTTAAAAGCGATTCAATTGGAATAAAATTCGTCTCCCACCTCGGTCCCTGCACTCGGGATTGTCATCTAAAAAGCCGCACCTTGGAACGTCCGGAGGCGGTCCTTCTCGTCCTCCCGGCCAATGGATGCGTTTGCCAGCCACGTGGGCATACCGTTTGTTCAACCCGTTGTAATGGCCCACCACCTATGGGAATTTTATGGTTATTGGTGGGCGAATATTCTGAGTAAACTCGCCTCAAATTTGCCGGTAATCGGGTCCAGGTCCAAGATCGAGTAGTCAGCGTCTCGATCGCCGTTGTCGTCGATGCGAACATGGCCCGTGATACCTGCATACAATGTTAAAAAATCTAGTATCTTCGGTATGAAAAGCACCCAACCTGAAAAAGTCCTGTTCCACATTTTAAGGGTGATGTCGCTGCCGTCCCTTATGTCGCCCCCTTCCCATAGGGTCTCGTTAAGGGCCATGCCCAGCAGGAAAACGCCGTCAGTAGAAAGCTCCAATGACGAAGTTTACCTGCAGTTAACCGAAATGGTAAACGACCTGACTGGACTGTTTTGGGTTAGGGTTACCTCCTCGCCTTCGCTGATCGTGTAATTGTAGTCCCTAAGAGACCTTTCCTTGACCTTGTCGGCAAAGTCCTGGAACTTGTCGCTGGTTGGTTGCAAGAGGGAGACTCTGAGCAGGGCCTCGTAGGCCTTGCGCGCTTTGTAGTCTTCCGAGTCGCCGGCCTTCCAGTCGTGGTCGCCCCAATAGGAGCCCTGAATTGATTAGGATCAGACGGGGTTTTTTCCGAATCCAGTTGTTCTACCTGGAATATTTCCACGTCCAGAAAGATCCAGTCGCCTTTGGTCATGCCCTAGAGCATGCGCTGCCAGCATGAACTTCCTAACCAGCGCCCCCCGGACGCTCAGAATGACCACTAAACATCAGAACGGGTTTCGATTGGAGGTTGGAGGGCTGGGAAAGGGTCTGAAGGTACCTCTAGCATACATGCTGGCATCTCGAAGGTAGTTGTCCAGGGAGTCGTTTTCGTTGCCGTCCAACTCGCGCACGAATGAGAGCAGGCCCGCTTTTTTCAGCCCGTGTTCCAGGTTTTTCCTGGAAAAATTGGTGCTTTGCTTTAATGGAGGGTTTGTTGTGCAGTTCCAAATGGCCACAAGGACTAAATTTTGCAGGTTATAATGAGGGGTGAGACGCAATTTTTTAGTGGTTAGTTTTGAGTCTAGCGAACTATCGAATCGCAAAAGTTCCTCTATTTGAATGCAGATGGTAGATCGTTTTTCGGAAAATGAGGGGTAATTGTTCAGAACAAGGGCTTTTTTTCGGTGCCTTCGCGCAAGTCGTGGCCTACGCGCTGCCAAAAAATCGAGGCTGCTCAGCCACGTTGCCAAACTGCCATCAAAATACGAAATATCAATCAAACCAAAAATGTAACAAATTCAAAATTAACTTTCCAGAAGTACGTCCTTAGGGGAAATAGTAGCGCAGTGTCAGTGAAGGAAAGCAATATCCCAAAACATGGAAGAAACTATTACATTATTATAGGAACGTGTTTTCTAAAGTTTATGGGTATATTTCGGTTGAGCTTAACCATTTTTCCCACGTTCGATTTCTCTAGCAATATCAATTAGTTCAGCGTGAAATTTGTTAACACAATGAAGAGAGAGAAGAAGAGTTAACCCAAACGAAACTTGAAACTTTAAAAACGACCCCGTGTTTAAGGTAGTGGTAGTGATAGTACTGGCAACTGCGCGAAAAATTCGCCTGGTACGCCGTCGCAAAAAGCGGACCATCATGGCGGACCTTTGTATTGTTTTGGAAATTGGTGTATTTCAGAGGGTGAAAAGTGGTGGAAAACGGCATTTTCTCGATAAATCTATAGGAAAAATGTCGATGTTATGAGATTTTCTATAAGGTGAGCATATTTTTAATCGGCAAAGCTGCAGTCTTAAAAGAAGCCCTTGTTCTGAACAATTACCAAATGAGGTCTTTCATTACAAACTGTGGTGAGTTTTATTTAATTGGTTAATTTTATTGGGCAGTGTAGTTTTCAGCATGGTTTTTCATCCGAACGGGGGGTAATCTTCATATCGCCTCGGTAGCGCAGTAGGCAGCGCGTAAGTCTCATAATCTTAAGGTCGTGAGTTCGATCCTCACCCGGGGCATATTGTTTTGTTGCTTTTTCAAATTTTCTGCACTGCTTTTTCCTGTTTTGCTGTTTTTTTTCCGATTTCAGTATTTAATCAAAGAAAATTTTATCATTTAGAGAATAAAGACATTTTGAAACAAATTTTATAAGTCAGGATGGCCGAGCGGTCTAAGGCGCCAGACTCAAGGTTTCCTTGCCTGTTCACAGCAGGTTTCGAGCATTCTGGTCCTCTTTGAGGGCGTGGGTTCGAATCCCACTTCTGACAAAACTTTTTGAAGTTGTCGTTATTGTTTTCAGTTATCGATCACTAGTGTTTCATAACTTTCTTTTTATTTTGATGCACGAGTGTAACTTTGTTGAATATTTTATCGGTCAGCAAAATAAAATATGTAAAAATTTCATTTAATTAATTAAAACTTATTGACGTTTCTGTCAGATTTGAGCACATTTCGTCATAGATACGGATTGTCGCTTAGCAACATAAGTATTAGAATGGAAACATAATTAATAACTAAACAACATTAATAACTAAAAAAACAATTCAACATATAAGTAAAAATAAAATGACCGACGAGGATGGGATTCGAACCCACGCGGGCAGAGCCCATTGGATTAGCAGTCCAACGCCTTAACCACTCGGCCACCTCGTCACTTGTGGAACATGCAAAAAAGATTGTGTTCCCTTTGCTCCTAAAACATGTTCAAACCTGTTCTCAACACTACTGATTTACTTGCAATTTTGCCCTGGATGAACTTTTTCCCTTTGCAACAAGAATATTATACAAAAACAGCAAGATTAACTGAAAAAAAAAACAGACAGTTTCCTCTTCAACATAGCTGCAAGTGTTTGGTTGAAAAAAGTAGTTTTTTTAAGGAAATCATGTGCAGCTGCGTTCCGGAATTTCAAACTTTACGCTTTATTCCTCAATACTCACCCACTGTAAGAGAAAACAGATCAGATCGATCCAGGATGAGGGCGATATGCTTCCATCCAAACTGATGGAAGATGCTGGAAAAGACTTTTTTCAGCCTGCACTGGCAATAGGACATTCTGGTCAACGTCGGGTATTTGCTTTTGTCTTTCAAAATGCCCTAAAACAATCCTCATCAGCTTTCCGCCTCTGTTGCGCGACGTTAAATTGGTCAATGTGCGTGCTTACCACCGCTTACCCTTGATCTGTTAACCTTGCCTGGGGCTCAGAATTAGAATATCGGACGATTAAAGTCGAATTAAGAGCGTGTTTGCCATTAGGGCTCTGGCAATAAGACGCAACTTGAACTAAAGTGCTCAGTTGGATGTTTGTTGGATTAAATCGTTTAGAGCAAATCGGCGACTGTGATTGAATAGTTTGAAGAAAACTGCGGTGAAATTAATTAACATTTCCCAGGTTTATCGAGATTCGGTGGGTCGGTTTGTTCCGTTTAATACTTACGGCGCTGTCGGTTTTATTGCTCGGATTGTACCTGCCCAAAATGCGGGATGTGACCGAAAGCTCTCCTTCACTTGGTGGCTGAAATAAGCAGGGATGTTTTACTCAAAAGCTGCCCTCATTTAAACAATTCCAATTTCGCACCTGATCGCCCATTCCGGTGATAATAGGGGTGTTCCAGTAGGCAGCCAATCGAGCCACTGGTTCCAAGGCGAACAGACAGGCTGGACCAATGAAAGCGATCACATCGGATACGAAGTGCATGTCGGACGCTAATCCCGGGGCAAGCACGCCACTGCACGAGGGGTAACTTGGGGGGGCAAAAAGCACTTTGTCAGTTTTTAAAAACTTGGGAGCGCTAATGCGTAAATTGCAATTAGACAACCGATTTACTCGAGCTCTTTAATAGCGGAAAAAAGCAATAAATGTCTGCATTTTCTGCTCCAGTGACGTTCTAACAAGGCGATCGTTTTTCTCTTAGTGATAAAGCAGCCCACAATTACTGTTTAAAATATTCGCCTAATGAGCTCGAGCCTGAGGCTTGCATGCTGTTGGCTCGTGTTACGAACGGGAAATTTCCAACTAGAAAAGCCCCGACTAGGTGAATTTGATGGCAGCTTTTTGCGATCAGCCCTGGTAAGGTCAGCCGCTCCTAAGTCGACTGGTATGTGGCTCTCACTTCAACGCACAGAAGCGCATACACCCGAGCAACGTCGGCTCCTTTCGGCTGCGCCTGTTTTGTTACGAGGTGCAGGCAAAACTTTGAATTATAATATTAGCTAAAAGTTGTTAGTCTAGCGAATGGCCTGTAACCTGCCAGTTTATCGTTTTCATTGAAATGCATAATTACAGTGTTTTCGCGTAATGGCCTAGGAAAACGGTGTTTGAGTGAAACGAGGAGGAAAGGCTAACATGGCTTGATAATGGAAGCGTTTCTCCAATAACCCCATGGGCTCAGTTTTCAATGTTTTATTAATTTCCCCACATTCACCTTATGGCACGTTCGCAGGAGTTATTAAAGCTTTACGGCCTGGTCTGTTGGAAATTTTATTCTTGGGCAGTTGCAGGAAAATTTATTGCCATCGACGCCCCCTAAGGGCTCAAAAAAAATTGACCATAAGACCCTAATACATACATAGTAGTTTCAATTTCCCCTGTCTCCGACTGACCAAAAGATCAAAGGAAACGCCAGTAATTGAAAAGGAAAATCGAAGTTTTTCTACATAAATGTACCCACATACAGTTTTCCTTCTGCGTTTCCAATCAAGCAATGATTAAAACCTTAATTCGATTGGCGACGAATCAGAGCAAATTATAGGACGATGTGTGGACAGTGAAATGGCCCTGATTGGACGATGTGACGCCCCTTGAATATTGAAGCCTGCAATAACTTATTTAAATATCAGCTAATTGAGGCCTTGAATCCGCTGCATGCAAAGGTACAGGGTTGACTAGACCCAGTTGGAGTGGGAAACAATTGGAGGCCTCAAAGTTTCGCTCACCTTTTCTGCACCTTCAAAAGCTTGATTCGATGCTGCGCAAGAAATTTTTCATTCACCTCCTCCAAAGCCATGTCGACGGCGGGGCCGCACCTCTCCAAATCGAACGGATAATTGAGGTTGGAGGCCATCAAAACCCCCACATTGTAGTACCGGAAATCCTCTTCTACGTGCCTCATCTGATGCGCTTGGACTCAAACGGCCATCTGAGCAGCAGCAGCAACAAAGCCACTTTGTCTGAAAATTAGTGCATTTACAAAAGAAAAATTAGTTGATGAGAAAAGAAAAAGTCAAGAACGCAGCTTGTCCAATTTTTAATTAAGGAGGTTCGAACGGCTGTGTTCGAACCTGGCCTGTTGAGGAATTAATTTCCTGTTTAATAGTGGTTTCTTTACTGAGAATTTTCATTATTTGTTATTGAGTTTGTTTCCTGCCACTATGTACGATTGAACGTCACTGTGCTGATTCCACATCGAATAAAACTCGAGTCTTATGAAGAAAATCCCCGATTTTATTCTGCACCGTTAAGTCTAATAGCGTGGAAAATCGAAGCAAGAACAACTTGGAAAGTAATTGTCTAATTTGAAAGTGAAAATAATCCCGCTGTGTAGTTTGTCCCGTTTATACGACACTAAAGAAACTGAGTGGAGGATGCTTTACCGGTTTATGTCACTGTTCGTCGCTCTTAATTGTTTGCAAAATTCCAAGATGGTTTTTCTTTGCAAAAAACTTGCTTTAAATGATCAGTTTTTGAGGTCAAAAATTGCCTCAATTGAGACTTTGGGAACTTGCAATGCAAACTGAAATTGCAATGCTAAGGGCGTTAGAACGGGGGCTTGATATACGTAAATCCGTCCTCAACCTCAAACCAACTCGAATTCAATTAGTTTTCAAAAGAATCAAAAGCTACATAAAAAAAATCGAGTAAATTGCCACTAAAACTTCACTTACGCATTCTTTTTTCTAATAGTTCAGACGCACGCACGGAACTTTGCGATGTGCCCGATCTGGATCAGCATGCGACTCAGCAGCGCGAAATCTGGACCGAAACTGTCTGTTTGTCGACCACTTGCTGATTCACGTCGGATCCAGCATGGAACAGGCGTGGAAATTCGGGCTAATCCCTTCGTCAAAGAGCAACAGGAGGACCAAGTTCAAGGGCTTACTTCGCATCGGATTTGGTCGCATGCCTGATGTCTGGATAATATGCAATCAGGATGAATTTCCAGTCGAAGTGGCTGGAAAGAAAAGGTACGTTTCCTTGAGAGGGTGGACGTTTCGACAGATAATACTTAAATTATAATACTTCCACTGGAAGGTACAAAAGAAATATATTCAGGTTCCTCCTCAATTTGGACTACTTGGAGTGAGATCCAGAACGCGAAATATCAAGTCTTATTTTAAGACAATATTGTCTTGGGCTGTGAACTAAAGTTAGGACTTTGGGGCGCATTCGCCATTGTCTAGACGGACATTATTGATATGAGTTTTTCACTCTAGACAATGACGCGGAATATTTGGTGGCAACAAATCAAGTTTTTGGCTTGTTTTAGTCACTATTTTCGGTTTTTGACTGGAAATTTTTGAGAACAAAAGAAAAACGCCCTAAATTAGTGGGTTTCCTAGCTTCGAATGCACGAGTTCATTTGGCTAAGCAGAAATTGATTATTTATTGATAGAATGCGTGTCATGCTTAATACACAGATCGTGGTTGAAGCAGGAGAAAAAAACAATAACGTTCATATTCGTTCCATTTAATGGGCATGGGTTCAAGGATGGCTCCTAGATCCGTATCGTTGCCCTTGCACAGTAGTAATAACAGAAGAGGAATGGTCAATTTTTCTCTTTCGTTTTCGATTGAAGAATTCCATGAAACCTTTAAGCCAAATTACGTAGGCTTTAAGCTATTGAATGCCTAAATCCGCTAGTTTCTAGCGCCATTTTCGTTAGATAAAATAACAGTTTTTTCAACCTGGTGCGGAAACTCCATGATGTCTGTAATAGCGCAAGTTTAAAAAATCATTAAATCATCCTTGAAGATGTCGTCAATTCGAAACTTCCCGTTAAGCATAAAGCAGGGTTTTAGCTATGTAATGGAAATGATCCGCTTTGTCATCGCTATCTTGGGTTTAAGGAAATTCGATTTTTCTCAACGGTTGCAGACTGGTCGATGGATGTGGTTTATAATCGCAGTAAGTTTGAAAATTTTTCGAAAAATCTCTGAAGGAGCTTCGAATTCAAAACTTTCAGAACATATTAAGCAGGTTTTCCGCTATTAAATACCAGAATCAGAAATTCAATTTTTGGCGTGGATTTTGAAAAGTTAATAAATTTCGAAACATTGGCCAAAAATCGATAGATGCCCTTTATGCATGTGTTTGAAAATTCATAAAAAATTCCCTGAAGGTGCTTGCAGCTCGAAACTTTCACAACGCAGTCAGTATAGTATTCTCTATTTTATGAAAAAATCGCCAACAAACTCACTGCTTTAGATTTCAAGTAAATTGGATTTTTTGCAACGATTGCAAACAGATATCGTCTAGAGCTGCATTGGTTTGAAAATTCATGAAAACTTCCTCTAATTCGAAACTTTCAGAACGCATTAAGTGAATATCGGGCTGTTTAAATACCTACATTTTGAAATTTTTTGGGTGACTTTGATGTTGAAAACACAGCATATTTCGAAATATTTGCGAAAAATCGATGGGTATCCGTTATTAGCGCGTGTGTTTGAAAATTCATGGAAAATTCCCTGAAGGTGCCTATAACTCGAAACTTTTACAACACATTCAGTATGGTATTCCCTATTTGATGCAAAAATCGGCAACATCCCCGCTCTGCCAGAGTTCAAAAAAACAATTTTTTTTCGCATCGCTTGCATCGGTTGCATCGATTGTCTGTAGAAATAAGTTTGACAATGAATAAAAAATTGCCTGAAGGTGTCGCCGGTTCGAAACTTTCAGGACACCTCAATAAAACATTTTTCGATCCAATGCAAAAACCCCCACACCTGCCCTGGTTTGCTTTTGGAGAAAATCAGATTTTCCTGATTTGCCGATGTGATCAAGGAAACGTTTCGCTCGATTTAATTGGTGTATTTTTTTCGCGATTTCATGATTCTTGATGATCTTTTCAAGCCCAACCTTGACGAATTGTTGGAAGATGGGCAGCGCTCGCTGAAAAATCCGATTGGTGATCATAAGCGAACCAGAGGCGTATCCTGCTGATATTAATTCAATTAGCCATAGGATCCAGAACTTCAGCATGGCGGGGCGCCACTGCAAATTGGTATTGTATCGGCTTACAATGCAGAATTTGGACTTTTTTAAATGAATTTGTACAAAAAACGAAACTGCGTTCAGTATAAATCCAAGTGGCATTAAGAAATCGAGAAGAATCCTACATAGAATGGAGTCGGTTCATTGTCGGTTTTGTGTGATTCTCGTGCTGGTTTGGAGCAATTCGCTGCTTACAAGTGCGTCGCTCACTTTCTACGTTAATGACTTTAATCCCAATGGATACTATTTTGGGTAAGTGAAGTTCAAGTATTATTTCAAGTGGCAACTGGGAAACTTCTTCGCTCTTCAGCTACAAAACGGCAGATGGAAACGAAAGAAGCGAAGAGGGCACTTTGAAGAAAACCCCTACTGGAAGCGCCCTCTCAGTGTCCGGCTCCTATGAGTATGAAGAAGACGGAGTGATCACTGTGGTCACATATGTGGCCGATGAAAACGGCTTCAGACCAATCACGCAGCTGCGGAAGAAAGTTAATAATCAGCTACCAGTCGGCTTCACTCTGGATAACCGGATCGATCCGAAGCTGCTGGGCTCTTTAGCCGGCGGTGGACTCGGATGACTTCATGCAGAAAACCTTTGTAAATACCAGCAATAGAAAATGTCCCAGACACATATACTGTGTTTTAATCGCCAGCTTGGCAACCGCGGGGAAATTAGTGCAATTTTTCGCAACACCCTGTATATGTTACCAAGTTGAAAAGCGCGAATCGATTGGAAACAAGCAAGTGTCGTTGCCAGGGCAATAGACCAATAAACACTGTTCAAAAACCAGTGTTGTGAGGTGATAGTTGGGGAAAATTTCAGGAAAATGCTGCTGAATGGCAAAGCACTGTCTAATTCCTCCTCAAAAATCGGTAAGTCTCTTCCTTCAAGTGGACTGCAACTAGAAGCCAAATTTCCTCATTGCAGGTAAGCAACTGGCCAAAGACGTGGGCGAGTTTCCTCCAATGGAAAAGCTGAACTGGTTGATTCACTTGCAACATGTGCGAGGCGAAATCGCCAGTTGCAAGGAGTTGATTAATGAGGAAATGGCGCGCAGTCATGGAAAAAACGAATATGCCTTCTTCAAACAAGTTAGTCACAGTTCTAGGGAGGCTTCCAGGGAAAATCTAGCTGTGCTTCTAGGGAGTGATCCTCAAAAGCCAGGGCAATATCCAGGAGGCTCTGGACACGTTCCAGAAGTGCTTGAAGTTGAACCAGAAGAATGCCATCATTCTAAAGGAAGTGGCCAGTTGTCTGTAAGTCTGAGTTCTTGAATAATTTAGCATTGGCAACAGACTTTTGATTAACTTTCCAAGTCAACTTGGTAATTCCTGAAAACTAAGAAAAATAGGGCAAATTTGCAATAATGTTTCAGATATGAAATGGGTCGCTATCGGCTCTCCCTCAATGCTCTTTTGGAGGCTGAGAAACTTTCCAAAAATCCCGACTGGAATCTCGATTATCTCATTGGTAAGTCGGTCTAGTACAGACATTCCGATGCTCCCTAATGAGCTTATGGAGTAGCGCATCCATGAGAAGGAATTCACTATTTCCAGCGAAAACTTATGTAAAACTTGGAAGCAGCGAGAAAGCCAAAGAGTACGCGCACAAAAGCGTCAAAGTTGGCAAACAAGAGGAATCTTACGCTTTGCTGATCAAACTCCTGGTTGGAGAGAAAGACTTTGCATCGGCCATTGCCGTAGGAAATGCGGCTGCTGAGTAGGTTCAGTTCGGCCAACTAGTGGAAATTCCGGAAAATTGGTTTTCCAGGTTCTGTCCAGATAGTGTCCAGTTGCTGACCGAGTCGGGGCTGTTGTATCTGAAGACTGGCCAGACTCAGCACGCTTTCGAGCGCCTTAGTCAAGCCTTGGCTCTGGATCCAGCCTGTTCCAGAGCATTGCTGGGCATAGGATGCATCACTCATGTAGGAAAGGTGACTTTCCACATAATCTTCTTTGGGAACATTTGACTTTTCTTCCAGAGACACGAAGACTTTGAGGTGGCGCTCACCAAGTACAAAATTGCCGTGCTTTACGAGCCAGAATCCGTGGCGCTCTGGAACAACATCGGCATGTGCTTCTACTCCAAACAAAAGTACATTGCGGTAAGTGAAACATCCAGAATCCAGGCAGTGTGAATGGCTGGAAGTAACATGGACGATTGGCAGGCGATCAGTTGCTTGAAACGAGGCCTCTGGATATCGCCGTTGAACTGGAAAATCCTCTACAATCTGGCTTTGGTCCATCTGGCTACCAATCAGCCAGCATCTGGATTCAATTTTGCCTGCGCTGCGGTCAATCTGCGTCCGGATGTGGGCGACTGTTTTGCTTTATTGGGATGTAAGTACGTTTGACTTTTCTCTGGAGAAAGATGCACAGGGGCAGAGTGGCAGGCATTTGAGTTTCACTGTTTTAAAGAGCGGTTTTGTGCAAGCATGTTTAAAAATGAATCTCTCCAGAGCCAGACGGAATAACGAGTCGCGTTTTACGGCGTTTTATTCAGAAGAGGCGACTGTCTGCATTCACCAAGTTTCAGCTTTTTACCATCCTCAGACAATTAGTGGCACGCATTTGAGTTTCACTGTTTTTTAAGGTGGTTTTGCGTAAGTATGTTCAAAAAATGATTTCTCCAGAAGAAAAACACACAGAAAATTTCTCTTTATGGCATTTTATGGAGCACAGAGGACTCTGAGAACACACCAGGTTTCAGCTTTCGGTCGTCATCAGACATTAGTGGGAAGCATTTGAGTTTTGAGTCTTTTAAGCCGGTTTTACTCACGCACGTTGCGTTTTACGACATTTTATCGAGCACAGTCGACTCTCTAAACTCCCCAAGTTTCAGCTCGTTGTCATCATCAGGCACTGAGTAACAAGCTGTTGAGTTTCACTCACTTTTCTGCAAGTTTCTTTCAAAATTAAAGAAAATGCGTCGAACTGAAATAGCTAGAGCGATTCAATTTGTTTCTGTTCCGCAAGATAAATTCGCCCTCCTCAACTTGGGGCCCCATAATCCAAATCGCATTTGGGCCACATTAGGACGGTTTAATGCGCTCTTTCGATTACGAGAGGGTCATCATGCCTTTAAACATGGATTAATCAAAGCCCCAGTTTTCCAAACGGCTGCAATCTTAACATGCAATTAGCTGATTAGACAGCAATCGCCCTAATTGATTTCATATTTTTATAGATACCTTGTTTGAGCTGAAAGACACGGAAAACGCCCTAAGGGCCATCAAGCAAGCTCTTGTTTTGATGCCATCCGATGTGTCTTTGTTGGCGAATGGTAGTCTGATGTTGGAGCTGTTGGGGTTCTACGAAGAGTCCGAAGATTTCTTCAACAAGTTCAAGATATTAATCGATGAAGGACATCAGGTTTCTAATGAGGTATTGGGCTCTGAGCGGGTTTCTTCAGCTGCTAAAGCTGGGGGTTTGTAGATTTTAATGTTGATGGATCGACTGCTGGTGGTTCAGTCTTCCAGAGTCTCTCAACAGCCGTCAGTTGATCAGCACGTTGCCGAGAGTGAGAATACTGGAATGGAGCAGATGAAGATCAGGGGCCAAATGAAAGAAGATGAAGTTTAGAAGAATTGCTTGCTTAGGAAGCTTCAAGTCTTTATGTTAAGCTGAAGTGTTAGCGGAAAAAAATGTTCAGCTAAAATTGTTGTTAATCCCAAGTTTCCCAAAACAGAGCTCATGCGCTAACTTGGAAACTCTATCCGGAAAATTGAAAAGCGCACAGTGTTTTCCCTCGTTTGGCGCTCGTTGAATCAAAGCGGTCCGATTGAAAGTTGCGGAAGCCGCGAGTTATAAAGGAAAACTGGTCCTCAAGTGTAAGTAAAGTTTAAATTCGTTTGGATTGTTTGAGTGACCGTTTCGCGTTTCCTTGCTGGAAACTGATGGGTTTTTGCCAAGCAACCAACCTCTGAAGATGCTGGCCACTTGTGCTTGCGAAACGCTGGAAGACGTTTTTTCCAGTCGGGAAAAACTCATCAGTTTCAACCAATCAGAAATTTGGAAAAACAGCTGCGTCCCAAATTGGGTCTTGCCTCAGTTTTTTTCGCTTAAACGCTCTTGTCTTTTGCCATTCATTTTCTGAATGTTAGTGAAAATGTAAAAAAAGTCTGGTAAGTTAATTTGCGCCTAACAACGGCAATCGCAAAACGCTTTTGCGCTTCAAAGTACTTCGAAGAACCGAAATGAATATAAAATCTTTTAAATCCTAGGCCGGCTTTCAATACCCGTCGAAAACGTGTCGCAGCAAGACATTCCATGAATGTTAAGTAATCTAATAAAAGTCCAATTGTTAATCAGTGGCGTGTGCGGGAAATTTAAGCCTCAACAATCAATTCCAGCGAAACCTTTAACACTTTAACCGTTCCAGAAAAATGCCCGAACGGCCTCTTGGGCAGGCTTGATTGGAAGAATGGACGCTTCGAATTGGACGAAAGCCGAGTTGGAGGACTGCGGCGGTCCTCTGAAGATTTGGGCCACTGTGTATGCTTCAGAGTACCATCCGTACTGTGCAGTGATCGTTTGCGTTTTGGGCATTGTGAGTAACTGCTTGAATATTATGGTTTTGAGCAGAAAAGACATGGCCAGCGCTCCGATCAATCGCATCCTGACCGCTTTGGCTTGGGCCGACATCCTGCTGATGCTGGAATATATTCCATTCACTGTCTACTACAAATGGGACTCGCAGACGAAGGAACTCACGTATAATGGAGCGATATTTATTCTTTTTCATATCCATGTCAGCCAAGTGTTGCACACCACCTCCATTTGCTTGACGCTCACGTTGGCCGTTTGGAGGTTCCTTGCCATTAGGTACTAAAATTTCGCATTGAAATCCCGAAAATCGTACCAAAACAGTACTAAGATTGCGGCTATTTTGAAAATTGTCCACTTTTTGGAAATTCTGACCTCATTTTCGGTTTTTTTGGGCAATTTTAGCTGAAAATGAGCTCCCAGTCTAGGGGTTGCAAACTGATTGGGCGAAGTTTGGAAAAGTTCGAAATTCTTCTTACAAGTTTTCTTGGGCAATTTTAGCTGAAAATTCGTACCAAACCCCATCGACATGGCACTGATTTTCAGCTGAAATGTTCTCAAAAACCCGAAAATGGCATGAAAACTGTTCCTAATCTGGAAATTTTTCAGATTCATCGAAAAAAACCACATTCTGTGCTCGCACCGTCGCTGCACTGTTGCTATCTATTCCAGCTACGTTCTCCCCATCTTCCTCTGCCTGCCTCAGTACGTCACCTTCAAGATCGAAAGCATCGACATTGAGGAAGAGGGCGTTGTTTACACCCTGTATCGCGTGGGGCTGAGCGATACGGTCGAAAACTACAAAGCTCTACTCAAAGTCAACTTCTGGATCTATTCAATATTCCTCAAACTGTTGCCCTGCCTCATTCTAATTGTGATCAGTATCTGGCTGATTCGGACCCTGTTCAGGGCGAAACGCGGCAGGCAGATGTTGAAGGAGAACAACCCCCTGGTTCTCAATGGGAGGCAGAAGAAATTTGAGCGAAGAGCCGATAGAACGACGCGAATGTTAGTGGTGATTCTATTTTTGTTCCTGCTGACTGAACTTCCTCAAGGGCTGTTTGCCTTGGTGATCGCTCTTGAGGGAAAGGAGTTCTTCCTCACCTGCTATCAGCATTATGGGGAAGTGATGGACATTTGTGCGATCCTCAATGGATCGGTCAACTTTATCCTCTACTGCAGCATGAATCGCATGTTCAGGATCACCTTCGGGCAACTGTTCAGGAACAGGATTCTTCATCGATGGGTTCAACCGGCCGCTTCTGATACTCCAACAGTGTAAGTAGGATTTTCTGTTTTAAATGTCTCATCGACATGAGACTCGTTTTATGCTAAAATTTTCCCAGAAATTCGAAACTACTTCGAATTTTCTGTTTAACTTTTTCTTTCTATTTCAAGCAGGAATCGACTTAAGGAAGTTTTGGAGTTATTTTTGGGCTGCTAGGACGATTTCAGCTGAAAATGAAGTACCAAGTCGATGGGTTCAGGGCAATTTTTTTTTGAACCTGATCCAAACCAAATGGGTGAGTTTCGAAAAGTTCCCTATCGACATGGTGCTCATTTTATGCTGAAATTTCCTCAAAAACCCGAAAATTAACCGAAAACTTTTCCATATTCAATAGTAATCGAGAAAACTGAAAATTTTCACTATTGACTGTTTTTCAAATTTGACCAAATTTTTTATTTTAAAATTTTTTCAAAACCAAAGATTTCTACCAGTTAAACGCTAATGAGTTTGGTGTTTCAGCATTCTTACAACCAACAAACTGGCCACAACAGCCGTTTAGTTACTGGGAAAAGACATGATAAATGCAGGTTGTGAATAAAATGCGATCGCTTAAAACTGGTTTTATTTAATTTTTTTAGGGCATTTTTCCCAATATTTTCCCGTCGATCATCGAGCGATAGTAAATAGAGAGAATTCGATAAAAGGTTTCAGGTTCACTTAATCCGTCATCCTAAATCGACTAGGATTGATATCGTGCATCACAGATTTTCGGGCCATAATCATAGATTTATCCCGGTCACTTAGAAAATTGATGGAAAAATACTCTAAATTTTCCTTTGCTAGGAGAAATAGTTTTTTTATTCGGCCCCCAGATGGTTTGAGAGAACTAAATCCACCTTTAAACTATTTAGTGGAGGAAAACCCAAATCCTGGGCAAATTAAATCGAGCTGCAGTCTCCAAGTTTGGCAGTATCGACCACTTTTCAATCACATCACACGGTTTAGTTTAAAGCTTCGCAATAGGAATTAACCGATTTCAATAAGAGCATTTTTCGACGCCTTTCTGCTTTCAACGGAAAGTTTCCGGTTTCAGCGCTTGTTTATCCAGCTTGCCGTTTATTCCATTCTGTCTTAGTTAAACGGGAGTTTCTTTGTTAAACTTTCGTGTTTCACTTTGCAAGCGCTTTCATTATGTGACGGGAAACTAACTTAAGTTAACCCATCGGTTCTATGTATGGCAATTCTGGGCTCAGTTTCGCGTTCTTGGCTCAATTTCAGTTGAAAATGAGTACCAAGTCGACTAAAAAATCTTCAAATTTAAAGAGTGAGTTTTGAAGATATACCCGTCGAGTTGGTACTCATTTTATGCTGAAATTTCCCCGAAAAGCCGAAAATGCCCCCAAAACTGTCCCCTGTTTTAATGCAAGCGAGATCTTTTAAAAAAATGTGTACTTTTTGCAGAATTTGGGTTTTAAATCAATTCAACAGTGCTTCGAATTATCGAATTTATTAACTTAACTTAGGTCATAATGAACATGGATTTCTACTCTTTCCTGCACTCATCACGATCCGCATTGGCCGGCCAGTTGCAGATGTGGCTCACTGTATGATAAACCAATCCAGCCTGGCAGCTGAACTCGGTAGGTTTTCCATGATCACATCGGTAATACTAAAAAAACAGCCAGCTTTAAAAAAGTCAAGATCTCTCAGATCGTTAACACTTTACCTTAGTGCAGTCTGGATGGGGCATAAAGTCCCCCTTGCAGTCCTTCGGATAGTCGATTTCGTTTGAAGCTCCTCCACTTGCAGGGCTGGTCACTTCAGCAGGAGGCGCCTTGGTGGTTCTTCTAGTTGGTGCTTCAGAAGAGCTCGTTTGAGGCCTGCTGGTGGCTTCAGGAGCTTTGGTAGTGCTGCGAGTGGGGGGCTTTGAGGAGCTCCATTGTCCAGGCTTCTGAGTGGTTGCTGCAGGTGCGGCTGAACCATCAGCAGATGGGGTGCTTGGAGGTCTGGCCCATTCAGGCTGCAATTACACATACGTTAATGTCCAGGTGCGACTAAAAAACTGACTTACTCTAGGAGAAGTGGTTATGGTGGGGTCCGGCACAGTGTAGCCCTTCATGTTGGCGTGTAAAATATGAAGAAGCACGTTCTTTGGACCGCAAATGCCCTGGAAATCGTCCATATCCACTGACCAGGTCATGGCGCCTCCATATCCTTTGGACTTGATGAAGTCCATTTTGATCTGGATACTTTCCGGGTCCTCATATCCGACCCATTGGGTGCCTTCCAGGTAAGTCCGTGTTAAATATCTAACTTTGAATGGGGAGCTATCAAATACCTTTGTAAGCGTAGGGAACCATGCCAGCTTCGTCCCATTGCTTGATCCAACTGCCCTCTTTGTTGTCAACCTCTTCACAGATCTATACAGAGTTTTTTCATTAAAGAAACTAAGACACCTTCGCTATATTTTTACATCTTCCTCCACCTACCTCGTAGTAAGCGAGCATTCCAGTGGCGTTCGTGTAGGGTCCAGGGCTTCCACCTCCAGCCTCTTTGTTAATGTACGTTCCCAAGTTGTAGTTGTTGTTTCCCTGGCTGAGAGTGAAACTTCGACCGTAAAACGGCACTCCAACGATGAGTTTCTTTGGTGGACAGCCGTAGTTCACCCACAGCAACAGGCCATCGTTCTACACAGCGCTCAGAAGCTGAGCAAGCGCGTTTTTCAGACGCTCATCCACTTACCACATTGAGTTTTTCGTAGGCCCACTGATCGTGAGGTCTCTTGTACAATGCACTGTGAGTATCGGCGAATCCAGCCCAGTTTCCCCTTAGGTCGTAGGTCATCACATGGATGGCATCCAAAGTTCTGAAGCATTTCAATTTCCTTGAAAATCTGAGTCTGATTGATTCACTGAGTTTGCTTACTCGCATAGCTCTGGCACGTGGTAGCCTTCATCCAGGCGGAACTTGGCAACAGGCACGGCCATGGTCATTTCCCAGCCTTTGCCCTCTTTGTCAAAGGCCCGCCTCAGTTCCTGCACGAAGTAGAGAAAGACGTTTTTGTCGGAGAATTTGCCGCCCCGATCGGCCGCCCCTGGATATTCCCAGTCCAAGTCGAAGCCGTCAAAGCCGTAGGTGTTCATAAAGTCTGGAAACATTCGAAATTTTCCATTTCCAGACCATCAGTGTAAATCTGCCTGCTTGGGAACTTGCTCGTTTCAGTTTAGTTTCACGTCATCATCAGAATAGGGGGATTTCCTTTACTGAGGAGCGATTATTTGCCTCTCAACTAGTTTTGTATGACATGATTTTGATTAATTTTTTTAAATTCCCGATGATGGTTGTGTTGCTGAAACTTTCAGCATCTATCGAGTGCTTTTTTGCCCCGTTAATGCAAAAACGACGGAAAAAAAATGTTTAATTTTTCAGAAAATGTTGCCGCAAATGTAGGTAGAAACAGACGGCTCAAACTTTAAAAATTTTCGAAAATCCCTGATGATGGTTGTGGTTCCGAAACTTTCAGCATATATATGGTGTTCTTTTCGTCATTTAACACAAAAATCGCCGAGTTGAAGGCTTTTTTCGTTGAAAAACTGTGGTTTTTTAAAGAACCTGATTCCAGAAAGGAGTTAAGAAGCACACAGCCCAGGGTTGCAAAAATTCTGAAAATTTCCTGATGTTTGCTGAATTTGAGAAACTTTCCGTACTTATAGAACAGGGTTTTCTCTATCTGAAGCAAAAATCCGCAGGTCGATGGCGGTTTTGCTTTCGAAGAAATTAATTCCCCAAAAAAGCAGCAACCATCTGGCTGAGCTGGTTGCTTACCAACAACGCTGCGTATGAAAGTGTCCCTTCGGGACTTCTCAGCTACCATCGCTGAGTACTTTTCGCCACCTTCCGCCCAGCCCCCCACAGCTACTTGGAACTTGACTTGGGGGTGAGTTTTCTTCAAATCGGTGAAATTTCTGAATCCAGTTTGCTCGATGTCGAACTGCAAAAGACACTCTTGAGGTAAGCCAGTTGATTCACGATGTGAGGACTTACCTCCGGATCAATAATGAGAATTTCCCAGGATTTGTCGTCAACCCCAATGAAGGAATAAATGACGTGAGTGCATAAATCCACTGGAATATCCTTCATTCCGTAGCTGCCTATTCCCGGTCGATAGATCGCCCATGTGCCCCAATAGCAGACAACTTTTGCAGCTTCTGCAATTTGAGGCAAGAAACAACAGTAAATAAGCCAGAAATTTAGCCGCAAAAGACCAAGAGATTTGCCGTTTGTTTCACTCCTTCCGGGGTTTGAAGATGAGTAAGAGCTTGCATAAGTTGCAGCTTTGTGCGCTTTGTATGCAGTTGGGCAACATATGAGGAAAATCCCGCATAAATCCATACAAATGCCCACTCCCCCACAATGTTTTCTTGCCGAAGTCATTCAACTTCGGACAAATATTTCCATATAAATATGAATGGAAAAGCGATGGGCGTTTGGGTCAATATAACGGCATTTTTTCTCAGTCGACATGCAAATCACTCGCTAGAAGGTAAGTCAGCAATGCTTACCAGTGCAGTGAAGCAGCAATGTTGCCGACAAAATGATGGCCACAATCCAATTCATTCTGTCTGGATGGAACCTGGAAATTTCAATTTCCAAATATTTTCACTTTCAACACACATAAATACGTGAAGGCCTGCCTTTTAACTTTATGGGCATCAGACCCATTGTCTTGCATGCATAAAATTTTATTATTGAAGTCCCCTTAAATGGAGTGTTACGACCATTTCAGGAATAATTAGGCAATGTCACAACAATGCGTACGTGCCTAGGGGCATTTCGTCAATTCCTCAACCCTCAGAAAGTCTAATGCCCAAACTTCCACCCAGCTGCAAAAGAGGAGTAGTTCTGAGCGCTCAGAAGTCCGTTTCAAGCAGACACAGCGAGAGGTAAAAAAGTGCTGAAAACAACAGACGCTTGGGCCTCAGAATTTTTTTGCTTTGGAATTTGAATTTTTTGGAAAAATTTTCTGAGCGGTGTCTGGTTTTGCAAAAATGGTCAAACGAAAAACGGTTGACTCTCGCTTGAACTCAGTAAAACTGAGAAACTTTTGCAAAAAACCAAAATAATTAGGCCTTTTCTAAAGCTCCTAGTTGGACCTTGACTAGTTCTGAGCGCTCAGACGCAGTGTTTCTTCAGAAGTTTCGAAGAAAAATTGATTAATGAAATTAACATACCGACAATCCGACAACAAATCAATCACACACAAAAACCCACAAGCGTAACTGTAAATCAAACTTTTGCGGCCGAGTTCTTGGCCTTAAGTGCTCTTTCTTGCGCGCCTTCTTTTATTTATACCCGGTTGGTTGACGATTTTTCTTCATTTTTTTTGTGTCACCGACCAGAAGATTACGCGGTTTCATCCTGATGCATATGGAATTCCTGTCGCTGATTGGTCGCGTATGCATTTATCAATTTCCGCCAGGGAAATAGTCAGGTATTCATAAAGCATCCGAGGTGAAGAACCAGCCATCATCAGAATAAAATACAGTCCAGATGATTATTGATGGAAGATTCTTCGAAAGAAGAGTGCATTTTTATGTAAATCTAAAGCGGTATCAATGCACCTTCGACCACAACATTCATGAATAAGTTCATCAACCTCCGAATGCTGGGAAGCAATCAAAAAACTGGTTTGAAGAAAGATGGTGTCAATGTCTTCATCGAAAATCTGTGGAAAATTGGGCTAAATGGGGCTAAAAGACCCGAAGATGCGGCGCTTTTATCCATTCCACAAGGCGATTCGTCTGAAGAACATGCTAATTAGCGCATTTCAGTGCGTCCAACTAATAGATTAGGCGATAATAATGATACATTACGGTACATTAGACTAACGGTTTGTTGTCATTTATAATATCAAAAAATCGTTCCTGATTTTTCACGAAACCTCCTAATGAAGGTTTCCGAATGTACAGTTAAGCGACACTTAATATGCAGATTTGGTCGAGCCTGGGTGCTGAAGATTTATTGGAAGAATGCCTGCCGCTTGCAGGAATATGTGATAGAATTTATTTTCCGATTTTGGTGCTTCGCTAATCCAGATGCCGGCCGCAACGTGCCTTATTCCACACAGACAAGCGGTTTTACCCAAAATCTCTTTATAGACTGAGTTTATCCGGCGGATTTGCCAGGTGGACACAATTTATCCCGTCAGTGAGGGCAATTTGAATTAACCCCTGCCCTGCCAATAATCCCCATAAGCCTTTTTCCTACATGCGAACTGGGGGATTAAATGAAAATCTGGAACGCAGCATTTTGGATTCCAGTCGAAATTAGGCACACTGTAAGCGCTCTATTTGGGCAATTAGTTCAGTCACACCCCCTACTAGTGAAAAAAAAGCACAGCCAGAGTTTTCCCAAACAAAAACTAGCACTTGAATAAGTTTCCACTTAATTTGAGTACACAGTGCTTGTATAAAGGGTTGCAGATGCGAAACGACAATACCGCCAACAGCTCTGTCGCACTCGCACCAATGCTTCCATTTAAGGGGCAAATTGACATTGGTCAAAATTGCTTTCCAACTCTAACGATTTGACAATTTCTAACCTAGCAAACCTGTGACATATCACCCAATTAAAACATCATTAAAAACGATTTAATTGAATCGTGCCCATTTCGAACGTTGCGACCCACATTTCCACGCCTACCGGGCTGTTGGCTTCAGCTTTCACCGATTTATTTCACATTCATTTTCATTCGGTAAGTTTTCGAGGTTAGAATGCTGACTGCAAGCGCCCCAAACTGACCCAGGGGGCGCCTGATTGCAGTCGCAAATCACATGGGGAGCACATTGTGCTCCGCCAATGCTATATTCATTCATATGAGCGCTATTAAAGGCCATTTGTGGTCGCAAAAGCTGAGCATATGTTCAAGGCCTAAAGACATCCTTGGCGTTGTTTGTAGATCCAGCTGGAGCCATGAAGGACGTTATTGATGTTATGGAGCTCCAACGCGAGAAGTCCCGTAGAACCACTATAATGGATTATAGACAGTTGGACTTCAAAGGGGGCTTTACCCCAGCAAGCTTTATTTTTGAGTGTGGGAAGAAGCTGAATGGGCAGCCCCTGACTTTGGCCACAGCCGCTGTTATTCTGCATCGATTCTTCAAGGAAGTCGACCATTCGGGCTATGATTTGTTTGTAAGTCCAACCATCTACAAGGCCCGATTGGTTGTTAACATAAAAAAGCATTGACCTACTGAGGTTCATGATTTTCGGTGTTTTTATCTAGCTTATTGCTTCTTCCTCCTTGTATCTCGCTGGGAAGGTGAAAGACGATCCACTGAAGATCCGGGACATCATCAATGTGTCCCACAACACTCTGCATCGGGGCTCCAGCCCTTTGGAAATCGGGGATGAATACTGGAACATGCGGGACGCCATCGTGCAAGCGGAGCTTCTGATAATGCGCGTGTTGAAATTCGAAGTTGGCACTGTGCACCCCCATAAGTACATGCTCCACTACCTTAAGAGCATGGAAGGCTGGTAAGTTCACAACCAATGGCTAGAAGATAACGGGAATAAGCTGGTCCGTTTTTTTGCAGGCTGAGCAAGGATATGTGGGAGACTATTCCCGTTTCCAAACTAGCCGCCGCCTTTCTCCAAGACTTCCATTTGGACCCGGCCGTATTGGATTACGCTCCTCAGCATATTGCTGTTGCCTGCATCTCGCTGGGCCTGCAATGTTACGGTGTTCAGTTGCCATTAATGGAAGATCTGGACGACGAGGCCTGGTACGCGGTCTTCGTCAAGGATCTGCAAAAAGAAAAACACTGGGAAATAATGGAGAAGATCATGGAGGTGTTCAATAAGGAGACCAGTAGCCATTGATTGAATGTGATAGTACAGGTGCATTGTTTAGTTTTTTTTAAGACGCACCATTGGGGGCCCGACTCGGAACAATGCACTTGTTTTCTTTTTTGCAATTTTGAACTGATTTTTGCTATTTGGCATCGGTGCCAAGTCATTGGCGGTCTTTGATAATAGGAAGCTACATTTTGTAAGGCCTTTTTTGTATTACTAGATTTGGAACATTCGCCAAGTTGTGGAAGTGTTTTCCAATACAATCGACATGGTAAAACCACACTTGTGGTTTTATTGCTTTTGATATAAATGCCCCGCCTAATGAGTTCCAATGAGTAAATTTCCACTTTTTTGTCAAAAATTTTGCATTAAAATCGCCGTGAATTCAATTTTTTTCTGGCCTAGTAAACAGGTCTTAAAATAAACGCCGTCAGGCAACTGCGCTCTCTTTTACAAAAATTCGTATCTTCCAAATCGAAGCAAGTAACAACTGGAAATTTTCCCAGTCTTCAGACGACACTTTACTCTAAAAATCCTGAAAGTTTCATTAAAATCACCCCAAATTCAAATTTTTCGGGCCTAGAAACCATGGATCTTAAAATGGAAGCGCTTACCCAACTGCGTTCTCTTTTTCAAAAATTCGTTTCATCCACACTAAAACAATCTTCAGTTGGCAATTTTCATCATCTTCAGAACACATTTTACTCTAAGAACGTAGAAAGATTCAAGATTCCTAACCAGAACCTTTGGATTCAAAATTAAGTCTCTAGATCAACTCACTTCGGAGATAACAATTTAATAAAACTCTGAAAAGAGCGGCTGTTTATTGTTTATTCCCACAACACAAAAACCTTAATTTCTAAAACTAAACGAATAAGAGTAAGAGTGCACGTTTGATTGGCTGACGCCCGGACGAATTACCATCCTGAATTGGGGCGGCTGGATTTGGAGCCTCTGGAAGATCATTGGGACTGATCGGTCCCATCGGCACTTAAAGAAATTGCCAGCAATCGGATTGCCCAGCTGGTACTTCTGCGCGAAACTCCTCAAGGAGAACCCATCCCGATGCTGGAATGAGTTGGCTGGAACTCGCGGCTCGTTAAAGTTGATCCTGGCGGGCTGTTTGTAGACCATGTAGGTGTAGCGGTGGGGAGGGCTGTTCTTTGCCGGGCAAGGAGGGAGATACTCGACCAATGGCTGGCCGCGAGCGATTTGGTTGCCTGGAATGTTCCCCACTGTCCAGTGGTTCCATTGGTTCGGCTTGTTGGACTCCTTGGGGCGAGGGGCGTCTGGATCCACCATACAGAGCGTGTAGAGGGACTTTTTGTCGGCCTCCCAGTAGATGCTGGGAGGAGTGAGGGTTTGAGAGGGCGTCAACTCCTTGCCCAGGTCCACCTGGCCGCCACTGGGAAACGCCACTTCGGCCAGCTTTTCCGGACATCTGTCCACAACATCCGGGGCGATTTTATCCGATTTCATTGCCTGGAAAACTTTACAACCCGTGCGGTTTGCTGCAGGAAAACTACACGGTTCACTTACTCTTATCGCGAGTCTTCGCGCCGGGACTCACGCAGTACTTGGAGGGCCAGTCGCAAACCAGTTTCATTGGGTTGAAATGGAGCCCGCCTGGGCAAACCATCTCAATGGGTCCTCGCCTGGAACAGGCAAAAAACCTGGAACAGTCCGCCCTATGAGGAAACAGCCCCCGTTTGTGCTGAGTGAGGCATTCGTGGAGATTGAGCTCTGGAACAGAATGGAGGAGTTAAAAACACAGAGAATTTCTAGGACAGGCACTGACCTGGAGGAGGTGGAGGTGGAGTCGATTTAGGACGGTTGCATCCATACGCCTCTGGATCAAACTCCAAGCCCATGCGGCAGGTCATCTCCAAAGGCTTCGATTTGGAGCACATGTAGAACTTGCTGGGATCAGTGGGGTGGGCGTAGATCCCGAACTTGTGCTGTGCCACACAATCTTTCACATTGTATGTCCCTGGAACAACCCCCAATTAATATCCTCATCCACGCTCGTCAGATTTACTCACCTGCAGCAGGAGGCGGAGGCTCAGAAAGCGGCTCCCTGTCCTCTGGAGCTGAGGTGGTCTCCTTGAAGCGACTCCCCAGTATTGGCGGCTTTTGAGGGTTGCGCTGCAATTGAGGCCTGTTTTGAGGCGGGCAGGCACCACTTAGAGCTGATTCGCATATTGGTGCCATTGTAGGCTCTGGACATGGCTGGTTCGGCTCCCCACACGGAGGCGATTGTGTAGGCTCCTGCTCAAATATATTTGATTGCTTATACAGAACTTCTTTTACGTCTAGGAGTGCCGTTTACTCTCTCTGAGAGCTTAGGCGACCTGTCGCGCACAATTGTGGAACGCTCATCCACAATTATACCGGACCTACAGTTTATCGCCACAGTAGTTAGTGGTTTGCTATTGCTTTCCACGAAGTGACCACAGCTCCGTGAAAAATCTTCACACGGCTTAGTGGGAGATTAAACCCTGGATCTCATGCATGGCAAGCGGATGCGTTCACCACCACACCACTGTGACTACCAAGAACTAAATTAGGGAGGCTTTATAAAAAAATACCTGAGGAGACGTTGGAGGGCGGCATGAAGCCCCTTTTGGTGCGTCTGGAAGACATTCGCTCTCTCCATCAGCTCCAGGTTCACTTGGAGGAGGCTCATTAGTCTTCTCTGGCCCTGCAGGATTTGGTGGGGCTGTGGGAACCTCAGTAGGTTGCCCACAGAGAGTCGAAGACGGTTCACAAGACTCAGAGGGCAACCCACTCTCATCAGCTGCTGACTTTGTGGTTTCTTCTGATGCCTTGGGAGTGGCTTCTGATGACTCGCTTGGCAGCGACTCAGAAATAGCGGGAATTTCGACTGGTGTGCTTGACTGTGCTTCTGAGGGAGCGGTGGGTTTTGGCGAAGTTTCCAGTTCAGGTGAAGTGGAGGGAGTTGGGGAACTAGGAGTAGTTTCCGGTGATTCGCTGGAAGTGTTCACTTGGGAAGGAACTGACGGTTCTGAGGAGCTCTCCGGTGACTGAGTCGGAGTTTCTAGTTCAGAAGGCGTTGATGGTTTGGGAGTATCTGATGCTTCACTTGGCGTAGTTTTTGGGCTGGAAGTTTCTAGGTCAGAAGAAGATGGGGATTTCGGAGTGGTTTCTGCAGGGTTGCTAGTTTCAACGGGCGTTGAAGCAGTCGAAGAATCTGGGGAAGTTTCTGATGCTTTGCTTGACTCCTCAGCCTCAGAGGGAGTTGAAGTTTTCGGGGTAGTTTCGGGCGATTGGCTGGAAGTTTCCTGTTTGGGAGTGGTCTCTGTAGGTTCGCTGGACTCCACGGGTTCTGAAGCTGTCGAAGAGCTCGGCGTGGTTTGTGATGCTTCGCCCGACTGTTCAGGCTCAGAGGGAGTAGAGGACTTTTGGCGTAGTTTCCTGTGTTGGGCTCGCAGTTTCCGCTTCAGATGGAGTTGAAGGCTTTGGAGTGGTTTCTGTTGGCTCACTCGAAACAGGTGAAGATTTTTGGGTGGTTTCTGTAGCTCCGCTTGCCTCGTCAGGCTCAGAAGGAGTTGAGGGTTTGGAGTCGAAAAGTGGTTGAGTTTCGGAGGCTTCACTTGGGGTGTCAGTTTCAGAGGGAGTTGAAGATTTTGTTGTGGCTTCCGGGGATTGACTGGAAGTTTCCAGTTCGGATGGAGTTGAGGGTTTTGGAGTCGAAGGTGGTTGAGTTTCGGACGCTTCACTTGGCGTGTTAGTTTCAGAGGGAGTTGAAGATTTTGTTGTGGCTTCCGGGGATTGACTGGAAGTTTCCAGTTCGGATGGAGTTGAGGGTTTTGGAGTCGAAGGTGGTTGAGTTCGGAGGCTTCACTTGGGGTGTCAGTTCAGAGGGAGTTGAAGATTTTGTTGTGGCTTCCGGCGGATTGACTGGAACTTTCCAGTTCGGATGGAGTTGAGGGTTTTGGAGTCGAAGGTGGTTGAGATTCTGAGGCTTCACTTGGCTGCTCAGTCTCAGCCGGAGTTGATGATTTGGTTGTGGCTTCCGGCGGTTGACTGGACGTTTCCAGTTCGGATGGAGTTGAGGGTTTTGGAGTCGAAGGTGGTTGAGATTCTGAGGCTTCACTTGGCTGCTCAGTCTCAGCCGGAGTTGAAGATTTGGTTGTGGCTTCCGGCGGTTGACTGGAAGTTTCCAGTTCGGATGGAGTTGAGAACTTTGGCATCGCAGTTTCTGATTCTTCACTGGGCGCTTCAGACGCAGAAGGTGTTGAGGATTTCGGCGCTTCTGTCGCTTCACTGGGTTTTTCTGATTCCGCAGCCGGTGTGGGTTCTGAAGTTCCATCACTTGATTGCGCGGCCTCAGAAGGTTTAGGGTCTGCTTCTGAAGGAAGTAGGCGGCTCACTAGATGATAATTGGGGTGTGGGAGCAGTTTGCGACTGATCAGGAGACGCGTCAGTCGAATCGCTCGGTTGTGCAGACGCCTCAGACTTCTGAGTCGTCGGTTGAGGTGCTGGCGACTCCGGATTGGGGCTGGTGCTGTCAGTTTGATCGGGAGTGGGAGTGGTCACTTTCATGCAGCCGGCACTGGCTGGCCAATCGCAGACGAACTCGCTGGGGTTAAAGTGCAGCCCGGCGGGGCAGTCGAGAGGATCAGTGGTGGCGCATGAGAGGAATTTGGTGCAGTCGTCGGCATGCGGGTAGATGCCGCGTTCGTATTTGTCGAAACATTCTTCCAGAGTTAATTCTACAAATACAATGAAAATGTGAAGATTTTTCACAGAAATTCATGGAAAAAGGAGTTTCACCAGTGCTATGTTTTAGTGCAGTTTGAGCAATGTTGCCAAATATTCAAAAAATCCTTAACTAAGGGAAAATTAATATTTACGTTCGTTTTGGCAATTTCCCAACGTTGCCAGCGCCAGCACAAAAATCAGTCCAACGGCGATCATAGTGCAAGAAAAAATCCACTGAATGGTACACCATGTACTTGCGGCACTTGTTTCCGAGTCCCATAAACAAAACACTGCGCTTGTTATCGAATAATGCACTTTTCGCAAATTAATTACTAATCAATCGGCAACAGGACTGCACATTTTTTTCAGTTCGCTCACTTCCTATTCGGCGATTAATCGCAATCAGAACCAACACCCACGGCCTGAGTTCGCTAAATAGGCAAAAAATTAGAGTTGCGTTAGACTTTATTAAGATCCGCCGCATGTTTGGCACATCCTCAAAGAGAATTTGATTGACCGCACAATGGAAGTGGTTGCGAGAATCGACCATCGACGAGATACAAAACTATGGAATTTTTTTGGGGAATGTCTGCCTATTTTTGGGAATTTTTTGGAAATTTGGCAACGGCCTTTAACAGTCCAAGTTCCCAGTGGGTTTTCCCAAGGGAAACTTTGCAACTTTGAGCGCAGGTTGGCAGAAACTCCCAGTGAAACATCCAAAACCGCATTTCACTCAAAGGCGATTTTTGATCGGATATTTCAATCCTCGATGGTAAATGCTTCTCTTCATGATGGAGCGCAAAACCGAGTTTAGCGATATGAATCGTGAATATTCCATGTACGAACAATCACGAATTCAAATTCTAATAACAAGAGTTGATTGTGACTAAACCGATTGTTTCAAGCTGTAATTATTATTGTTGTTATTAAAAGCTACAAATACCCATGTCCGCATTGGCTAGAAGATGGACAGAATCTGCCGTTTTTTCTGAAAAAAACCTGCATTTTAGAAGTTTAAAACAACACTAACTAACTTTGGAGGTTTCTTTGTAATAATTTGTTGTTAGCAAAAGGATTATTGATCAGATCAGGCGTGGAATTTCTAACTGATTAGCCATTGGGGGCCCTGAGCCTGACGTTGATCGATGTTTAAGGATTTTACTACTATTTAGGATGATTTTTTTATAATTCAACGAGAAAATGAAACAGTGCGGCAACAGCGCGGTTACAAAAATCTGGAATGCAACTTCCCAATATGTCCTTTTAGAAAATATCGCTTAAAGATAGCGTACATTTTTTTAACACAACTTTTTCAGGGGGCCCTCATTTCAAGGGGGCGCAGCCCCAAATATTCCAGTCGAAAATAGCTCTGGATACGCTCTATCAAAATGAGCCTTACGACTAATCGGGAATTTTCAACCGTTTAGAAGATATGAATTTTTTTAAGTCTGGGCGCTTCCTAAAATCGGCCGATTTTCTAGCTAAAGTTGCCTCTTTTTGGGGCCGTTTTAACCTCTGCTTTTGAGCGACAAATATCGGTGTGGTTCTTTTTTTGACCTGGAAACATATTAGAAATTATATTATATTTAATTAGAACAAAAATTATAGAGTGTCCCAAAAGTACAGCTGTTTAAACGCTGAACTAAAATAAGCGTTCTCATCCAAAAGCGCGCCCTCCTTAAAAAATTCGTAACTCCTAATCTGGAGCAAGTACGGACTTGAAAGTTTCGCAAGATATAGCAGGCCCTTGGGTCTGAGAATTGAGAAATTTGCATTGAAATCGCATTAGATCCTCAGTGTTTTCCTGTTATTTAAACACGAAAAACGTCAAAAAATGTACGTTTCTAGGCCAAAGCGCGCTTTCTTTAAAAAATTCATCTCTGTTAATCTAGGGCAAGTTCGAACTTGCAGGTTTTTCAAGATATAGCAGACGATGGAATCTCGAAATTGCGAAATTTTGATCGGCATCGCACTAGAGGCTGATTTTCCATGCTGTTCAAACGCGGGTGCATAAAGTAACGTTTGCGGCCAAAAGCGCGTTCATTTCGAAAAAAATCATTCCCACTGATCTGGGGGAAGTACGAATTTGAAAGTTTGGCAAGATATCGGAGACAATTGAAGCCTCAAATTTGAGGAATTTTCATCGGAATCGCACTAGATTCTGATTTTTTGCTGCTGTTTAAACGCGAGTCTAAAAATGAAAGTTTCCAGCCAAAAAGCGCGGCCTCCTTAAAAAATCTTAACTACTAATCTGGGGCGACCAGTAAAGCCCTGAAAGAATTAGCGAAAATTTTTTGACTAAAATTCCGCATTCATGATTTCTCAAAAAAATTTGAAATTCTCAAAATCCTGCACTTAAAGAGCGAATGAGAAAACACCGCGGTGCGAGTCGCCATCTATTTTACTCGCTTGAAGGTAAAAAATTGCGACAAACAGACGTGTAAAAAAACAATATTTACAGGGTGTCCCAAAAAAAACAAACTCAAAATGGCAAAAAAAAATTTTGAGTTGTCACTTTGGAATTTGCTTGTGTTTTGTGGATTTTCCACATCAAAACACACACGTGATTGCCGATTAATCCTGATTTGATTGATTAATTGGTTTAAAGTTACTAAGAACTCTTTACTCTGGATCAGTAACGCGTGGATTAAAAGCCAATTAAAGGTTTAGCTCCTGTCGTCTGATTATCGATTACCATTGGTCGATATAAACCTAATTTTCCAAACTTTTGGTGTCAGTTGATCGAACATTCCCCAGCTCCGGTTAATTGCGTCCGGAAAAAATGACGTTTTCCAGTGTTGCAACATTGGGATTTTTCCTGATAGTTGCTGCCAATGGCGCTCGTAAGCCACTAATGCCTTTAGAGAGGCTTCGAATTGAGTTTTTTCCTTAAAAAATCCAGCTTCAGCGAGCCTCTACAAGAGCGTCGACTGCTCCAATCCGACCAATCAGGTCATTTTGCACCCCCACCCGACCAGCTGCTCGCATTATCTGCAATGCAACCATGGCACGCCACTGGAGCGGCCATGTGCCGCCGGCACTGAGTTCAGCCCTTCTATTGGTGTGTGCGTCCATCCATGGCAGTCGGACTGCACTGCTGAAGACTCAGTAGAAGAAGCAGAAGATTCAGAGGAACCAGAAGCAGAAGCTCCAGAAGAATCAGAGGAACCAGAAGCCGAAGCTCCGGAAGAACCAGAAGCTGAAGTGGAGGAAGGTACTGTGTGTTTCGCTTCTTCATCACTGGGTTTAATGGGGAATTTCCAGAGGAGGAAATCGAGGTAACAACGCCGCAAGAGTCACTGGAGGATGAAGAAGTGGAGGAAGAAAATGAGCAGAAAAGCGCTCCAGAGCCAGAATCAGAGGAAGCAGACGCTGAGCAACCAGAGGCGGTGATTCCAAGCTCAGAAGAAGTGGAACCAGCTGAAGATGAAGCTGCTTCAGAAGAGCTCGAGCCTGAAGTGATTTCGCCTGAGGTGACCTGCCAATCCAGACCAGACAGGTATGAGTTCAGAACCCCTATTCGCCTTGTAGATTATGGGAATTCGCTTGCAGCTTCTTCCTGGCTGAATACCCGGCTGATTGCACAACCTACGTGATCTGCAACTTCGGCCAAGCCGTGCTCAGAAGCTGCTCAGACGGCGAATACTTCAAACCCAGCATCTCGACCTGCACTGTTGACAGCTCACATTGTGCCTAATTTTTTTCGATAATACACTCATTTAGAACGTTTTGGGTTTCTCGTTTTTTTTTTGCAACTACAGGAAAAAAATGTATGTACAATGCACTTCCGTTTATTTAAGTAATTATACATTGATCGTATCCATTAGTACTCGGCTCAAAGGCTTAAGATCGGCATGCGCCTGCTTCGCATTGAAGGCTGGCGCCCTCAAAGTGCTGTCCTCTAGCGCAGGATTTTAGCACTGGAGAGCCAACGGCGCAAATCACGTAGCTGGCGCAGTCGGTAGGATCAGCCGCTATGAACACCCTGAAAGCGCACTGTTGCCAAAAAAACTTTTTGGGGGAATATGTGGGATTACCTGGAAGGATTCTGGGCGCAGATGCTAAAGGCGCGCGTTTCTCGGACTCCAATGGGTTCTAAATGGGAAAAAACACCCAATTTTTTTAAGTAGTTCAATTTTTTAAGAACTATGTATTTCTATTTACTCAGAAGTGCAGCTTCGAGGGCTTCAGGCAACTCAGTGGCATCTTCCACGTCCTCGGCTTCGGTTACGTCTTCTACAGACTCTTCGGGTACTTCGACCACATCCTGAAAAAACGCAAATTGGCAGAATTTAATCAGTAAATCCCTTGAACCCGTTTAATTTATATGCGATAAAGATGATCCGTTTTTATCGCATTTCGATGATAAAATATAAGACCATAAAAACGTTATCGCGGCTCACCATCTGGACATGCAAATTGACACCATCCGATATATTGAGGGATTTCGATAAGAAGATTAGTTTTTTTTGGTCTTTTGCGTAACACCGTAATCCGATATGAGCGGAAACATGCGTGGTCCAACTAGCGACGATGGACTATGACCTGAAGATGGCCCATTTTCGAAACTTTCCTTTTATTTAAGAAAATACCATAATTTTTATAGAAATTCGCCCCCTTGAACCAGTGACGTGCGCAAAATTTCTCTATGCATTTTGGTTTTGCAGAAATTTGGATTTATTTAAAATTAGGCTTCTGGAAAAATTAATTGTGAAAATCAGGCTCAAACTCTCTAATTCTTCGTTTTAGAGAAAAAGTGATTACCAGCTTTTTGATGCGTATTGAGGCGCAGCAATACAGTGGCGTGCCCAGACTTTCTCCATCCTGTTTGGGTTTGGAGATATTTTGATTTTCCTAAATTACGTTTTTGGAATTACCTCGAAAACTTTACGCCCCTGGACAAAAGCTTCGCTTTGGAAAAAAAACTCAAACGTGAAATTTTCAGCAAGAGAAAACAGACAACTAATAAACAGGGAAAAACCCAATGGCTAGGATCTGGAAAAACAACAAATAAACCTACCTCCTCTTCTTCTTCTTGTCCAGCGGTACAGTCAGATTGCCAGGGGTGAACACAAACCCCAATGGAGGGGCTGAACTCAGTGCCAGGGGCACAGGGGCGCTCTAGCGGGCTGCCATGGTTGCACTGCAGGTACTTGGTGCAGCTGGTAGGGTGGGGATGCAGAATCACCTGATTGGCCGGAATGGAACAGTCCACACTGGAGTAGAGGCCAATAGCTGGCCGATTTGACTCTTTCCAGTCCCCATTGGCTTGTGCAGGTTCCTCTGAAAATTCCCTAGTTGTCAAGATTCACTGGTCTTTTGCTGGTTCCAGCCACTTACTCCAAGCGAATGCACTGGTAGCAACAAGGGCGAACACAAAGAAAATCTTCATGATCATCATCATCATCTCACCAATTGGTTTGAGGCGAGAAATGAGCAAGTTCTCCTTTTATACCCAGTTTGGAGGAAAAACTGATTTTATGGTGTTAATTGACAGTAGAAATGAAGGCAATAAATATTAAAGTGATTGAATCATAATAAATTCTAGAGTTGTAAATTTAATCGCTTAATCCCCCACACGAAGCGCGGGTCTGGGCCACGTCACCACACCAATCAGGCAAATTAAAAAGATCGCTAACATTCCAAATAGTGCAAATAGTGCTACTGAGGATTAAAGTGGAAAAAAATACGCAGTTGCAATACAAGGAGGCTTTAGGAATTGTTGCTAAACAACATAAATAACGTTCTTCAGAAATAACGTTAATGGCACTTGTGCGAAAACTCTTGCTTTTAGGAGGTTCGAAAAGTTTTTACTGAATAGCTAATGAGACGCGCGACATTTTATAAAAAACAACTTTTTTCTATAGGATGCTTTGTTTGAATGAAAAAAATTAATTTTGAAAATCCACGTAAAAATCCGTGAATTTTTTGTCAAAATCTTTTTTTTTCAAATTTGTTGCCTGACGAAACGTTAAAAGCAAACAAGTTAAAATGACGAACAAAGTTAAAATCTGTTGTTGGAAATGGAAGCGGAATCGTGTAAAGGCTCTTAAGGCGGTTAAAACTGCAGTTATTCTTCAAAAACTCCCTTACTATTCACTTGAGCGAAAAAGTTAATTTCACCTTTTTTATACACATGAACTTTCTGAAATCCAGCAGTTTGCTTCAAAATTGCTGCATCTAGTTTTGGTTCCGGAAATATTTCACTTTCTTCAAAATAACGTTAATAGGACTTGTGCGAAAACTCTTGCATTTTGAAGGTTGAAAAATTTTGCTGAGCAGCTATCGAGACGCCTGAGATTTTACATCAGTATGGACGTGTCACATCACGAAAAATGTTCATTTGTTTATGGGAAAAATGACAGGTGACATTAATTTGACACAAACTAAATAGGTTTTCAGCCTGTCAAAATGACATTTGTTCACTCAACAAAAAACTAAACTAAGGATAAAACTGCGCAATTCAAAAAAATATATTTTTTACGGAAGACAATGATGATGCACGATTCTTAAGCTCGTTAAACTTATGCTGTAGTTGTAGGTGAAGGCATTTCGGTTGTGGCAGCTTCAGCTGCTTCTTCAGCATCCACTACAGTGGAAGCTGCTTCAATGGTAGTCATCGCAGCTTCACCAGGGGCACTGGATGAGGCCCGTTCAGTTGTCGTCCAAAGAAGCTTCAGCTTCAGTAGATGAATAATTCCCAGTGGAAGTTTCAGTCTGTGCTTCACTTGACACAGTTGTTTCTACTTTTGATTCTTCAGGCTCCTCTTCTGTTGTCGTTGAAAACTCGTGAATTTCAGTCGTAGCTGCTTCAGTTGCACTTAGTAGTTCTTGAGCAGTGGTTTCTTCTTTCCATTCTTCTGTTACTGCAGTGGTTTCATTAGCTGCATTTGTAGACGCCCAAACAACCTCAGTAAACACTTCTTGTTGAATAGGCGCAGTGGTTTCTTCCTTTGATTCTTCGGTCACTGCAGTTAAAACTCTTGAACTTCTGTGGTTAAGTTCGGATTCTCTGCAGATGCTTCAGTCGCACTCAGTAGTAGTTCATGAGTGGTTTCTTCCTTTGATTCTTCGGTAACTGCAGTGGAAACCTCTTGAACATCTGTGGTAAGTTCGGATTCTCTGCAGACGCTTCAGTCGCACTCAGTAGTAGTTCATGAGTGGTTTCTTCCTTTGATTCTTCGGTCACTGCAGTGGAAACTCTTGAACTTCTGTGGTTAAGTTCTGATTCTCTGCAGACGCTTCAGTTGTACTCAGTAGTAGTTCATGAGTGGTTTCTTCCTTTGATTCTTCAGTCACTGCAGTTGGAAAACTCTTGAACTTCTGTGGTTAAGTTCGGATTCTCTGCAGACGGTTCAGTCGCACTCAGTAGTAGTTCATGAGTGGTTTCTTCCTTTGATTCTTCGGTAACTGCATTTGTTGCCTCGGTAGACACTGTGGTTTCACTTGGTGGCGTGCTATTGAAAGTGGCTTGCACCTCATTTGTTGAGCAGTGCACATTGGCCGGCCAATCACAGACCGATATTACAGGATTGAACATCAAACCAAACGGGCAGTGAAGCAACAGATGGCCTAGCGGGGTGCAGATGTAAAACTTGGCGCAGTCGGTAGGATGGCGATAAATCGGGGCATTTCTGGGCTGGAAAAAAGCTTCAAACCCCCATTCTTGGCTCAATTGAGGACACTTACTCGAATGCTCCTTGTCCATGCAGCCTGCTCGATTTGGCCAATCGCAAATGTGCAACTGGGGGCTGAAATGAAGACCGGCTGGACAGTGCATGAGCACCGGGCCCCAAGGGGTGCAACTGAAGAATTTTCCACAATCGGAGGGATGAGGAACGATGCCATGCGATCGGCAAGAAGCTGAATTAATAGTTTATAAAAGTTCGAAAGTGAAGATTTACCTGAAGCCCCAGAGCTGGAAAGCACAAAACAGCACCAGAGCTGGAAAAGTTGTTTCACTGCACGGTTTTTGGACGACATTTCGGAACCCACAAAGGTGAATGTCTTCATTTGGCAACCAATTGCCTCTTTAATGGTTTGATCGATGATACGAAATTAATTATTGTTGTTAATTTGATGACAAATTTAGGCTAATGAGATTCCAATGTGCGCGTCTTTTAAATGTTATTGTTTTTTTGGATTCCACACTTTGAACATTCCCATCCAGTGAATCAACGTGATTCAATTAAAATAAAAAATTGTCAAAATGCAACTTTATTAATTCACTATGGGCACACTATAGACACAAACCTATTAATTAATAATTACAGTACAGTGGCTTAACATGAGAAAACGGAATGGAAAAATCCACAAAAACGTAATACTGATCGAGCGGAAATGATCGGCAATTTGGGGCGTTTTACGGGCATCCAGCATATTTTGCCCCTAAAACTTCCCTAGTCCAAACGCTAAGGCCTACTTGGAGCCCAGAACATGGAACGTTCCTTCATTCTGGGGCCAAGTGGGCGTTAGTTTGCTTCCAGAAAAAAATGGGGAAAAACAGGATTTAGGGTGGAGTGTTGAAATTTACAAGAAAAAAATGCAAAACCTTTCAGTTTATCCCTGAAATTCCCTTTCAGCCTTCAGCACTTGATAGAGGAGCTCTTCCAGATAGTCTTGGTCATATTCTCGTACCATTGGATGGAGCTTTTGCAAGAATGAACTGGATTCTGATGGTGATCGTTTTCCATATCTGCAAAAAAGTGGAAGTTTTGGTTTTGTCGCGTCCCTCATTCGATAAAATGCGATTGAAAATTGGCCCTAAATATTTTTTTCAAACTGGGCTTGAAACATTTTAAGCGGTAATGTATCAAATTCGAACGTAGCAACACCCAGGCTATCGTACCGGTCCCATGGACTCATATGCGTGCGAGTGGAAAAAACTGATGCGAGCTACGCTCTGGAATGCAAAATCGGATGTATTTAATAAAAATTCAAGTATGGAACATTTAAGATTTTTTGGAGGGGAAACTTGGCCTGCAACTGAAGAAACTTACGGAGGCGATCCAGTGATTTCTTTCAGGCATCTGACATACTCCTGAACCTCGCCGAGTTGTTTGAAGCCAGAGGCAGGCCGGATGCAGCTTTTCTTCTGCGGACTGCACAGACAGAAGGCCAACAGCGATGCTACGATGATGAGCTGATAATTTGACATCACTTAGCCCTGAAACGAGCAAAAAAAACGAATTAAAAGAGCGTTTAATCGCGAATGGGAATATGGGAAATTTCTGCGCTAATAAACGGCTCTTCCACTGTTTGCTGGCTTGTCCCGATCCATCAAAGCTTTGGCAATGTTTGCAGATGCTCCAGATGCATTATTGGCTATTAGAAAATTAACCGTCACTTTTAACTGCAGTTAAATATTAATTAAAGTCGCTTCACGAAACTGTTGAATGTATAAAATCGTTTCCCTATAAAAGTGCAAATGCAGCAGCAGATTTCCATTGGAATGGAATAATGTTGTTGTCTCAGGAACGGAAAAAACTGCCGATTTAATCATGGAAATTATGGAGACTGCAAGTGTATTCGGCCTAAACAGATGCAAACGGTTTTTATTTCTGGAAAAACACATTTCCCATGTAAGATTAAGTACAAAGGGGTGTTTTAGACCCAATAATCTGAAGGCGTTGGTGAGATGAGGGTATCAAAGTTTTGAGTGTATAATGGACGCATTAGGCATAAATTTCTGTACGCTTACAGCTCGCTAAGTTGAAATATTCAAATTAGCTTAATGGACTCTTTGTGGCTTAATTAAGACGTTAAAATATGCTTTAGATTTTTTTTGTGTGTTTGGCCACCCGATTGAATGCCACCGGCCATAATGGCTCTAAACATTCGCATAAAGAGTCGTCCGATTTAGCATCGCGCCAGTAATTGAAATGCAATTACTTCCATTCACTTGCGCGTTGTTTATCAATAATAATCAACATTATAATCGTAGTCGATGGATTTTGTGGAAAATCGTGGGCATAAATGTAAACACGTTCCTTTCCGGTTTGTCCATTTCCCATTGAAATGATAATCGGCATCACTTAAAGGACGCAAATTACTATTAACTTCATGGCCCCGATTGTTTGCTGGCAATTGAATCGAGGAACATTTCTTTTAACTCGATTTTTTTTGCGAAAAATTTAGTTTTCGCCGTTTTTTTCAAAATTTTCTTGAAAGCTCAAAGCGTTCTTTGTCCAGGGTCAAAACTTCAAGTTGTGATTGGCGCTAGTTTGGGAGCTTAAACCTTTTCTTTAGCTCTTCTACCAGTTAGGAGGGTCCTTGGTGAGCTGCGAGTTGGAGAATTTCTCAAAAATCAGCCATTGCTCCGAATTTAATCAAATTTCGTCAGTGTTTGGCTAAAACCCTCCTGTTGAGTCTGTCAAAATTTCAAGTTGCTCTCTCAAGTATTTTGGAAGTTATGATTTTTTGTTTAGCTGCACTGCACATTTGCGGGATTCTTGAATTCCATTAGAATTTTCGACCAAAATCGAATTTTTCACAACCGTGTTTTTGCGTTCAATGGATGTTTCCTCCTAAGAAGCTGCCCGATACGAATGTGAAGTTTTCGGGTTCATAATAAGGAAAATATGGCCCGTTAAGAGTTGCGACCTAAAAAAAGCTAAAAACCGCTCTAAAAAGACAAAAAATGTGATTATGTCGGATCTGAAGAGTCCGTCATGGATTTAAAACTGCTCGCTTGCATTCTCTTCGCGCCTCTGCCGGTAAAAATGATGCCGAGTTCGAGGGTATTCGCACCGCGCTTAAACCGCTCTTAACCGCTCTAAAAAAAATGTTGATTATTTCGGATCTGAAGAGTCCGTCATGGGATTTAAACTGCTCGCTGCATTCTTCGCCTCTTTCCGGTAAAAAATGATGCCGAGTTCGAGGTTATTCGCAACCCGCGCTTTACACACCGCTTTTAACCCGCTCTTAAAAAAATGTTGATTATTTCGGATCTGAAGAGTCCGTCATGGGATTTAAACTGCTCGTTGCATTCCTCGCCTCGTTCCGGTGAAAATGATGCCAGATTCGAGGTATTTTGGGAGACTTGAATTTTTTGGAAAAATATTTCCCTTATTAACCCCTTATGAAATTTTCGACCAAAAATTGAAATTTCACAACCGTCTTTTTTGCGTTCATTGGATTGTTTCCGACCTAAGAACCTGCCCGATAACGAATATGAAGTTTCGGGTCATAATAAGGAAGATATGGCCCGTCAAAGATTGCGACCAAAAAAAGCTAAAAACCGCTCTTAAAAAAATGTTGATTATTTCGGATCTGCAGAGTCCGTCATGGGATTTAAACCTGCTCGCTGCATTCTTCGCCTCTTTCCGTTAAAAATGATGCCGAGTTCGAGGTTATTCGCAACCGCGCTTACACCGCTCTTAACCCGCTCTTAAAAAAATGTTGATTATTTCGGATCTGAAGAGTCCGTCATGGGATTTAAACTGCTCGTTGCATTCCTCGCCTCGTTCCGGTGAAAATGATGCCAAAGTTCGAGGTATTTTGGGAGACTTGAATTTTTTTGGAAAAATATTTCCCTTATTAACCCCTTATGAAATTTTCGACCAAAAATTGAAATTTCACAACCGTCTTTTTTGCGTTCATTGGATTGTTTCCGACCTAAGAACCTGCCCGATAACGAATATGAAGTTTTCGGGTTCATAATAAGGAAGATATGGCCCGTTAAAGATTGCGACCAAAAAAAGCTAAAAACCGCTCTAAAAAAAATGTTGATATTTCGATCTGAAGAGTCCGTCATGGGATTTAAACTGCTCGTTGCATCTCGTCTCCTTTCCGGTTAAAATGATGCCGAGTTCGAGGTTATTCGCAACCGCGCTTACACCGCTCTTAACCCGCTCTTAAAAAATGTTGATTATTTCGGATCTGAAGAGTCCGTCATGGGATTTAAACTGCTCGCTGCATTCTTCGCCTCTTTCCGTTAAAAATGATGCCGAGTTCGAGGTTATTCGCAACCGCGCTACACCGCTCTTAACCCGCTCTTAAAAAATGTTGATTATTTCGGATCTGAAGAGTCCGTCAAGGGATTTAAAACTGCTCGCTGCATTCTTCGCCTCTTTCCGTTAAAAATGATGCCGAGTTCGAGGTTATTCGCAACCGCGCTTACACCGCTCTTAACCCGCTCTTAAAAAATATTGATTATTTCGGATCTGAAGAGTCCGTCATGGGATTTAAACTGCTCGTTGCATTGCTCGCCTCCTTCCGGTAAAAATGATGCCGAGTTCGAGGTTATTCGCAACCGCGCTTACACCGCTCTTAACCCGCTCTTAAAAAATGTTGATTATTTCGGATCTGAAGAGTCCGTCATGGGATTTAAACTGCTCGTTGCATTCCTCGCCTCGTTCCGGTGAAAATGATGCCGAGTTCGAGGTATTTTGGGAGACTTGAATTTTTTGGAAAAATATTTCCCTTATTAACCCCTTATGAAATTTTCGACCAAAAATTGAAATTTCACAACCGTCTTTTTTGCGTTCATTGGATTGTTTCCGACCTAAGAACCTGCCCGATAACGAATATGAAGTTTTCGGGTTCATAATAAGGAAGATATGGCCCGTTAAAGATTGCGACCAAAAAAGCTAAAAACCGCTCTAAAAAAAATGTTGATTATTTCGTATCTGAAGAGTCCGCCATGGGATTTAAACTGCTCGCTGCATTCTTCGCCTCTTCCGGTAAAAATGATGCCGAGTTCGAGGTTATTCGCAACCGCGCTTACACCGCTCTTAACCCGCTCTTAAAAAATGTTGATTATTTCGGATCTGAAGAGTCCGTCATGGGATTTAAACTGCTCGTTGCATTCCTCGCCTCGTTCCGGTGAAAATGATGCCGAGTTCGAGGTATTTTGGGAGACTTGAATTTTTTGGAAAAATATTTCCCTTATTAACCCTTATGAAATTTTCGACCAAAATTGAAATTTCACAACCGTCTTTTTTGCGTTCATTGGATTGTTTCCGACCTAAGAACCTGCCCGATAACGAATATGAAGTTTTCGGGTCCCTAATAAGGAAGATATGGCCCGTCAAAGATTGCGACCAAAAAAGCTAAAAACCGCTCTAAAACAAATGTTGATTATTTCGGATCTGCAGAGTCCGTCATGGGATTATAAACCGCTCGCTGCATTCTTCGCCTCTTCCGGTAAAAATGATGCCGAGTTCGAGGTTATTCGCAAACCGCGCTTACACCGCTCTTAACCCGCTCTTAAAAAATGTTGATTATTTCGGATCTGAAGAGTCCGTCATGGGATTTAACTGCTCGCTGCATTCTTCGCCTCTTTCCGTTTAAAAATTGATGCCGAGTTCGAGGTTATTCGCAACCGCGCGTTACACGCTCTTAACCGCTCTTAAAAAATGTTGATATATTTCGGATCTGAAGAGTCCGTCATGGGATTAAACTGCTCGTTGCATTCCTCGCCTCGTTCCGGTGAAAATGAGCCGAGTCGCGGTATTTTGGGAGACTTGAATTTTTGGAAAATATTTCCCTTATTAACCCCTTATGAAATTTTCGACCAAAAATTGAAATTTCACAACCGTCTTTTTTGCGTTCATTGGATTGTTTCCGACCTAGAACCTGCCCGATAACGAATATGAAGTTTTCGGGTTCATAATAAGGAAGATATGGCCCGTTAAAGATTGCGACCAAAAAAAAGCTAAAAACCGCTCTAAAAAAAAATGTTGATTATTTCGTATCTGAAGAGTCCGCCATGGGATTTAAACTGCTCGCTGCATTCTTCGCCTCTTTCCGTTAAAAATGATGCCGAGTTCGAGGTTATTCGCAACCGCGCTTACAAACCGCTCTTAACCCGCTCTTAAAAAAATGTTGATTATTTCGGATCTGAAGAGTCCGTCATGGGATTTAAACTGCTCGTTGCATTCTCGCCTCTTTCCGGTGAAAAATGATGCCGAGTTCGAGGTTATTCGCAACCGCGCTTACACCGCTCTTAACCCGCTCTTAAAAAAATGTTGATTATTTCGGATCTGAAGAGTCCGTCATGGGATTTAAACTGCTCGTTGCATTCCTCGCCTCGTTCCGGTGAAAAATGATGCCGAGTTCGAGGTATTTTGGGAGACTTGAATTTTTTGGAAAAATATTTCCCTTATTAACCCCTTATGAAATTTTCGACCAAAAATTGAAATTTCACAACCGTCTTTTTTGCGTTCATTGGATTGTTTCCGACCTAAGAACCTGCCCGATAACGAATATGAAGTTTTCGGGTTCATAATAAGGAAGATATGGCCCGTTAAAGATTGCGACCAAAAAAAGCTAAAAACCGCTCTAAAAAAATGTTGATTATTTCGTATCTGAAGAGTCCGTCATGGGATTTAAACTGCTCGCTGCATTCTTCGCCTCTTTCCGTTAAAAATGATGCCGAGTTCGAGGTTATTCGCAACCGCGCTTACACCGCTCTTAACCCGCTCTTAAAAAAATGTTGATTATTTCGGATCTGAAGAGTCCGTCATGGGATTTAAACTGCTCGCTGCATTCTTCGCCTCTTTCCGTTAAAAATGATGCCGATTCGAGGTTATTCGCACCGCGCTTACACCCGCTCTTACCCCGCTCTTAAAAAAAATGTTGATTATTTCGGATCTGAAGAGTCCGTCATGGGATTTAAACTGCTCGTTGCATTCCTCGCCTCGTTCGGTGAAAATGATGCCGAGTTTGAGGTATTTTGGGAGACTTGAATTTTTTGGAAAAATATTTCCCTATTAACCCCTTATGAAATTTTCGACCAAAAATTGAAATTTCACAACCGGCGTTTATGCGTTCATTGGATTGTTTCCGACCTAAGAACCTGCCCGATAACGAATATGAAGTTTTCGGGTTCATAATAAGGAAGATATGGCCCGTTAAAGATTGCGGACCAAAAAAAAGCTAAAAACCGCTCTAAAAAAATGTTGATTATTTCGTATCTGAGAGTCCGCCATGGGGATTTAAACTGCTCGTTGCATTCCTTCGCCTCTTCCGGTAAAAATGATGCCCGAGTTCGAGGTTATTCGCAACCGCGCTTACACCGCTCTTAACCCGCTCTTAAAAAAATGTTGATTATTTCGGATCTGAAGAGTCCGTCATGGGATTTAAACTGCTCGTTGCATTCCTCGCCTCGTTCCGGTGAAAAATGATGCCCGAGTTCGAGGTATTTTGGGAGACTTGAATTTTTTGGAAAAATATTTCCCTTATTAACCCCTTATGAAATTTTCGACCAAAAATTGAAATTTCACAACCGTCTTTTTTGCGTTCATTGGATTGTTTCCGACCTAAGAACCTGCCCGATAACGAATATGAAGTTTTCGGGTTCATAATAAGGAAGATATGGCCCGTTAAAGATTGCGACCAAAAAAAGCTAAAAACCGCTCTAAAAAAATGTTGATTATTCGTATCTGAAGAGTCCGCCATGGGATTTAAACTGCTCGCTGCATTCTTCGCCTCTTTCCGTTAAAAATGATGCCGAGTTCGAGGTTATTCGCAACCGCGCTTACACCGCTCTTAACCCGCTCTTAAAAAAATGTTGATTATTTCGGATCTGAAGAGTCCGTCAATGGGATTTAAACCCCTCGCTGCAGTCTTCGCCTCTTTCCGGTAAAAATGATGCCGAGTTCGAGGTTATTCGCAACCGCGCTTACACCGCTCTTAACCGCTCTTAAAAAATGTTGATTATTTCGGATCTGAAGAGTCCGTCAATGGGATTTAAAACTGCTCGCTGCATTCTTCGCCTCTTTCCGGTAAAAATGATGCCGAGTTCGAGGTTATTCGCAACCGCGCTTACACCGCTCTTAACCCGCTCTTAAAAAAATGTTGATTATTTCGGATCTGAAGAGTCCGTCATGGATTTAAACTGCTCGTTGCATTCCTCGCCTCGTTCCGGTGAAAATGATGCCGAGTTTCGAGGTATTTGGGAGACTTGAATTTTTTGGAAAAAATATTTCCCTTATTAACCCCTTATGAAATTTTCGACCAAAAATTGAAATTTCACAACCGTCTTTTTGCGTTCATTGGATTGTTTCCGACCTAAGAACCTGCCCGATAACGAATATGAAGTTTTCGGGTTCATAATAAGGAAGATATGGCCCGTTAAAGATTGCGACCAAAAAAAGCTAAAAACCGCTCTAAAAAAATGTTGATTATTTCGGATCTGAAGAGTCCGTCATGGGATTTAAACTGCTCGCTGCATTCTTCGCCTCTTTCCGTTAAAAATGATGCCGAGTTCGAGGTTATTCGCAACCGCGCTTACACCGCTCTTAACCCGCTCTTAAAAAAATGTTGATTATTTCGGATCTGAAGAGTCCGTCATGGGATTTAAACTGCTCGTTGCATTCCTCGCCTCGTTCCGGTGAAAATGATGCCGAGTTCGAGGTATTTTGGGAGACTTGAATTTTTTGGAAAAATATTTCCCTTATTAACCCCTTATGAAATTTTCGACCAAAAATTGAAATTTCACAACCGTCTTTTTTGCGTTCATTGGATTGTTTCCGACCTAAGAACCTGCCCGATAACGAATATGAAGTTTTCGGTTCATAATAAGGAAGATATGGCCCGTTAAAGGATTGCGACCAAAAAAGCTAAAAACCGCTCTAAAAAAATGTTGATTATTTCGTATCTGAGAGTCCGCCATGGGATTTAAACCTGCTCGCTGCATTCTTCGCCTCTTTCCGTTAAAAATGATGCCGAGTTCGAGGTTATTCGCAACCGCGCTTACACACCGCTCTTAACCCGCTCTTAAAAAAATGTTGATTATTTCGGATCGGAAGAGTCCCGTCAGGGATTAAACTGCTCGTTGCATTCCTCGCCTCGTTCCGAGTGAAAATGATGCCGAGTTCGAGGTATTTTGGGAGACTTGAATTTTGTGGAAAAATATTTCCCTTATTAACCCCTTATGAAATTTTCGACCAAAAATTGAAATTTCACAACCGTCTTTTTTGCGTTCATTGGATTGTTTCCGACCTAAGAACCTGCCCGATAACGAATATGAAGTTTTCGGGTTCATAATAGGAAGATATAGGCCCGTTTAAAGATTGCGACCAAAAAAAAGCTAAAAACCGCTCTAAAAAAAATGTTGATTATTTCGTATCTGAAGAGTCCGCCATGGGATTAAACTGCTCGCTGCATTCTTCGCCTCTTTCCGTTAAAAATGATGCCGAGTTCGAGGTTATTCGCAACCGCGCTTACACCGCTCTTAACCCGCTCTTAAAAAAATGTTGATTATTTCGGATCTGAAGAGTCCGTCATGGGATTTAAAACTGCTCGCTGCATTCTTCGCCTCTTTCCGTTAAAAATGATGCCGAGTTCGAGGTTATTCGCAACCGCGCTTACACCGCTCTAACCCGCTCTTAAAAAATGTTGATTATTTCGGATCTGAAGAGTCCGTCATGGGATTTAAACTGCTCGTTGCATTCCTCGCCTCGTTCCGGTGAAAATGATGCCGAGTTCGAGGTATTTTGGGAGACTTGAATTTTTTGGAAAAATATTTCCCTTATTAACCCCTTATGAAATTTTCGACCAAAAATTGAAATTTCACAACCGTCTTTTTTGCGTTCATTGGATTGTTTCCGACCTAAGAACCTGCCCGATAACGAATATGAAGTTTCGGGTTCATAATAAGGAAGATATGGCCCGTTAAAGATTGCGACCAAAAAAAGCTAAAAAACCGCTCTAAAAAAAAATGTTTGATTATTTCGGATCTGAAGAGTCCGCCATGGGATTAAACTGCTCGCTGCATTCTTCGCCTCTTCCGGTAAAAATGATGCCGAGTTCGAGGTTATTCGCAACCGCGCTTAAACCGCTCTTAACCCGCTCTTAAAAAAATGTTGATTATTTCGGATCTGAGAGTCCGTCAATGGGATTTAAACCCTCGCTGCATTCTTCGCCTCTTTCCGTTAAAGATGATGCCGAGTTCGAGGTTATTCGCAACCGCGCTTACACCGCTCTTAACCCGCTCTTAAAAAATGTTGATTATTTCGGATCTGAAGAGTCCGTCATGGGATTTAAACTGCTCGTTGCATTCCTCCTCGCCTCGTTCCGGTGAAAATGATGCCGAGTTCGAGGTATTTTGGGAGACTTGAATTTTTTGGAAAAATATTTCCCTTATTAACCCCTTATGAAATTTTCGACCAAAAATTGAAATTTCACAACCGTCTTTTTTGCGTTCATTGGATTGTTTCCGACCTAAGAACCTGCCCGATAACGAATATGAAGTTTCGGGTTCATAATAAGGAAGATATGGCCCGTTAAAGATTGCGACCAAAAAAAGCTAAAAACCGCTCTTAAAAAAATGTTGATTATTTCGTATCTGAAGAGTCCGCCATGGGATTTAAACTGCTCGCTGCATTCTTCGCCTCTTTCCGTTAAAAATGATGCCGAGTTCGAGGTTATTCGCAACCGCGCTTACACCGCTCTTAACCCGCTCTTAAAAAATGTTGATTATTCGGATCTGAAGAGTCCGTCAAGGGATTTAAACTGCTCGCTGCATTCTTCGCCTCTTTCCGGTAAAAATGATGCCGAGTTCGAGGTTATTCGCAACCCGCGCTTACACCGCTCTTAACCCGCTCTTAAAAAATGTTGATTATTTCGGATCTGAAGAGTCCGTCAAGGGATTTAAACTGCTCGCTGCATTCTTCGCCTCTTTCCGTTAAAAATGATGCCGAGTTCGAGGTTATTCGCAACCGCGCTTACACCGCTCTTAACCCGCTCTTAAAAAAATGTTGATTATTTCGGATCTGAAGAGTCCGTCATGGGATTTAAACTGCTCGTTGCATTCCTCGCCTCGTTCCGGTGAAAATGATGCCGAGTTTGAGGTATTTTGGGAGACTTGAATTTTTTGGAAAAATATTTCCCTTATTAACCCCTTATGAAATTTTCGACCAAAAATTGAAATTTCACAACCGTCGTTTATGCGTTCATTGGATTGTTTCCGACCTAAGAACCTGCCCGATAACGAATATGAAGTTTTCGGGTTCATAATAAGGAAGATATGGCCCGTTAAAGATTGCGACCAAAAAAAGCTAAAAACCGCTCTAAAAAAATGTTGATTATTTCGTATCTGAGAGTCCGCCATGGGATTTAAACTGCTCGCTGCATTCTTCGCCTCTTTCCGTTAAAAATGATGCCGAGTTCGAGGTTATTCGCAACCGCGCTTACACCGCTCTTAACCCGCTCTTAAAAAAATGTTGATTATTTCGGATCTGAAGAGTCCGTCATGGGATTTAAACTGCTCGTTGCATTCCTCGCCTCGTTCCGGTGAAAATGATGCCGAGTTCGAGGTATTTTGGGAGACTTGAATTTTTTGGAAAAATATTTCCCTTATTAACCCCTTATGAAATTTTCGACCAAAAATTGAAATTTCACAACCGTCTTTTTTGCGTTCATTGGATTGTTTCCGACCTAAGAACCTGCCCGATAACGAATATGAAGTTTTCGGGTTCATAATAAGGAAGATATGGCCCGTTAAAGATTGCGACCAAAAAAAGCTAAAAACCGCTCTAAAAAAATGTTGATTATTTCGTATCTGAGAGTCCGTCATGGGATTTAAACTGCTCGCTGCATTCTTCGCCTCTTTCCGTTAAAAATGATGCCGAGTTCGAGGTATTTTGGGAGACTTGAATTTTTTGGAAAAATATTTCCCTTATTAACCCCTTATGAAATTTTCGACCAAAAATTGAAATTTCACAACCGTCTTTTTTGCGTTCATTGGATTGTTTCCGACCTAAGAACCTGCCCGATAACGAATATGAAGTTTTCGGGTTCATAATAAGGAAGATATGGCCCGTTAAAGATTGCGACCAAAAAAAGCTAAAAACCGCTCTAAAAAATGTTGATTATTTCGTATCTGAAGAGTCCGCCATGGGATTTAAACTGCTCGCTGCATTCTTCGTCTCTTTCCGTTAAAAATGATGCCGAGTTCGAGGTTATTCGCAACCGCGCTTACACCGCTCTTAACCCGCTCTTAAAAAATGTTGATTATTTCGGATCTGAAGAGTCCGTCAAGGGATTTAAACTGCTCGCTGCATTCTTCGCCTCTTTCCGGTAAAAATGATGCCGAGTTCGAGGTTATTCGCAACCGCGCTTACACCGCTCTTAACCCGCTCTTAAAAAATGTTGATTATTTCGGATCTGAAGAGTCCGTCAAGGGATTTAAACTGCTCGCTGCATTCTTCGCCTCCTTCCGGTAAAAATGATGCCGAGTTCGAGGTTATTCGCAACCGCGCTTACACCGCTCTTAACCCGCTCTTAAAAAATAGTTGATTATTTCGGATCTGAAGAGTCCGTCAATGGGATTTATTAAACTGCTCGCTTGCATTCTTCGCCTCTTTCCGGTAAAATGATGCCGAGTTCGAGGTTATTCGCAACCGCCGCTTACACCGCTCTTAACCCGCTCTAAAAAAATGTTGATTATTTCGGATCTGAAGAGTCCGTCATGGGATTTAAACTGCTTCGTTGCATTCCTCGCCTCGTTCCGGTGAAAATGATGCCGAGTTCGAGGTATTTTGAGAGACTTGAATTTTTTGGAAAAATATTTCCCTTATTAACCCCTTATGAATTTTCGACCAAAAATTGAAATTTCACAACCGTCTTTTTTGCGTTCATTGGATTGTTTCCGACCTAAGAACCTGCCCGATAACGAATATGAAGTTTTCGGGTTCATAATAAGGAAGATATAGCCCGTTAAAGATTGCGACCAAAAAAGCTAAAAAAACCGCTCTAAAAAAATGTTGATTATTTCGGATCTGAGAGTCCGCCATGGGATTTAAACTGCTCGCTGCATTCTTCGCCTCTTTCCGTTAAAAATGATGCCGAGTTCGAGGTTATTCGCAACCGCGCTTACACCGCTCTTAACCCGCTCTTAAAAAAAATGTTGATTATTTCGGATCTGAAGAGTCCGTCATGGGATTTAAACTGCTCGCTGCATTCTTCGCCTCTTTCCGTTAAAAATGATGCCGAGTTCGAGGTTATTCGCAACCGCGCTTACACCGCTCTTAACCCGCTCTTAAAAAAATGTTGATTATTTCGGATCTGAAGAGTCCGTCATGGGATTAAACTGCTCGTTGCATTCCTCGCCCTCGTTCCGGTGAAAATGATGCCAGAGTTCGAGGTATTTTGGGAGACTTGAATTTTTTGGAAAAATATTTCCCTTATTAACACCCTTATGAAATTTCGACCAAAAAATTGAAATTTCACAACCGTCTTTTTTGCGTTCATTGGATTGTTTTCCGACCTAAGAACCTGCCCGATAACGAATATGAAGTTTTCGGGTTCATAATAAGGAAGATATGGCCCGTCAAAGATTGCGACCAAAAAAAAGCTAAAAACCGCTCTAAAAAATGTTGACTTATTTCGTATCTGAGAGTCCGTCATGGGATTTAAACTGCTCGTTGCATTCCTTCGCCTCGTTCCGGTAAAATGATGCCGAGTTCGAGGTTATTCGCAACCGGCGCTTACACCGGCTCTTAACCCGCTCTTAAAAAAATGTTGATTATTTCGGATCTGAAGAGTCCGTCATGGATTTAAACTGCTCGCATTGCATTCCTTCCCTCGTTTCCGTGAAAATGATGCCGAGTTCGAGGTATTTTGGGAGACTTGAATTTTTTGGAAAAATATTTCCCTTATTAACCCCTTATGAAATTTTCGACCAAAAATTGAAATTTCACAACCGTCTTTTTTGCGTTCATTGGATTGTTTCCGACCTAAGAACCTGCCCGATAACGAATATGAAGTTTTCGGGTTCATAATAAGGAAGATATGGCCCGTTAAAGATTGCGACCAAAAAAAGCTAAAAACCGCTCTAAAAAAAATGTTGATTATTTCGTATCTGAAGAGTCCGGCCATGGGATTTAAACTGCTCGCTGCATTCTTTCGCCTCTTCCGTTAAAAATGATGCCGAGTTCGAGGTTATTCGCACCGCGCTTACACCGCTCTTAACCCGCTCTTAAAAAATGTTGATTATTTCGGATCTGAAAGAGTCCGTCAATGGGATTTAAACTGCTCGCTGCATTCTTCGCCTCCTTCCGTTAAAAATGATGCCGAGTTCGAGGTTATTCGCAACCGCGCTTACACCGCTCTTAACCCGCTCTTAAAAAATGTTGATTATTTCGGATCTGAAGAGTCCGTCAAGGGATTTAAACTGCTCGCTGCATTCTTCGCCTCTTTCCGGTAAAAAATGATGCCGAGTTCGAGGTTATTCGCAACCGCGCTTACACCGCTCTTAACCCGCTCTTAAAAAAATGTTGATTATTTCGGATCTGAAGAGTCCGTCATGGGATTTAAACTGCTCGTTGCATTCCTCGCCTCGTTCCGGTGAAAATGATGCCGAGTTCGAGGTATTTTGGAGACTTGAATTTTTTGGAAAAATATTTCCCTTATTAACCCCTTATGAAATTTTCGACCAAAAATTGAAATTTCACACACCGTCTTTTTTGCGTTCATTGGATTGTTTCCGACCTAAGAACCTGCCCGATAACGAATATGAAGTTTTCGGGTTCATAATAAGGAAGATATGGCCCGTTAAAGATTGCGACCAAAAAAAGCTAAAAACCGCTCTAAAAAAATGTTGATTATTTCGGATCTGAAGAGTCCGTCCATGGGGATTTAACTGCTCGCTGCATTCTTCGCCTCTTTCCGGTAAAAATGATGCCGAGTTCGAGGTATTCGCAACCGCGCTTACACCGCTCTTAACCCGCTCTTAAAAAAATGTTGATTATTTCGTATCTGAAGAGTCCGGCCATGGGATTTAAACTGCTCGCGTTGCATTCTTCGGCCTCCTTTCCGGTAGAAAATGATGCCGAGTTTCGAGGTTATTCGCAACCGCGCTTACAACCGCTCTAACCCGCTCTTAAAAAAAGGTTGATTTATTTCGGATCTGAAGAGTCCGTCAAGGGATTTAAACTGCTCGCTGCATTCTTCGCCTCTTTCCGTTAAAAATGATGCCGATTCGAGGTTATTCGCAACCGCGCTTACACCGCTCTTAACCCGCTCTTAAAAAATGTTGATTATTTCGGATCTGAAGAGTCCGTCAATGGGATTTAAACTGCGCGTTGCATTCCTCGCCTCGTTCCGGTGAAAATGATGCCGAGTTCGAGGTATTTTGGGAGACTTGAATTTTTTGGAAAATATTTCCCTTATTAACCCCTTATGAAATTTTCGACCAAAAATTGAAATTTCACAACCGTCTTTTTTGCGTTCATTGGATTGTTTCCGACCTAAGAACCTGCCCGATAACGAATATGAAGTTTTCGGGTTCATAATAAGGAAGATATGGCCCGTTAAAGATTGCGACCAAAAAAAGCTAAAAACCGCTCTAAAAAAATGTTGATTATTTCGTATCTGAAGAGTCCGCCATGGGATTTAAACTGCTCGTTGCATTCCTCGCCTCGTTCCGGTGAAAATGATGCCGAGTTCGAGGTATTTTGGGAGACTTGAATTTTTTGGAAAAATATTTCCCTTATCAACCCCTTATGAAATTTTCGACCAAAATTGAAATTTCACAACCGTCTTTTTTGCGTTCATTGGATTGTTTCCGACCTAAGAACCTGCCCGATAACGAATATGAAGTTTTCGGGTTCATAATAAGGAAGATATGGCCCGTTAAAGATTGCGACAAAAAAAGCTAAAAACCGCTCTAAAAAAATGTTGATTATTTCGGTATCTGAGAGTCCGCCATGGGATTTAAACTGCTCGCTGCATTCTTCGCCTCTTTCCGTTAAAAATGATGCCGAGTTCGAGGTTATTCGCAACCGCGCCTTCACACCGCTCTTAACCCGCTCTATTAAAAAAATTGTGATTATTTCGTATCTGAAGAGTCCGCCATGGGATTTAAACTGCTTCGTTGCATTCTTCGCCTCCTTCCGGTAAAAATGATGCCGAGTTCGAGGTTATTCGCAGCCGCGCTTACACCCGCTCTTAACCCGCTCTTAAAAAAATAGTGATTATTTCGGATCTGAAGAGTCCGTCAGGGGATTTAAACGGCTCGTTGCATTGCTCGCCTCCTTTCCGGTAAAAATGATGCCGAGTTCGAGGTTATTCGCAACCGCGCTTACACCGCTCTTAACCCGCCTCTTAAAAAATATTGATTATTTCGGATCTGAAGAGTCCGTCATGGGATTTAAACTGCTCGTTGCATTGCTCGCCTCCTTCCGGTAAAAATGATGCCGAGTTCGAGGTTATTCGCAACCGCGCTTACACCGCTCTTAACCCGCTCTTAAAAAATGTTGATTATTTCGGATCTGAAGAGTCCGTCATGGGATTTAAACTGCTCGTTGCATTCCTCGCCTCGTTCCGGTGAAAATGATGCCGAGTTCGAGGTATTTTGGGAGACTTGAATTTTTTGGAAAAATTTTTCCCTTATTAACCCCTTATGAAATTTTCGACCAAAAATTGAAATTTCACAACCGTCTTTTTTGCGTTCATTGGATTGTTTCCGACCTAAGAACCTGCCCGATAACGAATATGAAGTTTTCGGGTTCATAATAAGGAAGATATGGCCCGTTAAAGATTGCGACCAAAAAAAGCTAAAAACCGCTCTAAAAAAATGTTGATTATTTCGTATCTGAAGAGTCCGCCATGGGATTTAAACTGCTCGTTGCAGTCTTCGCCTCCTTCCGGTAAAAATGATGCCGAGTTCGAGGTTATTCGCAACCGCGCTTAAACCGCTCTTAACCGCTCTTAAAAAAATGTTGATTATTTCGGATCTGAAGAGTCCGTCATGGATTTAAACTGCTCGTTGCATTCCTCGCCTCGTTCCGGTGAAAATGATGCCGAGTTCGAGGTATTTTGGAGACTTGAATTTTTTGGAAAAATATTTCCCTTATTACCCCTTATGAAATTTTCGACCAAAAATTGAAATTTCACAACCGTCTTTTTTGCGTTCATTGGATTGTTTCCGACCTAAGAACCTGCCCGATAACGAATATGAAGTTTTCGGGTTCATAATAAGGAAGATATGGCCCGTAAAGATTGCGACCAAAAAAGCTAAAAACCGCTCTAAAAAAAATGTTGATTATTTCGTATCTGAAGAGTCCGTCATGGGATTTAAACTGCTCGCTGCATTCTTCGCCTCTTTCCGTTAAAAATGATGCCGAGTTCGAGGTTATTCGCAACCGCGCTTACACCGCTCTTAACCCGCTCTTAAAAAAATGTTGATTATTTCGTATCTGAAGAGTCCGCCATGGGATTTAAACTGCTCGTTGCATTCTTCGCCTCCTTCCGGTAAAATGATGCCGAGTTCGAGGTTATTCGCAACCGCGCTTACACCGCTCTTAACCCGCTCTTAAAAAATGTTGTTTATTTCGGATCTGAAGAGTCCGTCAAGGGATTTAAACTGCTCGCTGCATTCTTCGCCTCTTTCCGGTAAAAATGATGCCGAGTTCGAGGTTATTCGCAACCGCGCTTACACCGCTCTTAACCCGCTCTTAAAAAATGTTGATTATTTCGGATCTGAAGAGTCCGTCATGGGATTTAAACTGCTCGTTGCATTCCTCGCCTCGTTCCGGTGAAAATGATGCCGAGTTCGAGGTATTTTGGGAGACTTGAATTTTTTGGAAAAATATTTCCCTTATTAACCCCTTATGAAATTTTCGACCAAAAATTGAAATTTCACAACCGTCTTTTTTGCGTTCATTGGATTGTTTCCGACCTAAGAACCTGCCCGATAACGAATATGAAGTTTTCGGGTTCATAATAAGGAAGATATGGCCCGTTAAAGATTGCGACCAAAAAAGCTAAAAACCGCTCTAAAAAAATGTTGATTATTTCGTATCTGAGAGTCCGCCATGGGATTTAAACTGCTCGCTGCATTCTTCGCCTCTTTCCGTTAAAAATGATGCCGAGTTCGAGGTTATTCGCAACCGCGCTTACACCGCTCTTAACCCGCTCTTAAAAAAATGTTGATTATTTCGTATCTGAAGAGTCCGCCATGGGATTTAAACTGCTCGTTGCATTCTTCGCCTCCTTCCGGTAAAAATGATGCCGAGTTCGAGGTTATTCGCAACCGCGCTTACACCGCTCTTAACCCGCTCTTAAAAAAATGTTGTTTATTTCGGATCTGAAGAGTCCGTCAAGGGATTTAAACTGCTCGCTGCATTCTTCGCCTCTTTCCGTTAAAAATGATGCCGAGTTCGAGGTTATTCGCAACCGCGCCTTACACCGCTCTTAACCCGCTCTTAAAAAATGTTGATTATTTCGGATCTGAAGAGTCCGTCATGGTGATTTAAACTGCTCGTTGCATTCCTCGCCTCGTTCCGGTGAAAATGATGCCGAGTTCGAGGTATTTTGGGAGACTTGAATTTTTTGGAAAAATATTTCCCTTATTACCCCTTATGAAATTTTCGACCAAAAATTGAAATTTCACAACCGTCTTTTTTGCGTTCTATTGGATTGTTTCCGACCTAAGAACCTGCCCGATAACGAATATGAAGTTTTCGGGTTCATAATAAGGAAGATATGGCCCGTTAAAGATTGCGACCAAAAAAGCTAAAAACCGCTCTAAAAAAATGTTGATTATTTCGTATCTGAAGAGTCCGCCATGGGATTTAAACTGCTCGCTGCATTCTTCGCCTCTTTCCGTTAAAAATGATGCCGAGTTCGAGGTTATTCGCAACCGCGCTTACACCGCTCTTAACCCGCTCTTAAAAAAATGTTGATTATTTCGTATCTGAAGAGTCCGCCATGGGATTTAAACTTGCTCGTTGCATTCTTCGCCTCCTTTCCGGTAAAAATGATGCCGAGTTCGAGGTTATTCGCAACCGCGCTTACACCGCTCTTAACCCGCTCTTAAAAAAATATTGATTATTTCGGATCTGAAGAGTCCGTCATGGGATTTAAACTGCTCGTTGCATTGCTCGCCTCCTCCGGTAAAAATGATGCCGAGTTCGAGGTTATTCGCAACCGCGCTTACACCGCTCTTAACCCGCTCTTAAAAAAATATTGATTATTCGGATCTGAAGAGTCCGTCATGGGATTTAAACTGCTCGTTGGCATTGCTCGCCTCCTTCCGGTAAAAATGATGCCGAGTTCGAGGTTATTCGCAACCGCGCTTACACACCGCTCTTAACCCGCTCTTAAAAAATGTTGATTATTTCGGATCTGAAGAGTCCGTCATGGGATTTAAACTGCTCGTTGCATTCCTCGCCTCGTTCCGGTGAAAATGATGCCGAGTTCGAGGTATTTTGGGAGACTTGAATTTTTTGGAAAAATTTTTCCCTTATTAACCCCTTATGAAATTTTCGACCAAAAATTGAAATTTCACAACCGTCTTTTTTGCGTTCATTGGATTGTTTCCGACCTAAGAACCTGCCCGATAACGAATATGAAGTTTTCGGGTTCATAATAAGGAAGATATGGCCCGTTAAAGATTGCGACCAAAAAAAAGCTAAAAACCGCTCTAAAAAATGTTGATTATTTCGTATCTGAAGAGTCCGCCATGGGATTTAAACTGCTCGTTGCATTCTTCGCCTCCTTCCGGTAAAAATGATGCCGAGTTCGAGGTTATTCGCAACCGCGCTTACACCGCTCTTAACCCGCTCTAAAAAAATGTTGATTATTTCGGATCTGAAGAGTCCGTCATGGGATTTAAAACTGCTCGTTGCATTCCTCGCCTCGTTCCGGTGAAAATGATGCCGAGTTCGAGGTATTTTGGGAGACTTGAATTTTTTGGAAAAATATTTCCCTTATTAACCCCTTATGAAATTTTCGACCAAAAATTGAAATTTCACAACACCGTCTTTTTTGCGTTCATTGGATTGTTTCCGACCTAAGAACCTGCCCGATAACGAATATGAAGTTTTCGGGTTCATAATAAGGAAGATATAGCCCGTTAAAGATTGCGACCAAAAAAAGCTAAAAAAACCGCTCTAAAAAATGTTGATTATTTCGTATCTGAGAGTCCGCATGGGATTTAAACTGCTCGCTGCATTCTTCGCCTCTTTCCGTTAAAAATGATGCCGAGTTCGAGGTTATTCGCAACCGCGCTTACACCCGCTCTTAACCCGCTCTTAAAAAATGTTGATTATTTCGGATCTGAAGAGTCCGTCATGGGATTTAAACTGCTCGCTGCATTCTTCGCCTCTTTCCGTTAAAAATGATGCCGAGTTCGAGGTTATTCGCAACCGCGCTTACACCGCTCTTAACCCGCTCTTAAAAAAATGTTGATTATTCGGATCTGAAGAGTCGTCATGGGATTTAAACTGCTCGTTGCATTCCTCGCCTCGTTCCGGTGAAAATGATGCCGAGTTTGAGGTATTTTGGGAGACTTGAATTTTTTGGAAAAATATTTCCCTTATTAACCCTTATGAAATTTTCGACCAAAAATTGAAATTTCACAACCGTCGTTTATTGCGTTCATTGATTGTTTCCGACCTAAGAACCTGCCCGATAACGAATATGAAGTTTTCGGGTTCATAATAAGGAAGATATGGCCCGTTAAAGATTGCGACCAAAAAAAGCTAAAAACCGCTCTAAAAAAAATGTTGATTATTTCGTATCTGAAGAGTCCGCCATGGGATTTAAACTGCTCGCTGCATTCTTCGCCTCTTTCCGTTAAAAATGATGCCGAGTTCGAGGTTATTCGCAACCCGCGCTTACACCGCTCTTAACCCGCTCTTAAAAAAATGTTGATTATTTCGTATCTGAAGAGTCCGTCCATGGGATTTAAACTGCTCGTTGCATTCTTCGCCTCCTTCCGGGTAAAAATGATGCCGAGTTCGAGGTTATTCGCAACCGCGCCTTACACCGCTCTTAACCCGCTCTTAAAAAATGTTGATTATTCGGATCTGAAGAGTCCGTCAGTGGATTTAAAACTGCTCGCTGCATTCTTCGCCTCTTTCTCCGTTAAAAATGATGCCGAGTTCGAGGTTATTCGCAACCGCGCTTACACCGCCTCTTAACCCGCTCTTAAAAAAAATGTTGATTATTTCGGATCTGAAGAGTCCGTCATGGGATTTAAACTGCCTCGTTGCATTCCTCGCCTCGGTTCCGGTGAAAATGATGCCGAGTTCCGAGAGGTATTTTGGGAGACTTGAATTTTTTTTTTGGAAAAATATTTCCCTTATTAACCCCTTATGAAATTTTCGACCAAAAAATTGAAATTTCACAACCGTCTTTTTGGCGTTCATTGGATTGTTTCCGACCTAAGAACCTGCCCGATAACGAATATGAAGTTTTCGGGTTCATAATAAGGAAGATATGGCCCGTTAAAGATTGCGACCAAAAAAAGCTAAAAACCGCTCTAAAAAAATGTTGATTATTTCGGATCTGAAGAGTCCGTCAATGGGATTTAAACTGCTCGCTGCATTCTTCGCCTCTTTCCGTTAAAAATGATGCCGAGTTCGAGGTTATTCGCAACCGCGCTTACACCGCTCTTAACCCGCTCTTAAAAAAATGTTGATTATTTCGGATCTGAAGAGTCCGTCATGGGATTTAAACTGCTCGTTGCATTGCTCGCCTCCTTCCGGTAAAAATGATGCCGAGTTCGAGGTTATTCGCAACCGCGCTTACACCGCTCTTAACCCGCTCTTAAAAAATGTTGATTATTTCGGATCTGAAGAGTCCGTCATGGGATTTAAACTGCTCGTTGCATTCCTCGCCTCGTTCCGGTGAAAATGATGCCGAGTTTCGAGGTATTTTCGGGAGACTTGAATTTTTTTGGAAAATATTCCCTTATTAACCCCTTATGAAATTTCGACCAAAAATTGAAATTTCACAACCGTCTTTTTTGCGTTCATTGGATTGTTTCCGACCTAAGAACCTGCCCGATAACGAATATGAAGTTTTCGGGTTCATAATAAGGAAGATTAGCCCGTTAAAGATTGCGACCAAAAAAGCTAAAACCCCGCTCTAAAAAATGTTGATTATTTCGGCTCTGAGAGTCCGTCATGGGATTTAAACTGCTCGCTGCATTCTTCGCCTCTTCCGTTAAAAATGATGCCGAGTTCGAGGTTATTCGCAACCCGCGCTTACACCGCTCTTAAACCCGCTCTTAAAAAAATGTTGATTATTTCGGATCTGAAAGAGTCCGTCATTGGGATTTAAACTGCTCGTGTGCATTCCTCGCCTCGTTCCGGTGAAAATGATGCCGAGTTCGAGGTATTTGGGAGACGTTGAAATATTGTTTTGGAAAAATATTTCCCTTATTAACCCCTTATGAAATTTTCGACCAAAAATTGAAATTTCACAACCGTCGTTTATTGCGTTCATTGGATTGTTTCCGACCTAAGAACCTGCCCGATAACGAATATGAAGTTTTCGGGTTCATAATAAGGAAGATATGGCCCGTTAAAGATTGCGACCAAAAAAAGCTAAAAACCGCTCTAAAAAAATGTTGATTATTTCGTATCTGAGAGTCCGCCATGGGATTTAAACTGCTCGCTGCATTCTTCGCCTCTTTCCGTTAAAAATGATGCCGAGTTCGAGGTTATTCGCAACCGCGCTTACACCGCTCTTAACCCGCTCTTAAAAAATGTTGATTATTTCGGATCTGAAGAGTCCGTCATGGGATTTAAACTGCTCGTTGCATTCCTCGCCTCGTTCCGGTGAAAATGATGCCGAGTTCGAGGTATTTTGGGAGACTTGAATTTTTTGGAAAAATATTTCCCTTATTAACCCCTTATGAAATTTTCGACCAAAAATTGAAATTTCACAACCGTCGTTTTATGCGTTCATTGGATTGTTTCCGACCTAAGAACCTGCCCGATAACGAATATGAAGTTTTCGGGTTCATAATAAGGAAGATATGGCCCGTTAAAGATTGCGACCAAAAAAAGCTAAAAACCGCTCTAAAAAAATGTTGATTATTTCGTATCTGAGAGTCCGCCATGGGATTTAAACTGCTCGCTGCATTCTTCGCCTCTTTCCGTTAAAAATGATGCCGAGTTCGAGGTTATTCGCAACCGCGCTTACACCGCTCTTAACCCGCTCTTAAAAAAATGTTGATTATTTCGTATCTGAAGAGTCCGCCATGGGATTTAAACTGCTCGCTGCATTCTTCGCCTCCTTCCGGTAAAAATGATGCCTGAGTTCGAGGTTATTCGCAACCGCGCTTACACCGCTCTTAACCCGCTCTTAAAAAAATGTTGATTATTTCGGATCTGAAGAGTCCGTCAAGGGATTTAAACTGCTCGCTGCATTCTTCGCCTCTTTCCGTGAAAAATGATGCCGAGTTCGAGGTTATTCGCAACCGCGGCTTACAACACCGCTCTTAACCCGCTCTTAAAAAATGTTGATTATTTCGGATCTGAAGAGTCCGTCATGGGAGTTAAACTGCTCGTTGCATTCCTCGCCTCGTTCCGGTGAAGAATGATGCCGAGTTTCGAGGTATTTTGGGAGACTTGAATTTTTGGAAAAATATTTCCCTTATTAACCCTTATGAAATTGTCCGATCGACCAAAAATTGAAATTTCACAACCGTCTTTTTGCGTTCATTGGATTGTTCCGACCTAAGAACCTGCCCGATAACGAATATGAAGTTTTCGGGTTCATAATAAGGAAGATATGGCCCGTTAAAGATTGCGACCAAAAAAAAGCTAAAAACCGCTCTAAAAAAATGTTGAATTAGTTCGTATCTGAAGAGTCCGTCAATGGGATTAAAACTGCTCGCTGCATTCCTTCGCCTCTTTCCGTTAAAAATGATGCCGAGTTCGAGGTTATTCGCAACCGCGCTTACACCGCTCTTAACCCGCTCTAAAAAAATGTTGATTATTTCGTATCTGAAGAGTCCGCCATGGATGTAACTGCTCGTTGCATTCTTCGCCTCTTCCGTTAAAAATGATGCCGAGTTCGAGGTTATTCGCAACCGCGCTTACACCGCGTCTTAACCCGCTCTTAAAAAAATTTTGATTATTTCGGATCTGAAGAGTCCGTCATGGGATTTAACCTGCGCGTTTGCATTCTTCTGCCTCTTCCGGTAAAAATGATGCCGAGTTCGAGGTTATTCGCACCGCGCTTACACCGCTCTTACCCGCTCTTAAAAAAATGTTGATTATTTCGGATCTGAAGAGTCCGTCAATGGGATTTAAACTGCTCGTTGCATTTCTCGCCTCTTCCGTTAAAAATGATGCCGAGTTCGAGGTTATTCGCAACCGCGCTTACACCGCTCTTAACCGCTCTTAAAAAATGTTGATTATTTCGGATCTGAAGAGTCCGTCATGGGATTTAAACTGCTCGTTGCATTCCTCGCCTCGTTCCGGTGAAAATGATGCCGAGTTCGAGGTATTTTGGGAGACTTGAATTTTTTGGAAAAATATTTCCCTTATTAACCCCTTATGAAATTTTCGACCAAAAATTGAAATTTCACAACCGTCTTTTTTGCGTTCATTGGATTGTTTCCGACCTAAGAACCTGCCCGATAACGAATATGAAGTTTTCGGGTTCATAATAAGGAAGATATGGCCCGTTAAAGATTGCGACCAAAAAAAGCTAAAAACCGCTCTAAAAAAATGTTGATTATTTCGTATCTGAAGAGTCCGCCATGGGATTTAAACTGCTCGTTGCATTCTTCGCCTCCTTCCGGTAAAAATGATGCCGAGTTCGAGGTTATTCGCAACCGCGCTTACACCGCTCTTAACCCGCTCTTAAAAAAATGTTGATTATTTCGGATCTGAAGAGTCCGTCAAGGGATTTAAACTGCTCGCTGCATTCTTCGCCTCTTTCCGTTAAAAATGATGCCGAGTTCGAGGTTATTCGCAACCGCGCTTACACCGCTCTTAACCCGCTCTTAAAAAAATGTTGATTATTTCGGATCTGAAGAGTCCGTCATGGGATTTAAACTGCTCGTTGCATTCCTCGCCTCGTTCCGGTGAAAATGATGCCGAGTTCGAGGTATTTTGGAGACTTGAATTTTTTGGAAAAATATTTCCCTTATTAACCCCTTATGAAATTTTCGACCAAAAATTGAAATTTCACAACCGTCTTTTTTGCGTTCATTGGATTGTTTCCGACCTAAGAACCTGCCCGATAACGAATATGAAGTTTTCGGGTTCATAATAAGGAAGATATGGCCCGTTAAAGATTGCGACCAAAAAAAGCTAAAAACCGCTCTAAAAAAATGTTGATTATTTCGGATCTGAAGAGTCCGTCATGGGATTTAAACTGCTCGCTGCATTCTTCGCCTCTTTCCGTTAAAATGATGCCGAGTTCGAGGTTATTCGCAACCGCGCTTACACCGCTCTTAACCCGCTCTTAAAAAAATTTGATTATTTCGTATCTGAAGAGTCCGCCATGGGATTTAAACTGCTCGTTGCATTCTTCGCCTCCTTCCGGTAAAAATGATGCGAGTTCGAGGTTATCGCAACCGCGCTTACACCGCTCTTAACCCGCTCTTAAAAAAATGTTGTTTATTTCGGATCTGAAGAGTCCGTCAGGGATTTAAACTGCTCGCTGCATTCTTCGCCTCTTTCCGTTAAAAATGATGCCGAGTTCGAGGTTATTCGCAACCGCGCTTACACCGCTCTTAACCCGCTCTTAAAAAATGTTGATTATTTCGGATCTGAAGAGTCCGTCATGGGATTTAAACTGCTCGTTGCATTCCTCGCCTCGTTCCGGTGAAAATGATGCCGAGTTCGAGGTATTTTGGGAGACTTGAATTTTTTGGAAAAATATTTCCCTTATTAACCCCTTATGAAATTTTCGACCAAAAATTGAAATTTCACAACCGTCTTTTTTGCGTTCATTGGATTGTTTCCGACCTAAGAACCTGCCCGATAACGAATATGAAGTTTTCGGGTTCATAATAAGGAAGATATGGCCCGTTAAAGATTGCGACCAAAAAAGCTAAAAACCGCTCTAAAAAAATGTTGATTATTTCGGATCTGAAGAGTCCGTCATGGGATTTAAACTGCTCGCTGCATTCTTCGCCTCTTTCCGTTAAAAATGATGCCGAGTTCGAGGTTATTCGCAACCGCGCTTACACCGCTCTTAACCCGCTCTTAAAAAATGTTGATTATTTCGGATCTGAAGAGTCCGTCATGGGATTTAAAACTGCTCGTTGCATTCTTCGCCTCCTTCCGGTAAAAATGATGCCGAGTTCGAGGTTATTCGCAACCGCGCTTACACCGCTCTTAACCCGCTCTTAAAAAAATGTTGATTATTTCGGATCTGAAGAGTCCGTCAAGGATTTAAACTGCTCGTTGCATTCCTCGCCTCGTTCCGGTGAAAATGATGGCCGAGTTCGAGTTATTTTGGGAGACTTGAATTTTTTGGAAAATATTTCCCTTATTAACCCTTATGAAATTTTCGACCAAAAATTGAAATTCACAACCGTCTTTTTTGCGTTCATTGGATTGTTTCCGACCTAGAACCTGCCCGATAACGAATATGAAGTTTTTCGGGTTCATAATAAGGAAGATATAGGCCGTTAAAGATTGCGACCAAAAAAAAAAGCTAGAATAACACGCTCTAAAAAAATGTTGATATTTCGGATCTGAAGAGTCCGTCATGGGATTTAAACTGCTCGCTGCATTCTTCGCCTCTTTCCGTTTAAAATGATGCCGAGTTCGAGGTTATTCGCAACCGCGCTTACACCGCTCTTAACCCGCTCTTAAAAAAATGTTGATTATTTCGGATCTGAAGAGTCCGTCATGGGATTTAAACTGCTCGTTGCATTCCTCGCCTCGTTCCGGTGAAAATGATGCCGAGTTCGAGGTATTTTGGGAGACTTGAATTTTTTGGAAAAATATTTCCCTTATTAACCCCTTATGAAATTTTCGACCAAAAATTGAAATTTCACAACCGTCGTTTATGCGTTCATTGGATTGTTTCCGACCTAAGAACCTGCCCGATAACGAATATGAAGTTTTCGGGTTCATAATAAGGAAGATATGGCCCGTTAAAGATTGCGACCAAAAAAAAGCTAAAAACCGCTCTAAAAAAATGTTGATTATTTCGTACTGAGAGTCCGCCATGGGATTTAAACTGCTCGCTGCATTCTTCGCCTCTTTCCGTTAAAAATGATGCCGAGTTCGAGGTTATTCGCAACCGCGATTACACCGCTCTTAACCCGCTCTTAAAAAAATGTTGATTATTTCGGATCTGAAGAGTCCGTAGGGGATTTTTAAACTGCTCGTTGCATTCCTCGCCTCGTTCCGGTGACAATGATGCCGAGTTGAGGTATTTGGGAGACTTGAATTTTTTGGAAAATATTTCCCTTATTAACCCCTTATGAAATTTTCGCCCAAAAATTGATGAAATTTCACAACCGTCTTTTTTGCGTTCATTGGATTTTTCCGACCTAAGAAACCTGCCCGATAACGAATATGAAGTTTTTCGGGTTCATAATAAGGAAGATATGGCCCGTTAAAGATTGAGACCAAAAAAAGCTAAAAACGCTCTAAAAAAATGTTGATTATTTCGTATCTGAGAGTCCGCCATGGGATTTAAACTGCTCGCTGCATCTTCGTCTTTCCGTAAAAATGATGCCGAGTTCGAGGTTATTCGCAACCGCGCTTACACCGCTCTTAACCCGCTCTTAAAAAAATGTTGATTATTTCGTATCTGAAGAGTCCGCCATGGGATTTAAACTGCTCGTTGCATTCTTCGCCTCCTTCCGGTAAAAATGATACTGAGTTCGAGGTTATTCGCAACCGCGCTTACACCGCTCTTAACCCGCTCTTAAAAAAATGTTGTTTATTTCGGATCTGAAGAGTCCGTCAAGGGATTTAAACTGCTCGCTGCATTCTTCGCCTCTTTCCGTTAAAAATGATGCCGAGTTCGAGGTTATTCGCACCGCGCTTACACCGCTCTTAACCCGCTCTTAAAAATGTTGATTATTTCGGATCTGAGAGAGAGTCCGTCATGGGATTTAAACTGCTCGTTGCATTCCTCGCCTCGTTCCGGTGAAAATGATGCCGAGTTCGAGGTATTTTGGGAGACTTGAATTTTTTGGAAAAATATTCCCTTATTAACCCCTTATGAAATTTTCGACCAAAATTGAAATTTCACAACCGTCTTTTTTGCGTTCATTGGATTGTTTCCGACCTAAGAACTGCCCGATAACGAATATGAAGTTTTCGGGTTCATAATAAGGAAGATAGGCCCGTTAAAGATTGCGACCAAAAAAGCTAAAAACCGCTCTAAAAAATGTTGATTATTTCGGATGAAGAGTCCGTCATGGGTTTAAACTGCTCGCTGCATTCTTCGCCTCTTTCCGTTAAAAATGATGCCGAGTTCGAGGTTATTCGCAACCGCGCTTACACCGCTCTTAACCCGCTCTTAAAAAAATGTTGATTATTCGTATCTGAAGAGTCCGCCATGGGATTTTAAACTGCTCGTTGCATTCTTCGCCTCCTTCCGGTAAAAATGATGCCGAGTTCGAGGTTATTCGCAACCGCGCTTACACCGCTCTTAACCCGCTCTTAAAAAAATGTTGATTATTTCGGATCTGAAGAGTCCGTCATGGGATTTAAACTGCTCGTTGCATTCCTCGCTCGTTCCGGTGAAAATGATGCCGAGTTCGAGGTATTTTGGGAGACTTGAATTTTTTGGAAAAATATTTCCCTTATTAACCCCTTATGAAATTTTCGACCAAAAATTGAAATTTCACAACCGTCTTTATGCGTTCATTGGATTGTTTCCGACCTAAGAACCTGCCCGATAACGAATATGAAGTTTTCGGGTTCATAATAAGGAAGATGGCCCGTTAAAGATTGCGAAAAAAAGCTAAAAACCGCTCTAAAAACAATGTTGATTATTTCGTATCTGAGAGTCCGCCATGGGATTTAAACTGCTCGCTGCATTCTTCGCCTCTTTCCGTTAAAAATGATGCCGAGTTCGAGGTTATTCGCAACCGCGCTTACACCGCTCTTAACCCGCTCTTAAAAAATGTTGATTATTTCGGATCTGAAGAGTCCGTCATGGGATTTAAACTGCTCGTTGCATTCCTCGCCTCGTTCCGGTGAAAACTGATGCCGAGTTCGAGGTATTTTGGAGACTTGAATTTTTTGGAAAATATTTCCCTTATTAACCCCTTATGAAATTTTCGACCAAAATTGAAATTTCACAACCGTCGTTATGCGTTCATTGGATTGTTTCCGACCTAAGAACCTGCCCGATAACGAATATGAAGTTTTCGGGTTCTAATAAGGAAAGATATGGCCCGTTAAGATTGCGACCAAAAAAGCTAAAAACCGCTCTAAAAAAATGTTGATTATTTCGTATCTGAGAGTCCGCCATGGGATTTAAACTGCTCGCTGCATTCTTCGCCTCTTTCCGTTAAAAATGATGCCGAGTTCGAGGTTATTCGCAACCGCGCTTACACCGCTCTTAACCCGCTCTTAAAAAAATGTTGATTATTTCGTATCTGAAGAGTCCGCCATGGGATTAAACTGCTCGTTGCATTCTTCGCTCCTTCCGGTAAAAATGATGCCGAGTTCGAGGTTATTCGCAACCGCGCTTACACCGCTCTTAACCCGCTCTTAAAAAAATGTTGTTTATTTCGGATCTGAAGAGTCCGTCAAGGGATTTAAACTGCTCGCTGCATTCTTCGCCTCTTTCCGTAAAAATGATGCCGAGTTCGAGGTTATTCGCAACCGCGTTACACCGCTCTTAACCCGCTCTTAAACAAAATGTTGTTATTTCGGATCTGAAGAGTCGTCAGGGATTTAAACTGCTCGCTGCATTCTTCGCCTCTTTCCGTTAAAAATGATGCCGAGTTCGAGGTTATTCGCAACCGCGCTTACACGCTCTAACCCGCTCTTAAAAAAAATGTTGATTATTTCGGATCTGAAGAGTCCGTCATGGGATTTAAACTGCTCGCTGCATTCTTCGCCTCTTTCCTTAAAATGAGCCGAGTTCGAGGTTATTCGCACACCGCGCTTACACCGCTCTTAACCCGCTCTTAAAAAAATGTTGTTTATTTCGGATCTGAGAGTCGTCAAGGGATTTAACGCTCGCTGCATTCTTCGCCTCTTTCCGTT